>CM033641.1:136194206-136368029 GCA_019512145.1 Engystomops pustulosus | reverse complement strand
ATCGCCACCCGTTACAACCAAGGTAGGCAGAAGAGCATCTCTGAACGGACAGTACGTCGAACTTTGAGGCAGATGGGCTACAGCAGCAGAAGACCACACCGGGTGCCACTCCTTTCAGCTAAGAACAGGAAACTGAGGCTACAATCTGCACAAGCTCATCGAAATTGGACAGTAGAAGATTGGAAAAACGTTGCCTGGTCTGATGAGTCTCGATTTCTGCTGCGACATTCAGATGGTAGGGTCAGAATTTGGCGTCAACAACATGAAAGCATGGATCCAGACTGCCTTGATCAACGGTTCAGGCTGGTGGTGGTGGGTGTCATGGTGTGGGGAATATTTTCTTGGACTCTTTGGGCCCTTGGTACCAATGAGATCGTTGCAACGCCACAGCCTACCTGGGTATTGTTGCGACCATGTCCATCCCTTTATGACCACAATGTTACCCAACATCTGATGGCTACTTTCAGCAGGATAATGCGCCTTGTCATAAAGCTGGAATCATCTCAGAATGGTTCTTGAACATGCAATGATATTCACGGTACTAAATGTCCAAATCACCAGATCTCAATCCAATAGAGGATCTTTGGGATGTGGTGGAACGGGAGATACGCATCATGGATGTGCAGCCGACAAATCTGCGGCAACTGTGTGATGCCATCATGTCAAGATGGACCAAAATCTCTGAGGAATGCTTCCAGCACCTTGTTGAATCTATGCCACGAAGAATTGAGGCAGTTCTGAAGGCAAAAGGGGGTACAACCCGTTGCTAACATGGTGTACCTAATAAAGTAGCCGGTGAGTGTATACACAGATATACAGCACATATACAGTGCATATTTACACAGATATACAGCACATATACACAACATTTATACACAGATATACAGCACATATTCACAGCATACATACAGCACATATACACAGCATACGTACACATAGCTATACAGCACATACACACAGATGTACAGCACATACACACAGATGTACAGCACATATACACAGAGATGTACAGCACATATACACAGAGATGTACAGCACATATACACAGAGATGTACAGCACATATACACAGAGATGTACAGCACATATACACAGCATATATACACACAGATGTACACAGCACATATACACATATACATGAATTTACCTTGGTCGGGAACTGGTGAGGAGGTCAGCACGATGGCAGTGTAGGAGAGGACGGACAGGCCTGTGAGGAGTGCAGTCCAGGCCGAAAGAAGGCACCAGGGCCGGATGAAAGGTGCGCGGGCGTGTTGCCTGTGAGCTGAGGTGGGCAGAGGGCGGCAGGGCAGGCCGGCCAAGCTCATATAGCAGCAGTCAGTAGACTCTGCTATTGAGTAGAGGGACGTGCCAGGAGTGGATGGGCAGCAGAATTATACTTTGTTAATGATGTGCCCCCAGGGCCCACCCCACTACCTCTCTGCCCTACTCATATGTGGCCTGCAGTCAGGGGAGATAGTTGGACGGGCCTGGGGACACATCATTATCAAAGTATAATTCGTCTGTCCAGCCCACAGTGTGTAACTTAGTGTCTGGACTCGGGACCCACCAGAGGTTTCTCCAGTACTCCGGTGGGCCAGTCTGACACTGGTGCCGTCACTCCATCTCCTGCGCTGACCTGTGTGGACCTATACTACCTCATGTGTGCCACTGACCACTTTACATCCAGTATTGAACAGTCTGTCTTCTCAGACTCAACATCTGGGTTAATCACTCTTCTCTTGGTTAAGCACCCTTCTCTTCCCCCTCTCTGAATCCTGAAAGTCTGTACTTAGGTGAGGACACTGTGCAAATCATGTGTGGTTTACACCGTAACTGAGTGATCTAGGATCTGGGATTAACTTACTGGCCTTGCTGAGCAGATTGCTGGCTGCAGCTACTAACGCATAAGGGACTCCCCTCATGACTGAGTCTAACCGGGCTTAATAGTGGGCCACTGGGGAGGCCACCATGTTCCTGGGCATGTGGTGTGGCTTAAATACTCAGTGCAAAATAAAATAAAAGGATTGGCCAGTTGGCTGTGCCTAGGGCCGGGGCAGACAGGATTTGCCAACTTAAGGCTGTGGAATGCATCAATTGCCTTCTAAGGGCAAATAGGAAAGAGGCAATTCAATCATCAAGGGGCTGCATCAGGCTGGAGACAGCAGACCTTATCCCAGGCCTGCAGTAGCTGGCCAATTCTAGAAACATTTTTAAAGAGGCTTAGGGCCTCGGGACAGGGGCATATTCTGGACTGCCAGCTTTCTTTCCTCTGTCAGGGTCTGGTAGTGGCTGAGAATCAGTGGGCTAGGAAGACACCTTCTCCTGGCAGTACTGGAGTTTGTCTCCGGAAACTTTGCAACCCTTCTGGAACAGAAAACACATCAGGTTAAAAGATGCATCCTGGCAAACTTGAAAAATAGAGGCACAGAAACAGTAGGTCATCCACATACTGTAAAAGGACAACATCCAGTAAGGGGCTAGTCTGCCAGTCTACATCCTGTAGGGCTGTGGAGTGCTGGGTAAGTTTTTCCCCCCTTGTGGGAATTTGCACCAGGTGTACTGGAATACTGAACTGGTAAAGGCAAATAGGTACTGGAAATCTCCATGTAGGGGCACAGAGAGGAAAACATTTGCCAGATCAATAATAGTGAAGAATTTGGCTTTCTCGGGGATGGCTGGCAGTGAGGTGTGTGGGTTAGGAAATACTGGGCTACAGTACACTCATTGATAGCTTGGAAGTCATGGACCATCCTACATCTATCCGGCTGTTCTTTCTGGGTCTTTTTCTTGACCGGGAACGGGTTAAATCTTCACTGGGCTAGCAGGTGAGGAGTCCCACATCAGTTCTACAATGAGAGGAGCTAATTCTGTCTTGGGGAGGTGTGCGTGCTGACGTCCTCATCCGTTATCACCACCTAGTCCTGCCCTGTTGGGGCCGTCTCAGTTTCCTAGAATGTGGCCACTCACTTCAGTCCCTTCAGTAATGTCTTCTCCCCGCTAGTTGAAGCACGCCCACTTGGGTCTGGTGGCTGAGACCTCCGGAACTGTTGTCAGTCTTCCTTTGGTGTGGTCTGTGAAAGTGTCGACCCTGGTCTCTGTTTCTCCTGGCTTTCTGTCTTATCAGTTCCTCTGTACATCAGTCTGGCAGAGATATCTCTAGTCCGTTAACACCTTTGGTAACAACCCATTACAAAACAGCTGGCAAAGTGCACTAGATGTACACTACACTGTCAGGCTATACCCCATGTGTCAAAAAGCTGTAAACCGTTCCTGTGGAACTCTTCCATGTCCGTTTACGTCTCCCTTTTATCCCATCTAGACTTATGGGATTCTCCTTTAACTATCTCTATCCCAGCATTCAGTGCTATCTATAAAGTTCTGGCCAGACTGCAGTGTCTGAAACAGGAGTCAGCTAAAACATTGGATGCACCATTGCCTCCACCTTTTGTAAACATTTGCCTGTCAGGTCTGAGCATAACAAAACGCAGATTCATGCCCCCTCGATCTTCCTCGTTTAACCTTTAAACACCAGAAAGCAGGTACCAAAGACATTGCAACACTTTTTATAGTAGTTTCTCTCTAATTGTCAAGATCAAATAAGTTTTAACTGGACCATAATCAACCAAAACAACTTCCCACTCCAAGAATTATCTAAGCAGAGATATGGAATTAATGAAATATCACCTTCAGCCGGCCTTTATTCCAGACATCTGTCAAGAATCTCCAAGGGTGCTCAGCTGCTAAACCAGTTGTTTTCTACAACTACAACTGAACTAGCCTTTATGGTTACCAACAAAGTAGAGTCATAGGCAATTTAACTGCAGAGACATGGAAAAAATAAACTGTTCTAAGATGGCTGCCACTGATGAATGGTAAGGCGTGTCATCTTCTCTAACCACCAGGTACAGGGGTGGAGTCTAAGAGGGTGCTGGTCTGGATCCTAGACGCCATCCTTTTACCATTTTCCAGGGTACATACAAGAGATCATCCGACATATCCCAAAACCTTCAACTAGGTTTACCTTAACAGAGTTACATATCCTGTTACCCCCATCTTCCACTGCCTCACAAAGATTCACAAACCTATCTTTCCCCCTCCACTCAGGCCAATAATTGCGGGTATGGGTTCTTTAAACAAAAACCTTAGTAAGTGGGTTGACATTCACTTACAACCAGGATTCCAGGTTTCCTTAAAGATACTTCATCAGTTGTCCAGACCATGAAACACATTGTCCCATCTCCTAGAGAAATACAGTGGATATGATAATCCAAAGGAATTCATTATTATGGCAGTAGAATATCTTTTTCAAACCAATTACTTTAGTTTTAATAACAATTTTTTTTTCTACAAACTGAAGGAGCCCCTATGGGGCTTTTCCCCATCCACAGCGAATATCTTCATGGCTTGGTGGGAAAAGGACTGAGCCGTCTCCATAGCCGGTAAGTCTTGCTGTATATTGCAGCAAACACTTACCGGAAACACCCGCAATCGGTGCTAGCACCGTTCGCGGGTGTTAAAACAGCGATCGCTATCGACACAACTGCTGGCAGCCTCAAAAAGACAGCAGCGCATGGACGCCGCCATCTTGCCTTGGAACGTCGCTCCCCGTGACGTCATCGGGGAGCGGTGATCCGTTTCCATGGTAGCCGCGGGTCTTCCAACGATCCGAGGCTATTTCGCTTTAACCCCTTCATTACAATGTGCTGATAGCAGATTGTAATGAATGAGGAGGAAAATCCCCATATACTGCCATAATGTAGTATGGTAGTATATGATAGGATCGATCAGACAACCTAGGGTTAAAGTACCCTAGGGAGTCTGAAAAATAGTAAAAATAAAAAAAAGTTTAAAAAAAAAATTATATTAAAAAAACCTAAAAATTCAAATCACCCCCCTCACCCTAGAACTGAAAAATATAAATAAACAGTAAAAATCATAAACACATTAGGTATCAACGCGTCCAAAAATGCCCTATCTATCAAAATATATTAACAGTTTTTCAATGCGTTTAACCCCGTAACGGGAAAATAGCGCCCAAAGTCGAAAATGGCACTTTTCTGCCGTTTTGAAAAATATTAAAAAATCTATAAAAAGTGATCAAAAGGTCGTACAGTCCTAAAAATGTTATCATTGAAAATATTATCAAATGTCGCAAAAAATGACACCACCCATAGCTCCGTACAACAAAGTATAAAAAGTTATTAGCGCCAGAAGATGATAAAATAAAAATAAAAATTTGTAGGTTTTAATTTTTGTAAATGTATGAAAATATTACAAAACCTATACAAATTTGATATCCCCGTGATCGTACCAACCCAAAGAATAAAGTAGACATGTCATTTAGGGCACTTAGTGAATATCCAAGCCCACAAGAAAATACACAACAAATGCGTTTTTCACCATTTTCACTGCCTTTGGAATTTTTTCCCCGCTTCCCAGTACACGGCATGAAATATTCAATACCATCACTATGAAGCACAATTTGTTACGCAGAAAACAAGCTGTCACACAGTTCTTTACATGTAAAAATAAAAAAAGTTATAGATTTTTGAAGGTGGGGAGTGAAAAATGGAAATGAAAAAACAGGAAAGGGCCCGGTCCTTAACCGGTTAAAGGGCCGGCGCACAGCTGTTCGCATCATTCCCCGCCGGACTTTTCAGCTTATATTATCTCTGGAGCACGCCTTTAAACTCTTAGAAGACTATAGTAATTATATTGTATTATTAGGTCAACAATTCTAAATCGCAAATACTTCCAATGTAGTTCCCCCAGATCGACTCAAAATCCTACATGATATATATAGGCTAGACTGGCAACAGGAACACATTCTATCTAGGAGTACAGATTTCTCTTCCAACAACCTCCCTTCATAAAACCAAATCCAACCCCTTCCCCCCGCCCCACATCTTCGCTAAAATCTCTCAAGAAATAATAATTATTCACAATTTATAATGTCCTGGTTTTGTAGAGTAGACATGTGTAAGATGATGATCCTCCTGCTGAAATATCTTTAAATTCTGAAACACTTTCCATTGCCCTCCCTAAGTCTTTTTTTTGTACAGGTCAGAAAACGGCTTAATAAGTTTATCTGACAGGCTAGAAAGCACAGAACATCCATGACAATACTCACAAGACATAGAAGGGCAGGTGGATTGGGCCTTTCCAATTTCGAAGACCATCAATACCGCAGGTATTATTAATCAAATAACACATAGGTTTGAACTTGGCCACTGAGAAACCTTAGGCTCGGTTTTAAGCCTAGGTCCATATGTGGTATGCCAATTGGCAATAGCTACTCCTTAATGCTAAAAGAGACACAATACTTTTAAAACCTACTGTTGCTGTAGACTTCCGAGATAGGCACATCTCTGGGATTGACCTTTGACTGGAGGAAGAGGGGTAAACAAAATATCCATGATTTCCTAGCTCCTGACAGAACTGTGAAAATTAGACCATCTGACTACCACTTGGTAGTACAGGCAGTCCCCGGGTTACATACAAGATAGGGTCTGTAGGTTTGTTCTTAAGTTGAATTTGTATGTAAGTCGGAACAGTATATTTTATCATTGTAATCCCAGACAGAACTTTTTTGGTCTCTGTGACAATGGGATTTTAAAAGTGTTGGGTTGTCATAGAACCAGGATTAATAATAAAGCTTCATTACAGACACCTGTGATAACTGTTATAGATGTTTATTGTAGCCTAGGACTAAAGTACAATAAATTACCAATATCCAGTGGTCCGTTTGTAACTAGGGGTCTTATGTAAGTCGAGTGTTCTTAAGTAGGGGACCGCCTGTACTTACAACATCCCAACTTATGACTTTTTGACTGTCCACAGAGTTAGGGACTTTCTGCACTCTCTTCCAGATAAGTACCTCTCAATCAACAGCAAGATTCTTAGCATCATGGATAAATCGCTCCAGCAAACTAATGTTCTTGCTCTAAATCGCTCTAGATCTAGATGCTCTAGATCATATATAAGTTACTTAAAACCAAGATGCAATTGGGCACAACCTTAAATAGCTGGAGCCCTTGATGCTCCCATCTCCCCAGCCAGGCCTTTACTGATGTATACTCGCTTTTTAGGTGTACGAATCACCAGGCTAAAAATACCACACTTAGGTGATATTAGAAGTCTTTGAAGTAGTTAACTTCATGTGTGCCTTAGAAAAAATGTGGGCCACTTGGTCTCACACTGCCCCATCCTTCCAAAACAACTGGTCCATTTGGTTAAAGTGTGTCACGGGTGCTCCCGCGACCCATATTGCTGGTTGCGGGCTCACCCTTGCTGTCCGCAGGAGAGTTGAAGGGCCAGCGCACTTCTGATTGGTTCTGGCCATCCCCTGGATATTGCATAAAAGCCGCTCTCTCCCAGTATTCCCCACCAGATCTTCATGCTTATGTCGTTGAGAAAGCTTGTGTCCCTGCCTTGTGCCTGTGTTTGGATTCCCCGTTGTGACTCCGGTTCTGTACTTGACTTTGATCCTTTTCCGCCTGCCCTGACCTCCTGCTTTGTTCCTGATGTTCATAGTATCATCATCCAGGCCCCTCTTGAACATGTACATAAAGTACGCCATAACCTCTGCAGCAGAGAGTTCCGTAGTCTCACTACAGTAAAGAACCTTTGTCTATGTTGATGGTAGAATCGCCTCTCCTCTAGGCGTAGAGGATGCCCCCTTGTCCTGGTCACAGGACAGGATCAGGAGAGATCTTTGGAGAGATCCTTGTACTGCCCATTCAGGTATTTGTACATTGTAATAAGGTCTCCCCTCAGTCTTCTTTTTTCTTAACTACATAATCCCAAATTTTGTAATCTGTCATTGTTTTCGAGTCCCCCCTTTCCCCTAATAATCTTGGTTGCTCTCCTCTGCACCCGTTCAAGTTCTACTGTGTCCTTTTTATACGCTGGTGCCCAAAACTGTACACAATATTCCATGTGTGGTCTGACCAGTGATTTGTATAAGGGCAAAACTATGTCTTTATCATGAAAATCTATTCCTCTCTTGATACATCCCATCATTTTAATTGCTTTAGCAGCAGCCAACTGGCTCTGGTCACTTAGAACATAATTATACTTTGTTTCCATGGCCCAAGTACATAACTTTACATTTATCTACATTAAACTTCATCATTTCTCTGCCCAATCCTCAAGCTTCCACAAATCCCTCTGTAATGCTAAACTACAAAGATTTTCCCCTAGCCCCAGCAGTCTCATTTTATGTACCAACCTTTTATGCGGCACGTTGATCCTTTGCTGCCGGTCTCAACCTGCCACCACGGACAAAGTTGCACCTGTGGTAAGTCAATCCCGCTTTGTGGCGGGCTCTGGTAAAAACCGGGTAACAATTGGATTCCAGTCCCAGGTGTGGGCTTCCGTCATTGTTCGCGGTGGTCCAGTGGGTCCACTATCCCTGAAGCCTGACAAAGAGTCAGTACTTTCAACCCTAATTTGTCTTCTTTGAATGCTATGTCTATATAATATGCTTAGAGCCTAACCCTTTTATTATCCTTTCTTGTATATTTAACTGTTTTATTGTATAACAGTTATTTATCTATCTAACTTCATCAATATGTATGTGATGTAAACAGCCTATAATATGCAATACAAAATATCCAATGTAATTCATTTTATTGAAAATTTTTTTTAAATAAAGAAAAAGCAATTACAACATTAGAATATAGTATGAAATAATTTGATCCCGGTAGTACATCTAGTGCCTCTGCACATCACAAAAACATACAATACACAGTTTCATTGGGCATCATCACAGGCCCCCTGAGGAAGCGGGGACATTTAATTTTTATATGAACTAGATGTCTTGGAGACTGTATGTGTAACTGAATATTTAAACTTGCCCCATACCCTACATTTATTGTATGGGCAATTGATCCTGCACTTGCACCTTATGAGACTGTATGGTGAGCTGCTATAAAGTTATATATGCACTGGCACTTTATTTTGAGACTGTAGCAGTTTACTCAATTGATGATGCCCAATGAAACTGTGTATTGTATGTTTTTGTGATGTGCAGAGGCACTAGATGGAATACCGGGATCAAATTATTTCATACTATATTCTAATGTTGTAATTGCTTTTTCTTTTTTTTAAAAAAAAAATTTCAATAAAATGAATTACATTTTTTATCATGTAGTCATGAATTGTATAAGGACCGAGTTTCACTCGTGTAGTTGCTAAAAGATATCGAGTTGTAAATGGAGTGGGTTCGAATGAAAAATCTTAGGTCAAAACATAAGTTATTCTTTCATAGTGTTCTGATCATTTGGTTTGGGGTAAAATATCCAATGTGTAACTTTTGGCGGCATTCAGAATGATTTCTGTATGTTATGTAAATTACAACTCCTCATCCATGATATATTAGAAATTGTTTTGTGTTTGTGAGAAAAAATATGACAATTCAATGAAATCTTTTGAATTTAAAATAAATGCTCTGAACAAAATGTTTGAAGCCATTGGATCAGACACTTCTTGGAGTGAACATTGCTGAGGCCCACTCCGTTTATAATAAAACACCTAGCCTTGATGGAATATCTAGAGAACAATCCTCTCTTCTACCACCTCAACTGGCCCCACATCTCACTAAATCAGTGGTAGGAAGAACCCCCTTACTGATATTTACAGGATTAAGGCAGGGTTTCCCCCTTTCACCCCTTTTTATAATATTTATCTATAATCCCTGCTGCAACACTTCATATTCTTCAGAAATATTCTCAGATCTCACCCTAGGAAATGGCCTTGTCAGAGTACTATGCTTTGCTGAAGATCTCCTGCCGACAGTCTTCAACCCTAGGTTTTTTTCTTGGGCCCCTATTGCAGGCCATTCACCCGCTGGGCAATCTGATGGGATTTAAACTGAATGTAGACTAATCAGAGGACCTTCTTCTCCGCAGAGCTACCGGGCAGCTTCCATACCATGTGGAGGCAACAAGAGTCCATTAAATATCTAGGCATTTAATTGTCTCTCATCGTTCTTTTTAATAAAGTTTGCCTGGGCATTTGGATCTCAAAAACATCCATACCAACTCTATAATAAGACCTTTGCTGCTTACATTCATTGACTAGAATGTACTCTTAAAGTGGCAAGTCACATTACCTCATGTTTTTGTAAAGTGTCTTTAAGTGTGGGGAGCCGGATATTAAGTTATTTACCAAAATACAGGGCTTTTTTATTATGAGAACTGTCAATCTGTGGAATTGCCAGCTTCAGGCACTGGTCACAGTAGGGCCAGGAAAACTTCAAGAACTGGGACTCGGTCTTATTTTTCAAATCTGCCCTGTATCTCTATAAGTGCTTATAGCTTTGGAATGCTATAAGATATCCAGTGAATTTTGAGATTGCTTTCTCGTGACACATTGTATTTCAAATTAGTTTAAAAATTTGGATGATATCTTTTGTGTTCATTTATGAAAAAAAGCAAAATTTGGCAAAAATTTGACAAAAATTATTTATTTTCAAAGTTCTAAATTCTCTTCTTTTGATGCAGATTGTCATAGCACCCAAATAAATTCATAACTTACATTTCCTAAATGTCTGCTTTATGTTGGCATTTTTAGGATTCCACATATTTTACTGGAATGTTTTGAGGCTCAATTTTTTTAGGAAAATCACCAAACCCGTATTTAGATGGACCCGCTCAACTTTTAATTGACTGTGAGAGGCCTAAATAATAGCTAGACTAAATTACCTCATTATGAAAACCCTTTAGGTGTTTTATAGGGGCTAAAAGAAAATGGAGGTGGGGTCTACAAATTGTAATATTTTTGACAATTTTGGGTGGAAAATTAAACATTTGCAATTTATTAAATGAAAAAAAGGCTCCACAAAGTTTAATACCTAAATTCTCCCGAGCAAACTGATACCCCATATGTGGTGGTAAACTGCTGTATGGGCGCACGGCCGGGCATAGAATGGAAGGAGGCGCCATCCAGAGCAGGTTTGCATTGTCAAACTGTACAGGCTATAATTTTTTTCTTTTTTTAATGTGGACCTATAGGGGCTTATTTTTTTTGCCACATGTGATGCACTTTTCTGGTACATAATTTTGGGGCATCTCTACCTAATTGGTGAGATTTTATTAACTCTTCAATTTTTATGAAGATTTTTTTGGGGTTTTTTTGATGCCGTTACCATACCATAAAAATAGTATATTATTTTTATTCTATTGGTCGCCACGGTTATAAAATTACCTCATTTATATAGATATTTTAATTTTTTGCCCATTTTTACTGAATAAAAAGTAATTAGGTGAAAATGTTCACCGTCTTTCTTTTTTATAACTTTTTTATTTTTTGGCTGACAAATCTGGTTAAGGACTTATTTTTTGCAAGAAGCATTGTTCTTTAAAGGGGTCTTATTTTAGAGTGTGTAACAATTTTATATCACGTTTTAGAGCATTTTTTAAAGGGTATTAAAAATTATCTTTTTTGGGGGTGGTTTTTGCGGGGGTTCACTTTGTGGATCTAATAACAATTCTGTTTTATTATGCAGCTTGTCGGGGATGCAGTGATACCAAATATGTGGGGGTTTTGTGTATTTTATTCAATTTTTCTGAATAAAAGCTAATTCGGAGAAAATCTTGTTCATTTTAGACCATTACCTTTCCAGATACACAACTTTTTTATTTTTCGTCTGAAAAATCTGGTTATTTTTTGCGAGTTATTTTAGAATGCGTAACATTTTTTACTCACTTTTTAGAGCATTTTTTTAACATATTAATTAAAAATGATATTTTTTTGGAACGTTTTTCAGAACGTTTTTTTTCCCCAGCGTTTGCCGTGGAGGTCCAGTAACAATTCTGTTTTATTATACATATTGTTAGGGATGCAGCAATACCAAATATGTGGGGATTTTTTGTGTTTTTGTGTTTTTATACTTTAAGTGTTTTTAGGGAGTGTGACATTTTAGGGGCCTATATTTTTATGTATTTATTTTTTATTTATTCTAATTTTTAAACTTTAGTGTTTTTCACTTTTTTTTACTTATACAAACTTGAACTTCCAATACACTGCTCTACAATACTTATTTATTGTAGAGCAGTGTAAACTGTCTCAGCATGCAGCCACATGCACAGACAGTTTATAGTCAGACCCGGTAGGGGTCTGACTGCCTGGAAGATCGGCAGCCCTGGGGCACTTGGCAGACCTCGGGGCTGCCCAGAAGTGGATCGTATCCCCCGGAAAGCGGCACAGGGGATCCGATCCATAGGGGGAACACCCTTATATGCTGCGGTCATGCTTGACCGCGACGTGTAAGGGGTTAACATCCGCAATAGGAGCCGGCTCCAATCTCCCGTCTATCCTCGCAATCCTTTTCTGAGGATGGACCCCCTGGGGCCCGAAACGTTACACTACTAACAATAAAACGTTAGGCACTCAATCCAGAGTATTGAGAATTACATTTTTGGGAATATTAGTCAGAGTTGTTATGAAGACATCGCTTTGTTATTTGAGCTGTGTGTTTGGGTTCAGCATCTATAAGAGTTTTTAATACAGAATATCTCTGCACTTAGAGGGCTGTAGAAAGGGGTCCAAGAAAAGGAAGGCCAATTTGGAGAAGATCCTAGCAAGACTGGCAGACTATTTAAACTAGGATCGGGGAGGAGAAAAAGGAAGAGACAAAAGGGGTCGACAGAAGCGGTGTAACTTGAGGGGGTGCAGAGGTTACGGTTGCACCAGGGCCCAAAGGTTTAGGGGGCCCTTATGGTGCCACATTCCCAAATGAGAAGACTATTACTATACATTATAGTGGGGGGCCTGGCACAGACTTTGCACTGGGGCTCATCAGCTTCTAGTTACACCACTGGTAGACATGTCAGAGAGGGGACAGGTTATGTTGGTGGGTGGTGTATGGTGTTCCAAGGCAGTAGATAAGGAGATCCACAAGTTACAAAACAATAGTGAGGATATATGTGCCAGTAAAATTACTTTAAATCAGATAAATAACTGTGGAAAGTTAAAGTGTATGTTCACAAATGCCAGAAGTATCACAGGCAAAATGGGCGAGCATGAGGCTCTGGTATTAGAGGAACAGTTAGATGTTGTTGCTGTAGCAGAGACATGGCTCATGCAGCACAGGATTGGGGTGTTAATATGCAAAGTTTTAAAATCTTTCGGAAAGACAGGGCATATAGGAGGGGAGGTGGTATATGTCTGTATGTCAGAAGAGACTTAAAAGCGATTGTGAATGAGAGGGTGGTCTCAGAAGAGTGGGAGGAGGCTGAAATTTTGTGGGTTGAAATTCAAAACCAGGAGAGCATTGAGAAAATCATTTTTGGTGTAATTTATAGACCCCCTAACATCTCTGTTTATATAGTTGACCCTCTATTTCCTCAAATGGAGCGGGCTGCACCATAGGGGGCAGGACAGGCAGGACCGTAGTGATAATGGGAGACTTTAACTTTCCAAATATAAATTTGGTGTCAGGGCTCTTCTTCATCTGTGAAGGGGAGACACTTTATCAACTTTCTACAGGAGGTGATGCATTGTTGGACCTTGTGATTTCTAACAAAGCAGAGATTGTCCAAAATGACTGGAGACCAAGAGAAGGCGGAGATACTAAATTTTTAGCTCAGTTTATACGATGGATGAAAGAACTTGGGTGATGTGGGTGGTGCCATTTGAGTCATGCATCCTGTAATATACTAGACTGGCTGAATGTAGACATGATCCAATCGAAGCTCAATAAAATCAATGTGTACAAGGCTCCTTGACCGGATGGGTTACACCCCAGAATTCTTAAAGAACTCAGTTCTGTTATTGCTGTACCGCTATCTAAAATCTTCAGGGATTCCGTAATGTCTGGTGTGGTGCCAAGTGACTGGCGCAAGGCAAATGTGGTGCCAATATATAAAAAGGGCTCTAGAACTTTGCCAGGCAATTACAGGCATGTAAGTTTAATTTCCGTTGTGGGAAAAATATTAGAAGGGTTAGTAAAAGATATATACTGGAGTATGTGACATCAAATAGTATAATAAGTGACAGCCAGCATGGGTTTTCAAGAACAGAAGTTGTCAGACTAACCTGATCTGCTTATATGAAGAGATGAGTAGATGCCTGGATGGAGGAGCTGCTGTCGATATTGTGTTCTTGGACTTTGCAAAGGCATTTGACACTATCCCTCATAGACGCCTAATGGGTAAAATATCTATTGGTCTATTGGTTTGGCAGGAATCATTTGCAATTGGATTGAAAACTGGCTGAAGGATTGTATCCAGAGAGTGTTGGTCAATGATTCCTACTCGGAATGGTCACCAGTTATGAGAGGTGTAACCCAGGGTTTTGTGCTTGGTAAGAATTAATAGCACTGTGTCTATTTTTGCAGATGACATCAAGCTGTGTAGTGTAATACAGTCTAGGGAGGATGTTCATAGGCTGCAGGGTAACTTGGACAAACTGAGTGTTTGGTCATCCATTTGGCAAATGAGGTTCAACGTGGATAAATGTAAGTTTATGCACCGAGGGGCTAATAATCCAAAGGCAAAATATGTCCTTGGGGGAGTATATCTACTTGCTGAGAAGGATCTGGGGGTACTAGTAGATCATAAATTGAATAACAGCATGCAATGTCAAACATCTGCCTCTACAGCCAGTAGGATCTTGTCATGTATCAATAGTGGTATGGACTCTCGAGATAGGGGTGTAATATTACCACTGTACAAGGCATTGGTTTGGCCTCACCTGGAATGCTGTCCAGTTCTGGGCACCGGTCCATAAAAAGGATGCCCTGGAGCTGGAGAGGGTTTACCCACCATGTTTTATTCAAATAAAGTTAGAGAGAGTCAGCTCACCTGGACATGGGGTTTGTTTCAAGTCTCATCAGCGGTGTGCACGGACAACCCGGGTCTGGGGTATATAACATGAAAAAGAAGGAAACTCCAGCTCCCGCACTTTATAAAAATAACAATCTTCCAGCTTTATTCTTTCAGTTTAAAAAAGCATACACATGGTAGGCAGAAGCACAGGACAGAGAAAACAAGGGAACAATGGCGCAAGACCCTGCTAGCTTACGCGTTTCGATAAAATCTTAATCATAGCTTGGTGTGCATCACACCTTGCAGGAATTTAAAAGACCCGCCTATAGGAGCATGTCACATTCCGAGCTAATGAACATGAATCATCGAATGCCACAGGTTCCTGTGGATCAACTTCTGTGGATCCTAATGCACTATTATGTAAATAAACACAGAGTACTTTTCCACTTATATATGCATCTCGAACTGTTAGATTATATACAAATGGTGCTATGGGGATACCGCATAAGATCATGCACATGAATACAACTTAATAGAAACAGATCACATCTTGTTTATTGTTTGAACCATGTGGGATAAGTGTTTTTAAAGAAAAAATCCAAAATGTTCTGCGGTTTAAAAGTTTTCTTTTGTGATCACCACCCCTATTTGGTTTCAGTACTCTATCTATTGCACACACTGTAAGGGAACTAGTGTCATTTTTATGTACATTGCAGAAATGTCTGGAAACCGCTGAAATATTTGCTGCATTTTTGTTTGTGATGTCTGATAAGTGTCGTCTGATTCTTACTTTCAGGGGATTAGTGGTGCATCCTACATATTGAATTTTACATGTATTGCATGAAACCAACTATACCACATATGGTATATTACAATTACTATATTGCTTGATGTTAAGTTTTGGTTAGTGACAAATGAGAGAGGGGTTTTAGTGGGGGAAACGTATTTGCAGCACTTGCAGACATCGTGTCCACATTTGAATGAACCCATAGTGTTAAGCCAAGTGCAATTACAAGGCTCAACACTACAGAATTGACTGGGGGACAATTGTGTTCTTAGCATCGGAGCTTTTTTAGAAACATATTGGACTTCATTCTCCAGAATGTTAAACAACATGTTATCTGTCCTGAGAATGGGTAAGTGCCTTTTTATTATATTTATTATTTCATGATATTCTGTACTGTATGGGGTGAAAAAAAACAAGGAATAGTTATTTTTATTTTGTTTCTTTTAGAATGGTTGTAAATTTAATTGTTTCTTGGAATATTTAAGACTATTTTATCTGCCCTATCCAGCATCCAAAATTTATTGAAGACTTTAGTCTTTTCTTTTTGAAAAATGTTTTCATTGGTACAGTTTCTCTTATGACGTATCAATTCACCTGTAGTTATGTTTTTGATAACATGTTTGAGGTGACAAGAATCTGCCCTTAAGATAGAGTTGGTAGCTGTGGGTTTGGTATATGGACTAACAGATATTGTATGATTACCTTCTAATGTAATTTCCAAATAATTAATTTTATGTTTTTGAAGGGATGAAGTGAACTTTAAGTTCATGTTGTTGTGATTGAGGTATTGTACGAACTCTGTTGCTTCTGACTCCGTCCCCGCCCCACACCAGGAGGAGATAGTCTATGAAACCATAGACCATACCACCTGATATGGGGGAGGAAAAGATTGTCCACAGAGAATAACATGGACTCTTCCCATTCGGCCATGTAAATATTCGGCAAAGAAGGAGAACACTTAACCCCCATTGAAGCCCCACATTTTTGGAGGAAAAATTCCCCATCAAATTCAAAATAATTATACTTCAACAGATAATTGACAGACATCATAATAAACTCTTTTGTTGTATCATCGTAGTCGCTATATTTATTGCTTGTAATGCAATCTCCTGTACCAACCATGGATATAATTCAACGACTCAGAACAGATGACATGTTGTTTAAAATTCCGGAGAATGAAGTCCAATATGTTGCTAAAAAATCTCCGATGCTAAGAACACAATTGTCCCCCAGTCAATTCTGTAGTGGGGAGACACGTAATCGCACTCGGCTTAATACTATGGGTTTATTCAAATGTGGGCACGATGTCTGCGAGTGCTGCAAATACGTTTCCCCCACTAAAACCTTTCTCTCATTTGTCACCAACCAACAATTTAACATCAAGCAGTAATTGTAATACACCATATGTGGTATATTTGGTTTCATGCAATACATGTAAAATCCAATATGTAGGATGCACCGCTAATCCCCTGAAAGTAAGAATCAGACAACAAACATAGAAGGGGAAGGGGCTGCCCCAATAGCGACAGACGCAGAAGATGCTCTACTAATTGCTCCACAAATGAACTATCAACTGCTGGCAGCAGAGGTTTTGGCAAAATTGACCCCGGACATTCAAAAAGCCCTGGAAACTTCCATGCAGGCGACAATACAGTCACTTCAGAAAGAAATATCGCTGCAGGTTACGCAACTACTAGAAATGGAACAAAGAGTAGCCACCACGGAAGATTCTCAAGATAAATGAAACACTGTCTCTGGACGATGTCACTCTGGAGGTGAAACGGAGATGCTTGACGATGTTGAAAACCGCTCCAAGAGAAATAATTTGAATTTGGTTGGGCTACTGGAATCAGTTCCCCTGGGAGAACTCCAGGCCTTTTGTGAGTTGGAGCTGCCTAAGGTATTGGGAGTGGCAGGCAGGTGCAGAGTTGGAATGGGTGCACAGACTGGGAGCGGACCCGAAAAATCACCAATTCACAGCTTTCAAACAGGGACTTGAATAATATACGTCACAGCTCCGAGGAGAAAGCGGGAAAAGCGCTACTTCACCTTCGCCACGCAGATCCTCGAGACAACGCTTCCGAAGCCGGGACTCTAGAGCATCCTCCCCAGAGATTAGCCACAGTGTCCCACGCTCATCTGGAAGGCTTTGATCCTGGACTGTGGGTCTTGGTGGGGTAAGACACACAGCGCCCCAGGAAAGGGGCTCCTCACAGCAAGGTTTAGTTCAGGGAACATAAGCAACTGCAAATTAGTTCTGAGTTATACAAAATGTTTACTTAAATTCTAAAGTTTCAAGAGTAGTTCAAGGGTGGTTATGACCCTGTGGTATAGTGTACACTTTAAGCAAGGGTCGTTAGATAGTGTTATGACGCTACGAAGGAACATTTTCTTGGACAATCGTAGGATTGTAATCCTGAATGTGTAGTGAAACAGGACCGTGAGCTCTAGACGCTCCTAACACCCCGAAAAAAGAGAGGTCCAGAAGCTCATATGGGGGCATATTTACAGCTACCTCATAGGCATAGTTCAGGCGAGGAGGAAAGAGAATGTTTGTGTTCTATTGTCATTCTGTTAAGTTTGCAATGTATTGTTTTGTATTTCTTTGTTACCAACATATCCCAGGCTAAAATACCCCAAAATCATGCACATTCATTGAACACTTTTAGCCCTAGGGGGAGACCAAATGAACAAATGCAGTGGAGAAGGGGAGCCCACAGCCTGTCAGCCTCAATAAGCACTTACTACACATTCACCTCACCAATTACTGATACAAATGTCAACTGATGAAAATTATTACATGGAACATAAAGGGACTAAGATCCCCACAGAAACTAAACAAAATTCTGAGACACCTTGGCCTGCCTCAACCGGATGTAGTATTGCTACAAGAAAGACTCCTAGGAGATGAAGATCTATTCCATCTCAAAAAATTTTGTGTGGGACAGGTGGTGGGCTCTCCAGCACAATGGAAAGGCGGGAACACTTATCCTAATTCACAAAAAAATTGCGGGCAAAGTTATAAATGAGACCCATGACACAGAGGGAAGATGGGTACGAATTCAGGTGAACTATCAGGGTGAGACTTGGTCCATTTACAGTGTTTACGGACCCAATGATGCTAACGGGCCGTTCTACTGCAATCTGGCCAATACCCTCATGGGAGACGGCAATGACCTAATAATCTTGGGAGGGGACATGAACGCGGCCTTGTCTCCAGAGGAAGACCGCAAACTAAATAGACCAAATCCCCATGTAACAAGGCCGCAGATATGGCCAAACGACCAAGTTCTTTCAGACTTCATGACACAGATTCGACTAAATGATGCTTGGCGGTTAACACACCCAGATGCCAGGGAATATATCCATTACTCACACCCACATGACTGTTGGTCAAGAATTGACTACATCTTGCTTTCAAATAAATTGTGTCATCGGCTTATTTTATCAGAGATAGGGGAGCTAGCCATCTTAGATCATTCCCCAGTCTGGGTAGAACTTCACAACACGCATCCCAAAGGTACAGACATCTTATGACGATACATTTAATAAAATACTAGAAGGATGGTGGGACGAACATATCCTGGATAATGAGAACCATACAGAAGACCCTAGGTCATTCTGGACATCCGCAAAAACAGAAATCAGGGGTAGACTCATGGCCTATGTGGCCAGCCTCAAAAAGAAGGTCGAGACACAATATGTAGCCTTTCTTAATGACGCATCTGTGACAAACAAAACAGCATGGGAGGAGGCGAAATCTGATGAAATTTACCACCAATCCTTTGAATCCGAGCTTTTCCACTATGGAAATAAATCGGGGCGATTATTAGCTAGGTTAGCCAAGGGCCAATATAAATCTGCACACATTCATGCATTGCACACAACAGAAGGCCAGAAAACCACATCCCCAAAGGAGATAAACAGTATTTTCCAGAGTTTTTATTCAACTTTGTATACAGACGAAAATAGTGGGGAGGGAGTAGCGAAATCTTACCTGGAGGGGGTCAGACTCCTGAAATTGACACAAACTCAATTAGAAACCTTAAATGCGGATATTACCCAGGAAGGCTATAGGAAATTTAAAATCTGGGAAAGCCCCAGGGCCAGATGGGTACACGGCAGAATTTTACAAAACCCTGAAAACTAAGATAACTCCTATCTTAGTCCCATACTTCAATGGCTTGTTACATGGGGAGACTCTTCCGACCCACTCGAAGAGACCTATTAAACCCGGGGTCATATCGTCCAATATCTCTGATAGACCAAGATATAAAATTGGTATCTAAAATCATGGCGGATAGACTCTCACAATATATGCCAACATTAGTAGGGAAAGCCCAAGTGAGATTTATAAAAGGGAGGGCTGCAGTGATCAACATCAGGAAAGTCCTAACAGTCCTAGATAGGGTAAAAACCTGCCCACAACCAGGAGGACATTCAGTTTTAGTGGCACTAGATGCTGAGAAAGCTTTCGACAACATCAGATGGCCTTGGTTGTGGGCAGTCCTAGAAAAATTCGGGATCACGGGGAAGTTTCACACCTATCTAAAGAACCTATACAATGCACCGTTGGCACGCATACACACAGGCGGTTTTCTTTCATCCACCTTTGAACTACATAAGGGTACGTGCTATGGATGCCCAATGTCCCTGCTGCTATTTGATCTGGCCCTGGAAGGGCTAGGGCACTAGAGGACTCCAACCTCTTTGAAGGCATTAGGGTCAGAATTAGAGATGAGCGAGCACTAAAATGCTCGAGTGCTCGTTATTCGAGACGAACTTTTCCTGATGGGACCATGGTTCGGGAATAAAATGTGTTATTTAATTGAAAAAGAATGTCTTCTGATAAGTTAGCAGATGTAGCACTGTTCCGCGCGTATATTATCTCCCGACAAGTTAGCAGATGTGAAGAACAGTGAAGAATAGAATAAAAACAGTGAACACAGGATCATTTAAGTGAAAAACGCAGTGAAGAACACAGTGAAGAATAGATTGCAGATGTTCTGCATATTTGCTTACTTGTCGGGAGATACGCTCCTCTTCTTCCACTGAAGTCTCCGTGCTTCCCCGATGTCTCCATGTGCTGCCCTGATGTCTCCATATGCTGCCCCGATGTGTCTCCGTGCTTCCCCTATGTCTCCATGTGCTGCCCTGATGTCTCCATATGCTGCCCCGATGTGTCTCTGTGCTGCCCTGATGTGTCTCCGTGCTGCCCGATGTGTCCATGCGCTGCCCCGATGTATCAAATGTGCTGCTCCACGGTTGTCTATGTGCTGCCTCCCCATTGTCTCCATGTGCTGCCTCCGCCGGTGTACTCCATGTGCTGCTCCCTCGTGTTCTCATTGTGAGCACCCGGTGTTTCCATGTGTGCTACCCGTGCCATGCGCTCATGATTCAATGTGCTGCTCCCCGATGTGTCTCAATGTGCTGCTCCCCGATGTGTCTCAATGTGCTGCTCCCCGATGTGTCTCAATGGCTGCTATCGCCGGTGTCTCATGTGCTGTCCCCGGTGTCTACAATTGCTGCTTCCCCGTGAGCCGCGGTGGTCTCCAATGTTGCTCCCCGATGTCTCATGTGATGCTCCGGTGTCTCCATGTGCGCTCCCGGTGTCTCCATGTGCTGCTCCGGCACTGTCGTCCACTGGTGTCTCAATGTGCTGCTCCCCGGGTGCTCAATGTGCTGCATCCCCGGTGTCTCAGTGGCTGCTCCCCGGTGTCTCCAGGTGCTGCTCCCCGGTGTATCATGTGCTTGCTCCCCGGTGTCTCCATGTGCTGCTCCCCGACTGTGTCCTCATGGCTGCTCTCCCGATGGGTCCTCAATGTGCTGCTCCCCGGTTTGATCCATCGTCGGCTCTCCCCAGGTGTCATCCATGCGCTGCTCCCCGGTGTCTCCATGCGCTGCTCCCCGGTGTCTCCATGTGCTGCTCCCCGTGTTCTTCAATGTGTTCTTCACATACTATTTTGTTCGCACCGTTTTGCGCGTATCTTCCGACAAGTAAGCTGATGTGCCGAACATCTGTAATCTATTCTTCTTTGTGTTTTTCACTGTGTTTTTCACTTAAATGATCCTGTGTTCACTGTGTTCACTGTTTTTATTCTATTCTTCATTGTTCTTCACTGTGTTTTTTAAATTAAATGCTCGATCTCGAGCAGGGGAAATAGTCGTCCGAGCAACGAGCCGTCTCGAGTACCTTAATACTCGAACGAGCATCAAGCTCGGAGGAATATACTCGCTCATCTCTAGTCAGAATGCAAGAGGTAAAGGTGGCACTGTTTGCGGACGACATCATTCTCTTTCTCTCTAACCCTAAACACCATCTACAGGTAGTACTTGACCACATAGGAGAATCTGGAAAGTTTGCAGGCTTCCATATCAACATTTCAAAGAGCGAGGTACTGGATCTAAGTCCACATAGTAGGGACTCAACTTGGCCCGTGCCAGGATCGGGTATCAAACTAGCAAGCACCCATTTGACTTATCTGGGAATTCAAATAAGTTGGAGTCCAAGCTCAGTTTATACACTCAATTATCCCCCCCCCCCCCTCATAAAAAAAATTCTAACTGAACTGTCACGATGGCAACAGTTACCTTTAACAATAATGGGCAGATGCCTTCTAATTAAAATGAACCCATTCCCTAGGCTTCTGTATCCAATGCAGACGATCCCAGTGCTCTTAAAACACGTAGATGTAAACAGAATAATGAAGGCCTTCCAATTCTTTATCTGGAGAGGGAAGAGACCGCGAATAGAAGCACGAAAACTAATACTAGGTAAATGGGAGGGAGGAGTGAATCTACCAAACATAAGGGGATATAACCTGGCAAGCCTCTTCCGACATGTGAGGGACTGGATTCATGGTACAGAGCAGTTTTCAAATACTGAGCTAGAACAACAACTAGCAGCACCCAGCTGTCACAAAAGGCCCTCGTGATCAGAGAAGACCAGCACTGAGCTATATTTCTTTAGGTTTTATTCCAGTATAACCACAAGTTACATATCAGCCAAGTCCTCAGGTAGAGCGCCGCAGCTTGCTCTCCAGACAGAGGTTCATCAGCAACTCCTTCTAAACAAGTTTTCAAACAATAGCCCCTCCCAAATCCACCCCCAATTCCTCTGCTATCTGCTTATCACCTAGTGGGGGGTGGTGGGAATTTATTACCCTAGTACAGCAACCCCCACTGGAGCTGTGGAGTCATTGAGACTTCTGGAGGAGGGTAGAACATTCCAGGACTTCAAACCTCCAGAGGTCCATGTTACACACATGATTATATACAAATACACATATAACACAATACAAACCCCATATAGTGACACATATCAAGCATACGTCACAGCACATCAAGCTTACATCACAGCCTACCGTGACACCAGCGACTTAGTGGCTCTTTTACACACACAAAGTATGCCAGATGGCTCATGATAGCAAAAATGTCAATAGTACTGAGGGACACCCTGATAGTGTGGAAAGAGGTTAGGAAGTTATATAAATTGCCCTTCCTGCTCTCCAAATACATGCCCCTATGGAAGCATAGGGAATTCACACCAGGCATGGAGAGCGCGTTATACCGTCCATGGAAGGAAAAAGGACTCAAGAAGGCAGGGGATCTGTTCCATGAGACAGAGCAACGCTGGCTTACCGAGCAAGAATTGCAGCAGATACATTCACTGACTGGCTGCATACCATTTACTTATCACCAGCTACACAATTTCTTGAAAAGTATGGTAGCGGATATAACAAAGGAAACTGCTGAAACGTCTTTCACCACGTTTGTTGGGAACCCCGCAGAGTACGCGATCCATCTCCATATTATATAGCGATATAAAAAGACAACTACTTAGAGGAGCGTGTAGTTAACAGTGGGTAGATGTTGGTCACGAAAATTCCCAGACAGGGAAGTGCTGGAAGGGAGTTTAAAGGGATGGGCTAAAATACACAAGTGTGTATAGAGCTAACAGTGGAGAGAAACTTTCTTTAAAATCCTGCATCATGCTTATTATGGTTTCAATCTACCCAAAATGCCTGCCAAGCCTGACAGGATAACGGAATGCCCAAAATGCTCCACAACAAACACTGATGTATGGCATGGCCTATGGCAATGCGAACACTCACAAAAGTTTTGGAAGTCTGTTAGGGAACATATTAAAATACACTGGAAAATTGACTTACCCATGGACGTCTGCATGCCTTTCTGTTGGTAGCAAAAAGATGTATATTGACTATACTGCAAATGAGATACCTTATACGAATGGACAGGCTAGAAACTTTAAGGCACAAAGACAAACAAACTAAAGGGTTTTTCAAAAAATGGAAAACATTTATTGTTACGCACATGAACAGAGCAGAGATGGTAGAGTTGGTCTCACCATTTCGCCTGACACAATGGTACAATACAGAACAACTAAGAGGCTCCCTGGGAGCGTTGCAGGTATAACCTAACATGAGGTAGAAACCTCGGTATGAAGGCACCCTCCCCTCAGGAAATCAGGTACTGATTAATAAGGTCGTCTCCCTCTAGGGCACCATCTTTTAAAGACTAGATGTCTACTTACATGCGAATACTAACAGTGATTCATAGAAGCTGGAATGTTGGATTTTGTTTCTTTTCCTTGTTATTTTCGTGCATTTGAGAAATGTACATCCATTTATACCATTTCGATGATATAGTATGTGATGACATAAACCAAATAAAATGTGTTACAAAAAAATAGACGACACTTATCAGTGATAGGGATTTTTATGCAGGGCCCCAACAGCCCTCTTGACTTTTGTAAGGCAAGTCCTAATTAACCATTTCATAGTTGTCCTGGTACCAGGAACTTCAACACAAAACTAAGACACATCAATCTCTTAGTGTATGTAAAGATCTTCTCTCCCGTTTAATATCTCTCAAATGCATAATATCACAGACAGAAGAGTCATCAAAGAGGCGTGAATAGTATACTGCAAAATTATTGGTCATCAACACATTCTGGGAAAAACAATTAATTAATTGTGCTCAGTTCTCAGAGACCTTGCACACAGATATTGTTTATATTAATTTCCTGAGAAGGAGATAAGCGGACTCCAGAATCATAAACAATGCTAGGGAACAAGGAGGAACAAGTGTCAAGGAGAAATCCTTACAGGCAGACTTTAAATAAAAAAACTGAAGGTTGAATTATGAATTTAAAGGGGTATTCTCATCTGGGCATTCACATTCAGTTTCATTAATCTGCCATACATAAACATTTCTTCACTTGGATATTATTAAAAAAAAAATGTTCCTGTGTGAAGATAATTTCTCATAAATGTAGTGATATGGTCCCTTAGAAACGAGATGGCTTCCTCGGATACGACCACATCACACTTTGGCAGCAGTGGCCAGACATGCGCTATTGAGTCCTGCTTGACCACCTGACTCCCGGACATTTCATATACAAAGATTTTTTGTTTATTTGTGCACTCCAGCAGAGGTGGCCGTATCCGGGGACACAATCTTGTTTCTAAGGGACCAAATCACTACATTTATGAGAAATTATCTTCACACAGGAACATTTTTTTTAATTACATTTAATTGAAGAAATGTTTACATATGGCAGATTAATGTAACAGAATGTGAATGCCCAGACGAGAATACCCCTTTAACTGGACAGTGGTCAGCGAACATGTCTGCTGTATCTAAGATAGCGGACAGTAGTCAAAATGGCGCCCGAAACCAGTGTGATCTCCTTAACATCAGACATCACAAACAAAAATGCAGCAAATATTTCAGCGGTTTCCAGACATTTCCGCGATGTACATAAAAATGACACTAGTTCCCTTACAGTGTGCTCAATAGAAAGAGTACTGAAACCAAATAGGGGTGGTGATCACAAAAGAAAACCGTGAAACATTTGGGATTTTTTTCGAGATGCTTATAGAAGTGGAAAAGTACTCTGTGTTTATTTACATAGTGGTGCATTGGGATCCACAGAAGATGATCCACAGGAAGCTGTGGGGTGATGCACACCAAGCTATGAGTAAGATTTTATCGAAACGCACAAGCTAGCAGGGTCTTGCGCCATTGTTCCCTTGTTTTCCCTGTCCTGTGCTTCTGCCTACCATGTCTATGCTTTTTTAAACTGAAATAATAAAGCTGGAAGATTGGTATTTTTATCTGGTGCGGGAGCTGGAGATTCCTTCTTTTTCATACTATGTATTATTGTTTGGACTGTATTTGGAAGGTGATGAGCAGTGCCTGGTTTTCTGCCACTTAGAGCTGTGCGGTCTTATGTAGACAGGCATGTGTCTTTTTTAAGCATGTCCAGTCAGTTTAATTAAACACAACTGGACTCCAATGAAGGAGTAGAACCGTCTTAAGGAAAAAATGAAAAAAGGAAATGCGAAAAACAGCATGTGAGAGAGTTTTTTTCTGTTATATATGTTGACAGGATCCCGCTCTCCACACTGGCACTCCCAGACGGCTGTAATATATTGCAGCAGCAGTGTGTTGAAGCAGTGGGGGAGCAGGTCCTTCCTCTGCTGTCTGTGAACACAGGATCCTGCCTTGTACACTTGCTCAGTTGTCTGGATTAACTCCTTGATGGCTGTGTTGCAGTGTGTACAAGCTGGCAGACTTTTGAATGCAGTAAGAAACATTGTTGCATTCAATTTTATATAATGCTCTTGGGAACCTAAATATTTAGCAACCGAAGTGTGAACAGATAATTTATACACGCCGTTTGTTTTCCCATTAACTTCTCTGGAGTTATTTTCTCCTTTTATATAAACTAGCGTATATACTCTGTACAAAAAATGTACTGGAAAACCTCACCTCGGCCTATACTTGAGTCAAGAAAAGAAAACAAACCATGTACTCACATTCCGATGCCCACCCCCTTCCACCCCGGCAGATCCTTTTCTATACAGCTATGCTCCGGCATCGTCTCCATGTCCCCACGTGGTCTGTCGCAGGGATCGTGGCATCAGCTGCTTGCTGACATTCTACTATGTGCGCCGCATCGACATACACTATGATGTCACCGAGTGACTAACTTCACGTTGCCTGCAACGGACCGCACAGGGACACAGAGCCGATGCATCGCTGTATAGAAGACGACCTGCCGGGGGCGTGGAAAGGGGAGTACGCTGTTTGTTTTTTTACTACAGGCATTATATTGGGGGCAGGGGCTGGCAGGCCATATACTACTGGGGGCTGGCAGGCCGTGTACTACAGGTGGCTGGCAGGCAATATACTGGGAAGGCTGTGACCAATGGATTTCCCACCCTCCGCTTATACTCAAGTCAATAGATTTTTCCAGTTTTTTTGTGTTAAATTAGGGGTCTCGGCTTATACTCGGGTCGGTATGTATGGTAATTGAGAGTTTCAATAGTACTGAGGGAAATATGATATACTTTTTATTGGAGACATCCCTCACTACTTACTACAGTGGTGATTAGTGACAGTAAAGTCAAATACACTCAAGAAAAAAAATATATATATACAAAAAGGGACTCAATAACTCACTACTTTTCCATTCTTCCGCTTATCCCCTTACTTTATATATAAACTTTTTTGGTGGTGTACCCCTGTGAGTGTTCTACATACCAATACTTATTCTATTCTTCTGTCGGACTTTGCATGTTCTTTCTAGTGCAAACTAACTGCGCCACCTTTATGTTGCATGTGACCTTTTTGTGTTGCGGCTGCACAAGCCATCTTGTGACATAAATTTCTGCACTAAAGGGGGCATTCCAGTGCTCAGTTGTACCATGCGCCAGTTTTAATCTGCAAAATTGTGTCGAATGGCCCATGTTAAAGGTGCACCAAAGAAAAAGTGGTGCACTCTGTCGGTGTAGTGCAAAATGCGCCAGATTCATGAAGAATGGGTCCTGAATCTGGCTGTTTGCACTATTGTTGGTAAATGTGACCCAATACAACCAAAAAGAAACACACAGGCACTATAGTCACACTACAAAGTATGAGACATGACTCCACAAAGAAACAAGCGGATGCATATGTGAGTTGAATAATTTAGTATCACACAAATTTATTAAACACATGAAGTATCACAAGAAATGAAACAACGGGACAATACCCTTAAAAATACACCCAATGTGATGTATTAGACGACCAAGGGCCACAAAGAGTCCTTAACCCCTACTACAATCTGCCTCAAATACTAAATGAAATCGAGAAAATCAAAAAGACGTTGCAGAAATCTGGTCAATGTAGAAAGACGCTTATAACTATAGACACATGATACAATACCCAACATTTAGGGTCCATATGAAATAAAGAGGCTCAGTAGGCATAGGCAGAGAGAGGGGTAAGTGGGCAGACTCCAAGCATTTCATCACCCACTGGTGACATCCTCAGGGGTAAATGTGACCCAATGTGTCAGCTTAGAAAGTTCCGGTCCACACTTTGGAATTTAACACTAACCGTCACAGAGAGTTATAGTAGGTAAAACAGCAATTAAACTTTATTTCATGGGAACACCCCTATAATGATGAAAGAAAAAAAAACAAAAAGGGTCTGAATACTTTCCGTACCCACTGTAATTCCATTGGCGCTTCGTTTTTGCTTATAAATAGGCAAAAATTGAGGTACATTCCGACACGGCAGCAGCAAGATAGTGCAAGATGATGGAATTGAGGCCACATTGTGTGAATATTTGTAAAGAGAGAAAGTCCGTAATGGGGCTTCCACCAAAATAAATGCACAAGGTAAAAATCCTTGAAAGCATTCTACCACCCATTCCCACCCAAATGACCAGAGAGAGGTAAAAAAAAACCTTTTACCAAACTATGATTCTATAAATTTATGCGTGTCAATTCTTACATTTTGATGTGCAGACATTGACCTACGTGTGTTAACTGTAAATATCTTAAGAAATCTGATAAGTTTTGTTTGAAAAAAATCAAAATCTTTACTCACATTATCTTCTATGACTTGTGAAAACCAATGAATTCCCATAATTTCCCAAAACCTTATATCTGATATATTATCCAGGGTTGGGAGCCTCAGGTTATGCTATAACGGAGTATCTTCCATGATACCTTCAATATGTAACTTACTCTTAACTACTTTTCAGCTTTTACATATTGCTTTTTTGATTGCTTCCATTTTCCCTGCCTTTTCACTTACCTTCCGTTCTAATATTTCAATAATTGATTTAGGGTAACCTACTAACTACCACTTACTAACGCTTTTAGTTCTATTCTGTCTTTCCACCCCTTTAATCTGTACATTTGGGCCGCTAAGTAATATCCAAAGAAAAAGGGCAGGTCACCTTCCTCAGATTTATACCAATACATTAATTTGATTCTAACTCTTTTTCTGCCCCAAATTAGCTTGTTGAGTAATTCTTCAATAGTTTTGAAAGAAAAGAGTTGTCCAACCAGACCGGGCAAGCTGAGAGGAAAAATAATATTTAGGGAGTAAAATAATTTTCCTGAGTGCTATTCTATCAGCAAATGAGAGTGGTATCTTTTCCCAGCCATGTATTCTATTCCTCACCGACGATATAAGAGGCTTCAAATTTAATATATCATATTCCATAATGTCCTTAAAGTACTTAAAGGTACCTTTACATTATGGTATTTCACTTTCCACTAATTCTTTACCATCATATCCGCCTATTGGCAGCAAGCAGGATTTTTTCAAATTAACTTCAAGCCCCGCAAAATATCCAAATTCTCTAATTAGCTCCATGTCCAATGTAATAGAGGATGGTGAGTCCGCCAAGCAGGGAAGAATATCATCCACATACATACATACACAATTTGTCCATGCTTCCACCTCTCCTCCCTCCTCTATTGTCCTTAATAGATCTAATCATAATAGCTAGCGGTTCAACAAAAATTGTGAAGAGGAGAAGGCATAGGGGGGACACCCCTGTCTTGTCCCTCTAGAAAGCCAAAAACTTTCGAAGCCAATACCGTTCACCACAACCCTTGCCCTAGGTTCACTATACAGACATTTAATCCAGCTAATGAAATACTGCCCAAAGCCAAATTTACCTAATACTTCCCGTAGGAACCTCTATTCAACCCTATTGAACGCGTTAACAGCATCTAAAGAGAGGATCGAGCAGAGGTACCCTGATCCTTTCTCAAGGGATGCAAACATCCTATGTAAACAATCGTTCACCTTTCTTCCAGGAATGAATTTCTTTTAGTCGGTATTAATAATAGATTTTACTTTTTGAAGTCTTCGCCACTATTTTGGCATCAGTATTAATAAGTGGGATGAGTCTATATGAACCCAGGTCTGTGAGATACTTATTTTTTTTTAGGGAAAAATATTATACTTGCCTCAGCCATAGATTCTGTAACTGTCTCAGCTGTAATTTATGAATTTTCAAATGTGTCTCAGATATTTGATTTTAACTGTACTCCAAGTATCACAGTCTGATACACAGTCTATTAATTATTAATAATCTTTTTTTTCAAATATTTATTTTAGGGTCCAGACTCCCACTATGGTACAAAAGGACTGCGCAAAGTTACCCATGAATCTCCGACTACGGGTTCAAAGACATGCTTTACATTTTGCTATGCAGCTGGTAATAATAACGGAACTTCAGTTGAGGATGGGCAGATTCCTGAGATTATATTCTACACATGAACTGCACTCATCTGCTGCACTCAGACGATGTAAGACTGTAGCTGCGTCAAAAATCTCAAAAGGGTTACTGTGTTCCTGGCATAGGATGCTTTGACTTGTGGAGGCAAAACTGAATTATTGGACCATGCAAATTTCCTCTACTGCCATCTTTAGCAAGTCTTAAGCGCATGACTAATTAAACTCATTATTCACTGTTGCCTCATCTCAGAGACCTGGTCAATGCCAAAAACTTACTTTCATTCTTCTGTGCCACTTTAATAAATAATTGTCCCTGTAAGTAGTAAAACTGCATTCATGTTCATAGTAGGTTTTAGGTTTTAAATATGTCAGAAATAAGACAATTTAAGAACGTTTATCACTGTCAAAATTTTTATGAGATAATTAAAATGATGGTAAAGAAACAGCATACAGATAGACCACCTTAAACACAATGTGTGTGGCACGAACTGTGCGCCTTTTTGGGGGATTACACGGCTTGGACAGGTATGTAACAAGTGTCTGCGCTGGCATTTTAGCGCACGCGATCATCTTTTGGCACAGCTGCGCTGGCTTCCATGCAACACAATTCTGATTTGGACTGAGAGCGGGATTTAACTTTAAAATTGTGTCGCATGCACAATGAAAAAGATGGTGAACTCTGTCGGACCTGAGCGGGGAAGCGACACATGCAGGATATCGGGCGCACAATCTTAGTGAATCGCAACACAGTGCATTAACATTGGACAATTCACTTTCGGTGAACTCCAGCGGATGGCAGAGTAAATGTGACATACAAACCATATCATAAAATATCTCTTCTTAAACAGTATGCTGTTTTCTGACACTGACCTCAAAGCAGAAGAAAAAGTTATTTGAATCTGAAAGGAATAGTTTTTGAATGTTAAAGTTTAAGCCTGCATTAAAAGTTATCGTTGTGTAGATATGCATTTCTTTATACCGTATATATTCCAGTATAAATTGACTCCAATATAAGGCCCCCCACTGATGATGAAATGATAATAATATGCCCCATGCAGCCAGCCACCCACCTACTGATGAAATGCCCCATGCAGCCAGCCCCCCCCACTAATGACAAAATGACTGTGCCGCCACCCCGCCATTATGAAATGCCCCATGCAGCCAGCACCCCCCAGTTACGAAATGCCTCTTGCAGCCATGCCCCCCATCTACTGATGAAATGCCGCCTCCAGCCCCTTGGAGTATAAAAAATTTTGAAAAACGTTAAAAAGTGAGTGGAGTTTAACCCCTTACCGCCACAGCCACTTTTCACCTTCCTGACACGGTCATATCCAAGTGATTTTGAAATTGTTTTCTCGTGACACTTTGTACTTCATGTTAGTTTAAAAATTTGTGTTGCGTTTATTTATTAAAAAAAATAGATATTTGGTGAAAATTAGGAAAAAGTCTCGATTTTTGAAATTGAAAATTTCCTACTTTTTCCATAGCAAAAAACTTGATACCTAACATTAACCGAATGTCTGCTTTATGTATCCATGGTTTTTTATGCATTCTCTCATTTTTGTAAGATGGGACTTTGAACAAAATCACGCTTTTGCAAGACCTTCTTAGATTTCAAGTCACTTTAAGAGGCCTAAATAAAAGTAAAACCCATAAATTACCCCATTATGAAAACTACACCACTTAATGTATATAAAACAACTCCCATGAAGGTTGTTAACCCTTTAATTATTTTACAGGGTTGGATGCAATTTTGAAATTTACATTTTTTTGGCTAAATCAATGTGTTTTTCAAAAAATGTACAAATTCTCAGTGGATAAAATACGAAAACTGTCCACTAAGTTTGATAACCAATAGTGTAACAATACCCCATATGTGGTGGTAAACACAAAGTTTGATAACCAATTTCTCCTGAGTGTAACAATACGTATACATATGTGGTTGTAACCTGTTGTATGGGCACACACGCCAGGACATTGAAGGGTAGCTGCGCCATTCAGAGCAGATTATGTCTTGTCCCTTTTTATTGGCTATACAATCTTTATTTCTTGGGAAATTTGGATAAATAAGGGCTTTTTTTTGCGACATTAGATACACTTTACAAATACTTCATTTAAGTGGGTCATTAGCTCATCAATGAGATTTTATTAACTCTTAAAGGTATGTAGGAAAAAAATTGTAAATTTGGTTTTCCTTTCTTCTTGTATTTTTTTGGGGTTATTCACCGTACCATAAAAATAAAATATTATCTTTATTCTATGGATCACTACGGTTATAGTGATACCTCATTTATATAGTTTTTTAATATATTTTTACAATTCTACTGAATTAAAACTAATACAGAGAAAATCTCATTTATTTTTGTATCGCCATATTTACAGAGATATAATGCTAATATATTTCGGTTGACAGAGCTGGTTTAGGGCTTATTTTTTGAGTGTTGAGTGATACCATTTTGGGTCACCAAGCGGGTTCAGTAATGTTACAGATTGTCACAGACGCGGCGATACCAAATATGTGGGTTTTTTCTGGTGATTTTTTTTTTTAAATGTTTTATTACTTTATTAGATATGTATAGGGAATGTTTGTGTTTAGGGGACTTTAACTTTAATTCTTTTTATTAATAAATGTTTATATGAAGTGCTTTTAACTTTAGCAGGTTGGCTTGAACAAGCGATCCTCTGCGCATGCTCAGTGTGTTACAGCCGGGTCCTGCCAGAAGGCAGGACACGGCTCCTGGAAGCTGCGTATCCTCGGGGCACTGGCAGACCTCGGGGATGATAGCGGAGGATCTGACCCCCGGTAAGCGCCAGAGGGGAATCAGATTTGGCGCACCAGACCCTTGCACGCCGCGGTCACACGAGGAAACTCCGATCGCGGGTACTAGAGATGGTTGTCAGCTGTAACATACAGCTGGCAGCCCCATGCTTCTGGTACCGGCTCCGTTCAGGGGCCGTTACCATAAGCATGACGTAATAATACTGCAAATTGCACACAATTTAAATAGATTTTTTTTTTCTTTCTTTGCCTGGTTTCCTAATTGGGAGGAGGCATTAATGTGCACAAGTGATAAATTAAGGCATAGCAATTTAGTTTTGAGCTTGCTCATTTTGGTTTGTGAACATAAGTGGAGTTTAAGCAAGCTTATTTCAAAAAAGAGGAGTCCACAGAACTGCAGGTAATCTACATTTTATATCTCTTGATTTATACACTTCTCACAGTTTTGTAACCAGGATATGGCTAGCAATATTGGTGGTATGCTCCACACGCCGTATGTATACACTGCTGGAGCAGGAGTATGCTGCTCACTGAGTAAGCAATAAGTGGGATAGAAGTGGAGGGTGAAGAAGAAAGCAAGGTGGACCGGGTAGGTAGCTGCGTTATTGTAAATAGAGGGGGTAGAAAGGGTTGTAGGGCACTCTATAGTCAGGAAGACGGATAGACCTCCTCAACCGAATGGTTTGCTGTCTCCGTGGTGCCAGGGTTTAGTATGTGGTGGAAAGGGTGGATAAATTACTGGGAGGGTACGGGTATGACCCAAATGTCGTGATCCATGTTGGATAAATAACTGTCGAAAATTAAAGTGTATGTTTACAAATGCCAGAAGCATCACAGGCAAAATGGGCGAGCTTGAGGCTCTGATATTACAGGAACAATTAGATGTTAATGGTGTAGAGGAGACATGGATCAATGCATCACATAATTGGGGTGTTAATATTCAAGGTTTTACACTCTTTTGGAAAGACAGAACAAATGGGATGGGAGGTGGTGTATGTCTATGTCAGAAGAGACTTAAAAGCGATTGTGAATGAGACGGTGAGACAGTCTCAGAAAAGTGTGAGGAGGCTGAAACTTTGTGGGTTGAAATTTAAAGCCAGGAGAGTTTTGAGAAAATTATTTTTGATGTAATTTGTAGACCCCCAATATCTCTGAGGAAATAGAGGGTCACCTATATAGACAGATGGAGCGGGCTGCACAGGAGGGGACAGTAGTGATATTGGGACTTAAAGGACATCCACACCAGATCAAGGATTGCAAAACAAACATTCAGACATGCCCCCTCTGGCAGGATCTCCTGTTCTTTTAGCTTCATATGATCTTGTTTTTAGAAAAAAGGGGGCTTTACAGATTATGCATATGAGCCTGAGGGGCTCCAGGCTCCATTAACTCCTATGAAGCATGGAGCTCCTCAGGCTCATTTGCATAATTTTAAAATCCCTTTTTTGTAAAAACCAGGGCATAAGAAGCTAAAAGAAGAGCATGCCTTGCCAGAGGGGTAACTCACCAGTATGTCAGTGTGCTTGGTTTACAATCCTTGATCCGGTGATAATGTCCTTTAACTTTCCAAATATAAATTGGGGTCAGGGCTCTTCTTTATTTGTGAAGGGGAGACATTTTATCAACTTTATGCAGGATCATTTTATGATACAGCTTGTAGAAGATCCCACAAGAGGTGATGCATTGTTGGACCTTGTGATTTCTAACAATGCGGAAATTGTCCAAAATGTCACTGTCCGGGAAACTCTTGGGAACAGCGATCATAACATATTTATTTTCCTCAAACCGTAAGAAGCAAAAACATTTAGGAAAATTAAAAACATTGAATTTTAAGAAGTCTCATTTCCCAAAATTCAGGGCTGTACTAGAGGATATAGACTCAGATACTGTCACATGATGATACTTGAATGTGAGACATTCAAATCAATCCTGGGTCATTAGACTTTAAAATTTATTCCTATAAGTAACAAGTATAGACAGGCTAGGTTATACACCATGTGGCTTACAGCTACAGTTAAAAGGGAAATTAATAATAAAAAGAGGGCACTCAAAAGATATAAATCTATTGGGTCATCTGAGTCTTTCAATATTTACAAAACACTTACCAAAATCTGTAAGAAGGAAATCAAATCAGCCAAAACATAAAATGAAAGACCGGTGGCCAAAGATAGCAAAACACGTGCTAAGATACTTTTATCAAGTATATCAATGCGAAAAAATGGGTCAGAGGAGGTTGGACCCCTTTAGGCTAAAAATGTGGCATTATCGAAGATGCTAAATGGTTTATCTCCGTTTATACAATAGAAGAAAGAACTTCTGACGTGGGTTGTGCCAGTGTAGGTGATGCATCCTGTAATATACTAGACTGGCTGAATGTAGACATGATGCAATCTTAGCTCAATAAAATCAATGTGTACAATGCTCCTTGGCCAGATGTTCTTAAAGAACTTAAGTTTGGTTACTGCTGTACCGCTGTCTAAAATCTTCAGGAATTCCCTAATGTCTGGTGTGGTGCCAATTGACTGGCGCAAGGCGAATGTTGTGCCACTATATAAAAAAGGCTCTAAAACTTCACCAGGCCATTACGGGCCTGTAAGCTTAACTTCCATTGTGGAGAAAATATTGGAAGGTTTAGTAAAAGACTACATACTGGAGTATGAGTGACAGCCAGCATGGGTTTACTAAGAATAGAAGTTGTCAGACTAACCTGATCTGTTTCTATGAAGAGGTGAGCAGATGCCTGGATGGAGGAGCTGCTGTAGATATTGTGTTCTTGGACTTTGCAAAGACATTTGACACTGTCCCTCACAGATGCCTGATGGGTAAAATAAGGTCTAGTGGTTTGGCAGGAATCATTTGCAATTGGATTGAAAACTGGCTGAAGGATCGTATCCAGAGAGTTGCAGTCAATGATTCCTATTCGGAATGGTCACCAGTTATTAGTGGTGACCAGGGTTCTGTGCTATATATATGTGCTATATATTTATTAATGATATAGAGGTAGGAATTAATAGCACTGTGTCTATTTTTGCATATGACACCAAGCTGTGTAGTTTAATAGAGTCTATGTTCATAGGCTGCAGGATGACTTGGACAATTTAAGTGTTTGGTCACCCATCTGGCAAATGAGGTTATGCCCCATGGGGCTAATAATCTATAGGCAACATATGTCTTTCGGGGAAAGATTAAACAACTAGATTTATTTAGTGTGGAAAAGAAATGACCACGAGGGCACATGATTAATTTCTAGAAATATATAAATGGTCCATAGAAAAAGTATGGTGGAAAGTTGTTCCAGATTAAATCAAATCAAAAGAGAAAGGGACACTGTCTTCATGTGAAGGAAGCAAGGTTTAATCTCCAGAGGCTTCAATCCTTGTAGAAATTCCATTCACTCCTATTTCAGTAAATGAGGGTCCCAACCCTGTATGCAAGTAAGGATATAGAAGATGGCACTCAATCCAAATTGAGTAAAATGCTTTTATTCTTGTACCAATCCACTTGTACATGACTTTTCGGTAAAAAAAAACTTCCTAAGATGCTGTGGATAATATATACAGTATCATTAACCTCTTAACACTCAGTGTCCGATATATCAAGATCTGAGACAGATGGGTGCCGGCTATAACTAATAGCTGGCATCCCAGTGTAACAGCCGCGGTCGGAGTGAGCTCCGATCATTGGGGCTTAACCCGTTAAATGCGCCGTTTTCTGGGGGCGCTGATCATTGCTATGGCAGTTCTGGGGTCCGATTATGACCCCAGAATTGCCTGTAGGCACTCCCTGAAAGATGGCATCTATGACGTCATCTTAAAGGCACAGTGTCAGCCTATGCATGTGCATAGGCTGACACTGCTAATACCCTGAAATACTAATACCCTGATGATTGCTTGTTCATATCCCATGGTGGAAGTAGTAAAAAAATGTTTTTCAATAAAAAATAAAGTAATAAATCAATAAAAATGCCCATAAGCCCCACATCAAAAAAGCATATGTACTCCAGAATGATACTGTTGCAAAGTACAACATGTCCTGCAAAAATCAAGCCATCAACCAGCTCCATATCCGAAAAAGCAAAAATGTTATGCCACTTGGAAGAAGGCAATTTAAAAATGATAGATTATTCCCCACATTAGGGTTTTATTTGGCAAATTTAGTAAAATGTAAGAGAAAATATGCAAGTCTGGTATCCCCGTAATCGTATTGACCCATAGAATACAAATAACATGATTATTAGACTATACGGTGAACACCAAAAAAAAGTAAAAAATCCAGTATGGAGTTGATGCTTTTCTACTCCTGCTCTCTAAATTTTCAACAATAGGGATACCAACCCCAAAATGGTAACACTGGAAAAAGCATCTCATCCCGCAAAAAAAATGCCCCAATAACGAAAAAGCTAACATTTTATAGCCTACAAAAGGGACCAATGAGGAAACTTAAATCCTGGCAGCTGCAGGGCGCTCCTTACCTCCTGCGCCTCGCTAAAACAAGTAACGCATTACCAGGTACTCAAAGTGTCCATCACGTGGGGGGTCTCTGTACTCGGGAGAAATTGCATAACATATTTTTATGGTTCAATAACGTTTTTATTATTTAATTTGCACATTGACAAGTGTAATAAGTTGTGACAAGCAATTCAAGAGTAGAGGTATCATTATGCTGAATGCTTAGAATGACAGAATTGAGTGCATAATGAGATTGAATATATTAGAACAGAAAAATAACAAAAGAGAAAAACTATCACGGTCCAGAACAAAAGAGACCATGAACAATAACTCAATTAACATGCACAGACAACATAGAGACACAAGACAACATGGAGGGAAGGATAGAGGGGGGTGTGAGTGGGGAGGCAGGGGGGGGGTAAGAGGCTATCTTATATCCAGGAATAGGGCATTAGGATTGTTAGGGATATTTTATGCTGGGCCCCAACAGCCCTCTTGACTTTTGTAAGGTGAGTCCTAATTAACCCTTTGAGGGAGGATGAGATAGCTGCCGGCAGCGAGCTGACAAAGTAAATGCAAGACACAGTCGGTCTTCCGATGCACTCAAATCAAAACTGTTTATTTCAAACAGATACAGCTATATTTTAGCACATAGAAATCAGCATTTGGGGTGTTGATAAGGCACTTAGATTCTATTGGCCATTATGTTTTTTTACCAGCACATTCTGGGAAAAATGACTAGGCCTTGTTTACAGCCATGCTTATCTACACAATGGCTCCTAGAAGCTTCTTCATAACCAAAATAAATAACAAGAATACAGAGGCCTGAAGGACGGTAAGAAATGCCAAGGATATTGTGAAAAGGCAAACAACAGTTTAAATGAGAAAAATAGCTGAATTAAAACATTTAACTCTATAGCTTCTAAAAGGGAAGCATACCCCCCCAAGGTGGCCGCTCTATCTAAGATGGCGGACAGTAGTCAAGATGGCGTCCGAAACCAGTGCGACCTCCTTAACAATTCCCCCCTTTGAGCTTTGCTGGCCTGTAACTCCATCCTGAGCGACCTCCTCAACTCCAGGCTAAGCCCGTACCTGCTGGAATTGTTAACTCTTCACCAGATCCCCTGGAGGCCAGTCACTCAGGGGTTACAGGTCTGCACACTCAAATCACATCACTGAGTTTCCATAGTCCATAGGTTTGTAAACAGGCAGCATCATCCTCCACTCCGGGCACTTCTCCTGGCGGCCATCTGGGACATGGTGGACTTGACGAGGGGGACCACACAACATGCAATAAGTGACAAGAGCAAAATCACAATCCCCATTATCACCCCCACCTAAAGGAAACCCTTCCAATCCCCCAACCACAAAGCGAAGGACAAAATGTCCACCCCAGAGTTTCTCTTGAGGTCCTGGGCAGTACTTCAATCTTTTCACGAGCATGGGTAATGGATCCATAGGGGGCGATGTCATCTGGGATGTATATGCAACAAACCGCTCCCACCATCTTACAGACTCCTCCCTTCTCAGCAAGGGTCATGTCCAAAGCCATGCGGTTCTGGGAAGCATCTCCGTATAATTCACAAATCTCTGTTGATTGATTACAATAAAAAACAGTTACCCAACCAACATCTTGGCTCATAGCAATCTGGGGAATAATGATCTGTTATGGGGAATACCTGTCCATAGCTGATTGTGGGCCTTGTACTCATCTGGAACCCCCCCTTGGTGCTCCCACTGTATCCATATAAACGTTGTCATCTATGTGCTTCTCTCTTAGACCTCCAGAATCCTTTGTGATTCTCTACCTTTTCTTATGTGTCTGATCAACCTTATCCCTGGGGATCACGAGGAAGGAATGCACAAATCTTATCACAGCACACTCACCTTCCCAGCCTCTAGGCCTGAACTGACTCTCCTATCCCCACAAATCCAGTACACATCAGACATTGCTAATACAGGGTTACCTGTGCTATCAATGTTAAAAAAGGTCATTGTCGTGTTGCACCAACCGTAGGTAAAGTCTCCTACCCTGGGGGCATCCTGGTCACCCCTATAGATACAGTGATAGTCATGGTTGGGGTGTCCCTGAGCAGGCAGTCAGTCAGAAGAGACCGGCTAGCAAGAAGAATAAGTAAGCATGGAATAGAAAGAGTGGAAGCATGCTGACTTCCCTCTAGCTTCACAGATGTGGCACTGGTCAGCAGGACTTGGAAAGGACCGTCGTAGCGAGGCTCCAGACTCTCTTTGGTGTCTCTTCACCACCCGTAGTCTCCAGGCTTCAGGTTATGCGTCCTGAGGTCTCTGTTTGGATCTGAAAAAGGAATCAGAAACACTTTTGTCGACCTTTTTCAAGGTCTGGCTCAACTGTGCGGCATGTTCCACCTGGTTTCCTGCCATCATCTCTAGGGTCTGTGGGAAGTTTGGGCCTAGTCTGGGTGCACAGCCAAAAAGTACTTCAAAGGGGGACAATCCCATCTTTCTGGTGGGTGTGGTCCTAACTGAATGATGGTCAGCAGGAAAGCACTCGCGCCATGGTTTCCCTGTTTCTTCCATGGCCTTCTGGATCTCTAACTTAAGAGTGCCGTTTAGTCTTTCAATCCCACCACTAACTTGGGGATGCTAAGGGGTGTTCAGGGCCTGTTCTACACCCAGGAGAGACAAGGTTTCAGGTCTTTACCTGTCCAGTGAAGTGGGTTCTGCGACCAGACTCTATGCTCTCTGGAAGTCCAAACCTGCAGAAAAATCTCACTCACCAACTTCTTGGCTGCAGCTCTGGCAGTAGCCTTGGTCATGGGAGAAGCTTCTGGACACCCTGGAAAGAGATCAATGCACACAAGCACGTACTCCTACGTACCACTTTTTGGTAGCTGGATAAAATCCATCTGCAGTGATACAGCAGCTTGGGTGTCACCTTCTGTGGGGTCTTTTCCACCTTACCCGGGTTGTGGCGGGCACAGACTATAAAGGCTTTCACTAGTCTAGTGACAGGGGTAGTAATGCCCGGGCAAACCACTTGCGGTTTATGAGCACTAGCATGGCCATTTGGAATATGTGTGTGTGTCCGTGGGCTACTTGACTTACTGTCGGGTGCAGGGCTCCGGCCAGGCACACCCTCTCTCCCAGCATCCAGGTCCCATCGGCATCTGGGCTCCAGCTTTCCTCCACACTTCCTTCACTTCTGATGACACTCGGGCCACCAGGGACTGGAACACCTGTGGATCAAACTTTTAGCTCAGAACTCACCGCTGAGACTTCAGGACAGTCTCTGGGTTCCATCGGTGCAGCCATCGCCATCCCGTCAGCCACATACCTGCCCTTGGCTTGTGGAGTTACCAAATTGTGTGTGCTTTTACTTTTATTATCCCCACCTCTTGTGGAAGTAAGAGAGCATCCATGAGCTCTTTAACCAGCGTGCCATGCTTAAAGGGGGTCCCTGCAGGGGTGAGGAAATCTCTAGCCTTCCATAATGGTTCATAGTCGTGTTAAGACCCCAGACCTATACCTTGAGTATAGATGTTTGCCCTTTTACCTTCCACCAGCTGTAGCGCTTCCCTGAGTGCCGTCACTTCACCTCCTGCGCTGACCTGTGTGGAGGGAGTGGTTCTGCCTGTACTACCCCATGTGCGCCACTGACTACTGCATATCCAGTGTAGAACCGTCTGTCTTCTCCTGGAGACCTGGAGCCATCTATGAGAAAAAACTCAACATCTGGGTTAATCACCCTTCTCTCCCCCCCTCTGAATCCTGGAAGACTGGTGATAGAATGAAGGATTCAGAGCTGTGCACCTTATGAGTGTATCCTGAGGCATCAGGAGTGCACACTGGAGTCTGAGCTGTCTGGCCTTGGCCAGTACTTGGGTGAGGACACTGTGCAAGGTATGTGGGGTTTGCACCACTCGGTCTAGGGTCTAGGATCAGCTCACTGGCCTTGCTGAGCAGATTGCTGGCTGCAGCTACTGACACATGCGGGACTCCCCTCACAACTGAGTCTAACCGGGCCTAATAGTGGGCCACTGGGGAAGCCACAACGTTCCTGGGCTAAGACACCTGTGGCCTACATACTCAGTGCAAAATAAAACAAAAGGTCTTATCCAATAGGATGTGCCTAAGGCTGGGGCAGACAGGATTTGCCAGCTTAAGGCTATGGAATGCATCAATTGCCTCATGCCAGCCGGCATTTTTTCAAACGTCTGGCAGGACGCCCCAAGCATGGTCAGCTGTTCTCCTACAAAGCCCCACAACAGCTTTTATGGTTGCCAACAGCAATCAACTTTCAGGGACTTGAAGGGAATATAACTTAAAATGGCCGCCACTGAAAAATAAACTGACTTAAGATGGCCGCCACTGAAGAATGGTAGGGCGTGTCATCTTCTCTAACCACCAGATACGGGGGTGGAGTCTGGATTACAGGGGCCATTTTTCACTCCAAGGAAAATATAATTAAATCTCTTTTTCACATCAACATCCACATCAAAAACTTTGAAATGTCCCTTATCTCCTCTCTCTTTCTTCATTGGGCACTCTGAAGGATTCCTGTCACTCTGTCCTAGTCCGTCCGTCAGTCAGAGGCTCTAAGTGTCTGTTTGCAAAGTTTTCTCACTTGTACAATCATCAGATCATCTGACACATCCCAAAACCTTCAAACCTTCAATACTTTTTACTTAAAACCCAAAACTACCAGCCCTTATGTCCGATCATGTCAACTTGCACTTTTGCATGAGTCCTACTTAACTCAACAACCTTTTGTCTACTTACATCATGCCAACCTTCTGTCTACCTACATCTCTTTGTCTGCAATGCACTTGGCTCAATTCCAATTCACAACTCATCATAAATGCCTACTACTGCAACACAACCAAACTTGTCCCCACAGACACAGCGAATGCCAACACCTCGATTTACTGACCCCAAAGAAACTAGATACCAGACTTCCACAGAGGACTCTACACCAAGTCAACTCTGACCTGTCACTACTCTTTCACCGACTACACCAAGTCTCTTACCGACTCTTTACTAAGTCACTACTAGTTCTTACAGTCCCACGAGGCTGTTCAGACTCCCAAAAAAAAGAAAGCTTGATCAGAGCGGGTCTCCGCTGCACGTGCACAAATTGAGCTCTATACCTCTATGGGCAACCCTATTGGCACCATTCAAACAGTACTATAGACACTATGATAATCACAACAGAATATCTCCCACTCTCAACCTATAGAATCAGATCCAAGGGTTTCACTTCCCGTCTCACTGCTTCAGCTAACATCACAGACTGTCTGACCATCCGTACCGCATCTTGTCCAGTCTTCTGTCCATCACCTTACAAATGGTTCTTTGCACAAAAACTATGAGCTTAGGTTACAGTGAACAACAGTGGCAAATACATAACACAGAGACAGTCTTACCCGGTCCGTCCAAATAGTGAACCAGAAGTGACATATCAGGTAGACAAAAAAACAGATTACCTGAGAGCTGCTCTGGTCAGTTCGGTTCACCAAGCCGGCGGGGACCCTTCACGGAGGCTGTCTCGGTGTTGTTGTTGCTTACTCCTAAGCCCACCCAGAAAAGGACGCCAAATACTGTTAGGGATATTTTGTGCAGGGCCCCAACAGCCCTCTTGACTTTTGTAAGGTGAGTCCTAATTAACCCTTTGAGGGAGGATGAGATAGCTGCCGGCAGCGAGCTGACAGAGTAAATGCAAGACACAGTCGGTCTTCCGATGCACTCAAATCAAAACTGTTTATTTCAAACAGATACAGCTATATTTTAGCACATCGAAATCAGCATTTGGGGTGTTGATAAGGCACTTAGATTCTATTGGCCATTATGTTTTTTTACCAGCACATTCTGGGAAAAATGACTAGGCCTTGTTTACAGCCATGCTTATCTACACAATGGCTCCTTCATAACCAAAATAAATAACAAGAATACAGAGGCCCAAAGGACGGTAAGAAATGCCAAGGATATTGTGAAATGGCAAACAACAGTTTAAATGAGAAAAATAGCTGAATTAAAACATTTAACTCTATAGCTTCTAAAAGGGAAGCATACCCCCCCAAGGTGGCCGCTGTTTCTAAGATGGCGGACAGTAGTCAAGGTGGCGTCCGAAACCAGTGCGACCTCCTTAACAGGATGCTGGGTCGCTAGCCTGTAGCCAAACTTCCATGGCCGGTTGGGATCTGAAGGAGATCTAGGGACTCCATGTTTTGTAGAAATTGTCATGCTTACCCTCATCATTAGCCTTTAATTCTTCCATGTGTAGGATTGCATTCAGTGTTTCCACCCACTGAGCTTTAGTAGGCGGGTTAGGGGATCTCCATAGCCTTGGGATTATCTGCCTAGCAGCCACCAAAAAGTGACAAAGTAGGCTTTTTTTGAATCTGGAGATAGTTCCTGAGAATATAGAAAGAACTCAGGTGACGGATCTATGCCTGGTGGGCATATGTCTTTGTACAAATGGAAAATTTCCCTCCAAAGTTTATGAATCGGAGGGCAATCCCACCATAAGTGTAGCATGTTGCCTTCCGACTCTCCACAGCGCCAGCACAGGGGAGAAACTTCCGGGAACATTTTATGCAGTTTTGCAGGTGTTCTGTACCATTGAGATACAATTTTGTAATTAAGTTCCTGGAGCCGGCAGGAGACTGAACCCTTGTGTGTTAAGATACCGTATATACTCGTGTATAAGCCGAGATTTTCAGCAAATGTGCTGAAAAACCTCGCCTCGGCTTATACACGAGTCAATGATACATATACATAATGATACAAAAATAAATACATTAATACTCACCCTCCGGTGTCCCCGATGTTCCTCGCGGCTCCCGGCGGCGTCTTCACTCTTCTCTGGCCGGGAGATCGCGCCGGCCGTTGCACACTGTGATGCGACGCGGATGACGTCATCAGCGGCGACAGCGCAGCGAGGAACATCGGGACAACGGAGAGTGAGTATTAAGTTTATTTCTTTATCTGTATAGGGGCTGCTGTATACTACTGATGGCAGACTGTATACTGATGGGGGCAGGCTGTATACTACTGGGGGCAAGCTGTATACTACTGGGGGCAAGCTGTATACTACATGGGGGCTGGCTGTATACTACACCCTCGGCTTATACTCGAGTCAATAGGTTTTCCCAGTTTTCGGTGGTAAAATTAGGGGTCTTGGCTTATACTCGGGTCGGCTTATACTCGAGTATATACAGTAAGTGCTTTCTGCCACTGTTCGAGTGAGAAAGACTTATTGAGGTCCCTCTCCCACGAAGCAGTAAACGACGGCAGCTCGTCCCCCGCACCTCCCCGCACCAGCATAGCATAGACCAAGGAGATTGTGTGGTTAGGAGAGGAAGAGTCCATACATAATTCTTCAAACAGGGTAAGGGTGGTAGAGAGTGCAGATGGGCCCAGGGTGTTTACAAATTTACGGACCTGAAAAAATTGTAACCATCTGGAAGAAGCTAGGCCGAGAGCTGTTGTTACATCGGTCATGGCGTGGATTCCTTGCTTGTTAACTACACTACGCACCCTAGGTAGCGGAGTTGGTGGATCCGAGGGGGCATTCTGTAAGTCTGGCAGGTCAGGATTGCCGATGAGCGGGGTGAGGGGGTCTGATACTGTAATCAAGTTAGTAAGTCGCATAAATTTGCGCCAAGATTTAAGTAGAAGCGTTATTAGAGGGGAGACATTGATATTTCGTATTGATGTGCTTGGGGACCACCAGAAAGCTCCAAGGGCATGTGTGTGATTTAACTCTAGCTCCATTTCAACCCATAGTTTGGAGGTACGTTTGTGGAATAAGTCAAGTATGAATGTGGCGATGGAGGCCCTATGTTACGAGCGAAAGTCAGGTAGTCCGGTGCCCCCCGCTAATTTGTTGAGGATTAGTATAGATTGTCTAATGCACGGCCTTGAGGAGTGCCAGACAAAGGTTTGTGACATCCGTCTAAGTTGGTCAAAGAAGGACCTCGGTAGAGGAATGGGGATGATCTGAAACAAGTACAGGAGACGTGGTAGTATGTCCATTTTTAATATATTAATTCTACCGAACCATGATACAGTTAGTTTGGACCACTTTTCCAGACCCTTCTCAATAGTCTTTAACAGTGGTGCATAGTTTAGGCTAAATAAAAGACTTAGGTCTGAGGATATATTTGTCCCCAGATAGCGTATGGCGGGTCTGGCCCATTTAAATGGAAAAGCGGATTCCAAATCTACCTGTTCATGTTGACGCAGAGTGATGTTAAGCATTTCGGACTTATGTGTGTTGACCTTGAAGTTGCTCAAAGACCCGTAAACTCGGAATTCCTTTAATAGAGAGGGTAGCGATATTGTCGGGGATGTTACATATAAAAGAAGGTCATCTGCAAAAGGGGATAGCTTACATTCCCGCTGTCCTACCTTCAGACCCGTGATGTCAGGGTTTGATCTTATGGCGTTTGCCAGTTGTTCCATCGCCAATAGATACAAGAAAGGGGAAAGAGGGCACCCCTGCCTTGTCCCATTGGCGATGAGGAAGGGGTCTGAGAGAGAGCTGTTAACTCGCACCCACGCTGTGGGATTGTGGTAAAGTGCCATGATTCCTTGTAACATCTTTGGACCGAGGCCTATCTTTCGGAGGACCACTTCTAAAAATAACCAGTGGACCCTATCGAACGCCTTCTCGGCGTCCACAGAAAGAAGGCAGAGGGGGGTGGATTTACGTTGGGCATTCCCTATTATGGAGATCGTTTTGGCCGTGTTATCCCGTGCCTCCCTCCCAGGCACAAACCCCACCTGATCTCTATGTATAAGGTTCGGGATGAGAGGTTGCAAGCGGAGTGCCAACATTTTGGCATATAGTTTAACATCTATATTCAGTAATGATATAGGTCTATAATCCCCGCAAGAAGTTAAAGGTTTGCCAGGTTTGGGCAGTACGGTAATGGTAGCCTGTAGTGTCTGTGCCTGGAAGGGAGTTCCCCCCGCCACTGCATTAAAGGTTTTTAGGAGCATGGGAGTTAAATCTTCTCCAAAAAGCTTAAAAAAGCGTGGAGTGAGACCATCCGGCCCTGGGCTTTTCCCAGACTTAAGGTCCTTGAGGACTCTGTGGATTTCATGTTCTGTAAAGTCCTCTTCAAGTGCGTCTCACGCCTCGAAGGGTATAGGAGGGGGGGCGTGTTGGTCAAGATATTCCACAATTCCCCTAGGGGCAGATCGCGGTTAATCGCTTGTGTTATCTTTTATGTTGTATAGGCGTTCATAAAATAATCGAAACTCCTCTGTTATGTCGGAGGGTGAGTGTACCTTTCCTTTGAGGGGTGAATCGATAGAGAGGATGTGGGTGCGTGCCAATCTGGGATGTAGAGCTCTGGCTAGCCATGTTCCGCATTTATCCCCATACTCGTAGAAGCCCCTTCGCATGCGATCACGCGTACATTGGGTTTTTTGGTCTAAAATTGACAAGATCTGTTGGCGGATATTAGATAAATTGGCTTTGACCAAGTCGGAGGGGGAAGTTTTGTTAGTGTCCTCCAGCCTACCCAACTCCGTCAGAAGAGATTTAAGTTTGTGTGTGCGTTCTTTTTTTAGGCGCGAACCATGGTTCATCAGGATACCTTTTATATCAAATTTTAGGCCTTCCCACTTGAGAGTGGCGTTAGAGGAATCTATGGTATGTTGTAGGGGAAAGGACTGAATGGCCGCCTTAATATCTGATATGCATAGGGCATCATTTAATAAGTTGTCATTTAGCCGCCATGAATATTTTCTTGGGGGTAGGGCCACCAACGTAAGGGACCCCATGACTGGGGCATGATCGGACCATAGAAAGCCATCATTCAAGCAACGTGGTCCTAAATCCAGGAGGTGGTGTGAGATGAAAAGGTGGTCTAGTCTATGGTAGCTATTGTGAGCTGCAGAGTGGAATGTGAAATCCAACAGGATGGAGGGCGTGGTACCAACACTGAGAAGAACAGGAATCATCAGACGTGGAGAAGCTTTGCTTACACCTAGTTACGCTTCTCCCAAGAACCCTAGGTGCTGGCGTTTGCTGGACGCTGGGGACGGATGGGACAAGCCCCCAGGAAGTGCTCAGGGCTGGCACAATACAGGCAGAGGTTGCCCTGACGTCTTCTAATACATTCCTGAGAAGAGAGTCTGGCCCTGTCAGAACCTCCATAGGCTCCTCTGTGGATGGTGCTACAGGAGGCTGGAGCAGCCTGTGGGAAGTAGGTGCCAGGCGGGGAAGACGTCGTGGGCGGACTTGGGGTTGTTTGAGACTTAACTCTTCGGCACGCTCCCTAAATCGAACATCAATTCGGGTGGCCAAGGTGATGAAGCCACTCAGGGTAGGCGGCAGATCCCGAACGTCCAGAGCGTCCTTAATGTGAGAGGAGAATCCCTTTTTAAAAGCTGCGGACAGGGCTGCATCATTCCAGGAAAGTTCCGAAGCCAGGGTACGGAACTGGATAGCGTATTCTCCCACGGAAGAGTTCCCCTGGCGTAAATTCAACAGTGCCGTCTCAGCAGAAGAGGCCCATGCTGGTTCTTCAAAGACGGAGCGGAACTCCGCCAGAAATGCCGTCAGATCAGCCATGACTGTGTCGTCTCTTTCCCAAAGAGGAGTAGCCCAGGCCAGGGCTTTCCCTGAGAGGAGGCTGATGAAGAATGCCACCTTGGGATGGCATGAATTCTATGTGCAGGGAGCTAAGATGCCGGGCTTTGACAACCGTAGCCTGGGATCAACAGCGGGAAGGCTAGCCAGGGTAGCAGGAGCCACGGTAGCAACCACAGGAACCTGTTGTTGTTGCTGGTTGGCTAGCAGCTGCTGCAGCATAGCGGTAACCTGTTCCAGTTGTTCGTGTTGGGCGGCAATCTCCCGGGATTGCTGGACCATAATGGTAGCCAAAGTTGGCTGGATCTTACTGTCAGGCTTCGAGGTTGTGGATCCTCTGGACCACTGCAGACGATGGCACAAGAACAACCTGGGACCAGAGTCTAAGTGGTACCCGGTTTTCACCAGAGCCCGTCGCAAAGCAGGATGGTCTTGCTGCGGCGTGGTACCACCAGGTCGTTCCACAGGGGTGACTTGTACGCAATGGCAGCCAAGGAGAGGTACAGAAACGGCAGGCAATCTCATAGTCGGGGACAGTCAAGGGGTCAGGACGGGCAGCACAGGATCGGAGTCCGAGACGTAGCAATAGGTCAAGGCAGGCGGCAAAGGAGCGAAGGCAAAGGCAGAACCAGGGTCACAACGGGAATACACAGAAACAGCACACGACATAAACAAAGCTTTCTCTAGGGCACTAAGCACTAAGATCCGGCAGGGATCACAGGAAGAGGCAGGATTAAATAGATTTACCTGGAATGGCCAGCGCCAATTAGTGGCGCGCTGGCCCTTTAAATCTGCAGAAGCCGGTGCGCGCACGCGCCCTAAGAGTTGGGGCCAAAGATGGAGCAGCCACGGTGGGGTGCGCAGGAGCCGGGGCCCGTGAGTCGCGCTGGCGAGGGGTGAGAGGCACGGGTGAGCTCGCGACCCGTGGTATGGGTCGCGGGATCACCCGTGACAAATATAAATGTTATGCCTATTGTTACATGACAAACAAACAAGCACATTTCTCACAAAATGAGTTCTATATTCTGCAAAACAAGTTAACTATAAAAAGTTGTATAAATGGGGTGTCACCGTAATCCTGATGACACATAGATTAACCCCTTCCGCGGGAGCCGCGTCATGACTCTTCGTCATAGGATGCGGGTCTTTCCCACACCTTGATGTATATATATGACATCAGAACTTTGAAGTGTCACTGTCACGGGTAACAGTGACACAAAGTGTAACCGCTCCCTTGCCGGCGTCCTTCTGTCAGGGAGCCTTCAGTTTCTTTTTTTTTTGTCCAAAAGCTGAAAAAAAAGTCCAGGGATGTGTGGTAAATGCGGAAGCAGTTTTTTATAAAAAAAAAAAAAAAGTCATCCACAGAACAGATGTTTTGTCTGCTTCAAAAATAGCATACGCAAAGACACAACATCATTCCAGGAAAGTTCCGTAGCCAGGGTACGGAACTGGATAGCGTATTCTCCTACGGAAGAGTTCCCCTGGCGTAAATTCAACAGTGCCGTCTCAGCAGAAGAGGCCCATGTCCCTCCCACCCTGGTCTTCGTAAAAAAAAAACTGCTTCTGCATTTACCACACATCCCTGGACTTATTATTTATTTTTTACCATTGTTTTTTTTTTATTAATTTGAATAGTCTGAACCCCTAATGGCTGCCTTCTCCATAATACCCATTATACCCCTAGATCAGAGGTCCCCAACCTTTTTTGCACCAGGGACCGGCTTTAAGCTTAGGTGGAGCTTAGTTCATACTTATCATATAATTATGACATTTATAATGACCTGACGTCATATCTAGCTTTCCATTAGCATCCAGAGCCCCTCCCCCTCCAACTCGCAGCTAGCAGGAGGGGAAGGAGCGCTGGACACACATGACCTGCTTGTCCCTGCTCCTGCCTGAGCACATTCTGCGAGTAGCAGTAGTGTACATTGAGCGTCAGTGTATACAGCTATACACTGAACACCGGTACAGGGAGCCGCGTCACTGACCAGGCGCAGGGCCGCGGAGCTAGCTGTCAGCGGCGCCGCGGACCGGCTGATAAGCTCCAACGGTCCGGTCCTGGATCGGCGGTTGGGGACCTCTGCCCTAGATTTACCAAGTAAATGAAGGCATCAGAATCCTTGTGGCTTTCTATCACTTCCAGGCCCTGCCATGTGTCCAGGCAGTATATAAGAACCATTTATTTATTTTTTTATGAAAGCAGGAGAAATAACCTTATAAATATATAAGTATATTTTTCCACATTTATGCTGTTGCATTAAAATGATGTCCTAAGTGGACATTTAAGATAAAAAATGTGTTTCAATATTTCAGATATTCAGCACATCTGTTACAAAAAATATCAAGAGAACAATACAAGCCTACATACAAAACCCCTTAAAAATATTTAGTGTGCTCTTATAAAAGAGAGGTACTTCTGGCTATAAGGGCCGATGTAAATCAAACTGGGACCTGCAAAACCTATTGTGAAATAGCCATAAAAGCTTAACCCCTTAAGGACGCAGCCTGTTTGTAGGTTAAGGCTCGGTCCTTTTTTTAGAAATTTGACCAGTGTCTCTTCCTGTGGTAATAACTTTTTAACAATTTAAGATATCCCTGTGATTTTGAGATTGTTTTCTCGTGAGACATTGTAGTTTATGTTAGTAGTATCATTTCGGTGATCCGTTCCTTTTTTGGGGGGTAAAAATTCAAAAATTTAGGAAAAATTTGAAAAAAATTACAATTTTCAAAATTTAAAATGTTCTACTTTTTAGACAAAAAGTCACACCACGGGGGGGCGTGGCCAAATGCCGAGCTAGGAGGACGCATACCGGCGAGCTCCCGGGATCCTGACCTCCATCCTGACAATTGGATAGCCATCCGTGGCTGTACTCACCTGGGCACCTGGCACAGTCTTCCCTGGCACCAGAGGGACGGAGTGGCACCTGCCGTTCGGAGCTCCAGCCGTGACGGGGTGACAGGCCCGGAGTCCGGACGCCGTTCCAGAGGTCGGGGAGCACGTGAGGCTGAACCCTGCCGCTGCCTGTGCCTGCGCCCCTGCAATCCAGGTCCCGGTGCTGGCGTTTGGTGCGTTGTCGGGCCTCCCGTCCGGGACTTGGGGCGGCCGCGGTGGTGTGGCGCGTGCTACACGTGGCGCGCCGGCGCCATTGCAGATTTGGCGCGCCTCCTCCTCCTGCTCTACAGGCGCTGCCTGAGCGTCTGCGCCTCCTTCCGGTCTGTCTGCCTGTCTGCTCCCCTGGCCACAGAGCCTCTCCTGACATAACCCATTCTTGTCAGGTCAGAAGAGAACTCCCTGACCCCCCCTCCCCTGTCCTCATCACTATCTGGCACTGAAGGGGTTACTTCTACTTCCACTATACTAAAGAGAACTCAGTTTTAGACCTTCTGCCGCCTACCCTGTTGAGTCCTTAGTGACGGTCTGATTCAATCCTCCTTGAAAGCTTACTGGGATACTGGTGCTGTATGCTTGTAATTCACACAGATACTATAATGGGCAACAGGAGGAGAACAGCTAAACAAAGTAAGGCGCCATCAGGAGCCTCCGCGCCGCCATCCGATGACGAATCTGTTCCTGGAGACCCCCTGTACCATTCCCTGGACCCCCTGGATAACCAGGCTTGCTCCACCTCACAAGCTGTTTTAGCACAAATACAATCTAATGCGGCAAGGAAGTTGGGCAGGTTTTCACGTGCTCATCCTAGCTCTCCTCAAGGGTCTCCTGGTCCCTCACCCTCCATGTTTGATGGTTCTTAGAGCCCATTGCAACCTGACGATCCGGAGGACATCCCTATGGACCCATCTGATGTGCTCGATAAGAAATTTGCTGAGGTGTTAGCGGCCATTAACTCCTGCCAATCTAAGCTAGTTAACAAGGTGGATGAACTCCGCCAGGACTTTGTCATCCTGAGACATGACGTCCATAAAGCTAAGGAGCGGATAACCGAGACGGAGCGCCGCATTTCTGATGTTGAAGATGTCCAGAGACCAATGCCCGCTCAGATTACTGATTTACAACGTCAGATGGCTGCCGCCGCAGACAGGGCGGATAACTTTGAGAATCGCCTAAGGCGCAACAATATAAGAGTTGTTGGTCTCCCAGAGAAAGCTGAGGGTCACGATCCAGTTGCCTTTTTTGAAAAATGGATGAAGGACTTGCTTCCTGCAGAGACTTTCTCCCAGTTTTTCACGGTAGAAAGGGCCCATAGAGTCCCATCTCGCCCTGGCCCTCCGGGTGGAAATCCTAGGCCTTTCCTGGTCAGATTGCTACATTTTAGGGATAGGGACGCAATCCTGCGAGCGGTTAGAGGCAAAGGGGAGATCCTCTTAGGTAATAGCAGAATAGCATTTTACCCCGATTTTTCTGCTGCGGTGCGGAAGCAGCGCACTCATTTTAATGAGGTTCGTAGTCGTCTAAGGGATAAGGGGTACAAATACTCGATGATTTTCCCTGCACGTCTCCGTGTGATAGATGGTCAGAGGACCCGGTTTTTCACCTCCCCGTCCGAAGCCATGCACTGGGTGGACTCAGCCCCTAGGGCTCCTGGAAGTGCTAGGGCAGCCCCTCCTCCCTGACCAGGGGCTGGAGTGTACTCAAAGTTTTCCCTCTTAGTCAAGAGGACCTGCGTGTCATAACTGGGGTTCTAGTTCTAATATAGCTATGCAGATATGTCACACAATACTTCAGGGTGGGTGCCTCCGCCCCCCCCCCTTTAGTAAATTGTTGGGATATTCCCTCTATACTGTGCTTCAGCGATAGGTGCTATCCATCATTTACTTCCTATTCCCCTAACTGTAGGGGTCAGGCTCCCGGGATAAGCAGTTTTTGGGTTTATCCTAGTTAGGGACCACAGTTCCTGGTAGTTAGATAGTTCGAGGGTATAGGTCTGCACTTAAGTTGTTAGAGTGTTAGACAGGGGGTTGTTTCTAATGTATAATTGGGATACAGGTTTGCATGTGTTAATGCTTTCTTATGTGTTTATTGTGGTAAAGTTGGGTGTGTGTGTGTGTGCTTGGTTGTATGTGTCCATGTCCTCTCCACTTCTCTTTGCAGGTTCCAATTCTCCAACCCTCCAGCCAGACCCATATCCCCCCTCATTTTTTTTATGGCGCCAATTAAAGTAATGAGCTGGAACGTTAGAGGGCTAAATTCTAAATTTAAAAGAGCTATAATTTTGGATACCATTAAAAAACAGTCTCTTCATATAGTCTGTATACAGGAGACGCACCTTACAGGACAAAAAATTCTATCACTAAAACGTGCCTGGGTAGTTAGGGGTTACCACTCCTCATACTCAGTGTATACAAGAGGTGTCTCTATACTTGTATCTAAATCCCTTCCAATAGAGGTGTTACAGGTGGCCATTGACCATTTTGGCCGCTTTGTCGTATTGCATTGCTCCTTATGGGGGTCCTCCTTCACCATTGCCTCAGTGTACGTCCCTCCTCCTTTTGATACTGGTCCATTACAAGCACTGACAGATAAATTGGCAGCCATGCCCCCGGGTCCATTAATATGTATAGGGGATTTTAATGCGGTGCCTGATCCATCTCTGGATCGCACTAGTGGTGTAGACCCTGCATCAACTCGATTAAATGAATGGATAATGTCCCTTAGCCTGAAAGATCTCTGGAGGGGGAAATATCCTTTGGAAAAAGAGTATACCTTTTATTCCTCAGTGCACAGGACGTTTTCTCGAATAGACCTGGCGTTAGGCTCTCCTGACGTGCTCCCCATGGTTGACTCTATCTTCCACTGCCCCCGTAGTGTCTCGGACCACTCCGCTTTGTTTCTCACTCTACTGATTGGCCCTCCCTGTGATTCTCGAATTTGGCGCCTGCACCCTGCATGGCTCTCTTCCCCTACAGTGCAGATGAAAATGCAGACAGATCATAATGAATTTTGGGAAACACATCATGATCATCCAGACCCACTGCTACTATGGGACTCATACAAGTCCTCTACGAGGGGGGCGATCATCTCTGGGGTGGCGGGGCATAGGAGGGTTTTGGGTGATAAGGAGAGAGGATTGACCTCTATACTACGGGATGCTGAAAAAAGATACCTAGAGAATCCCAGTGGGGACAATAAGAGGGCCTGGGCGCAGGTGCAGCGGGAACACCTTGCTCTGACCAAAGAACGCACTAGCAAACGCCTTCTGGCTTCTGAAGCCTCAGTTTTTGAATTTGGGGACAAAAATGGTAAGTTACTTGCATACCTCTCCAGGGCGGAACGACCGTGTGCATCAGTCCCCTTTATAGCGGATGCGAATGGGGCCTTGGTACATGATCCTACCTCAATAAATAAGGTGTTTAAGGAATTTTATTCTTCCCTGTACAGTCCTAGCATATCTACCTCGGCTGCCGAAATGGATGCCTTTTTGGATGACCTTCCTCTGTGGCGCTTAACACCTGCTCAATCACTAGAACTAGACTCCCCTATCTCAGCAGAGGAGGTGGAATTAGCTATTCAGTCTCTTCCGACAGGTAAGACACCTGGTTTAGACGGGTTGGGGGGAGAATGGTATAGGAGTAGATGTGAATTCTTGGCCCCTAAGCTGCTTGAAGTCTTTAACACAGCCTTGGAGCATGGCTCACTGCCTTCCTCTATGAGAGAAGCTTTAATAGTAGTTCTCCCGAAGCCCGGGAAAGACCCTTCTTTCCCTGACTCCTACCGACCTATTTCTCTCCTTAACACCGACGTAAAAATCCTAGCCAAAATCTTGTCAACAAGACTGAATAAGGTGATTCTGTCACTGGTGCATCCGGATCAGACGGGGTTCATGCCCGGCAGGGGAACGGATATTAATATTCAGAGATTATTCCTAAATATAGAAGCAGCTGCGGGCTCTCCTGATCCTGGCTTTGTTCTATCACTTGACAACTGCAAGGCCTTCGACTCTGTCGAGTGGCCATATCTATGGGCCATACTGGCTAAAATGAGAATAGGCCCTAGATTCCTGGCCCTTGTCCAGCTTCTATATCAGGGTCCGAAAGCCAGGGTCAGAACTAACCTGAATGTGTCTGCTCCCTTCCCCATGGGCCGGGGCACCAGGCAGGGCTGCCCGTTGTCCCCGTTACTTTTTGCATTGGCCATTGAGCCCCTTGCTGTGGCTATTCGCCTTTCCGATGACATTGTTGGATTGGTAAGAGGGACGATCATGGAGAAGGTTTCGCTATATGCGGACGACACCTTGGTATACCTGGGAGATGTGGGGGCTTCCCTAGTGTCCCTTCTTTCCCTAATTGACAGATTTGGTTCCATCTCAGGCCTACGGGTAAATTGGGATAAGTCAGTCCTCTTCCCTTTATCCGGAAATACCAGTCTTAATCTATCTATCCCCCTGCAGGTAGTATCTAGCTTTAGATATCTTGGTGTTAGGGTGTCCCGCAGGGTCCAGGATTATGTTGCATTAAATATTGACCCCCTGATAACAGACACAGAGAAACGGTTGCAAGCATGGTCCTCATTACCCATATCCCTATATGGTCGCATAAATATTTTTAAAATGATTTATCTACCAAAATTCTTATATCTACTTCACTCCTGCCCGGTACTACTTCCCAAACTAATATTTAAACGTATAGACAGTATTTTAAGAACTTTTTATTGGCAAGGGACCAGCCCACGTTTTAGTCTGGCCGTGCTACAGGCTCCTAGATCCCGGGGTGGATTAGCGGCACCTGACCTATACCTTTACTATTTGGCATCCCAACTTGTCTACGCACAGTGGTGGATCGACATAGATAGGGGGAATGCAGCTACTGCTTTGGCAGGGTCTCTGATGGGGTCATATGAAGCTCTTACGAACCTTCTATATAGGTACAAATCCCCGGCCTCAATCCCAATTCCCTTGCGTACCGTAGCTGTATGCTGGAGAAGAGCCCAATTGCTAGTCAGCCCCTCCTCCCCCCCTCCAGTGTCTCCCAGATCTCCCATTTGGTTAAACCCTTGGTTTCCACACCTTCTCTCCCTACCTGGGTGGACGATGTGGGGGGCTGCAGGTGTCAAGTTCATGGGTCAATTGTTATCCTCGAACTCTGAGCTACTCTCTCTTAGTGAACTGCGGGAGAAATTTTCCCTGCCCCCCATGGCGTCCTTTCACTATTCCCAACTGAGGCACGCCTTTAAGGCCCAGTTTGGGTCCACTAAACTGTCCACTGAATTCACTAAACTGGAAACCCTGCTAGGAACCCCTGATCTATCAAAAACCCTCACACAAGTGTACACTGTTCTGCAAGCACAGGGAGTTAGACCATTTGATCGGGCTCAGGTGCGCTGGAAGGAGGATATCCCAGACCTCTCAGAAGAGGAATGGGGGGAAGTTGAGCACTCATACTTTGATTCAGTGGTGAGCGCTAGGGATTTCCTAGTACAAACAAAATTCCTTCACAGAATTTATTACACCCCGGTAAGACTTAATCGTATGGGGGCTAGACAGGACGATAACTGCTTCAGATGTCAGGGAGCCTGTGGTTCTTTCCTACACTGTGTATGGGCCTGTCCCAGGGTCAGTGCCTTTTGGACAGAAGTGCTAACCTTCCTCAACAGTCATTTTTGCTTTCCCCATATAGCCAACCCCAAGGTTTGCCTTTTGGGAATAATAAATGAGGTCATTGGTGGCCATTATGACAGGATCTTCTTTAGACTCGTTCTGTACTATGCGCGTAAGGTGGTGATTATGTCCTGGAAGGATCGTGACCCCCCTCCCCTGCAGAAATGGATAACGCTGGTCAATAAGGTTATCCCTATGTATTACTCTGTATACAATAACAGACAATGCCCTCAAAAATTTGAATTTATTTGGTCTAGATGGAACATGAACTCTAACACTACGGTGTAAAGTAACTATCAAAAACGAATTCCTTTGTCTGGCTCGAACCCCATGCGAAGAGGGTGGTGTATTGTGTTGTTAGTGTTTTGTCTTTGCATGAATGGGTGCCTGAATGTTTGTTCATTAAGTTCCGACTGCGGCGTTTACATGCTGTATATGTACTGATGTGGTCATCTATTTCTGATACTAGAATGCCATTTGACCGATTGCGATATCTGCCTATGCTGTTTTGCTATCTTTAAGTACGCTGCGCCGTAGTCTAATGTTTTAAGGTGTTATTGTTGAATTTAAAAATGAAAAATTCATAAATAAAATCTTTTTAAAAAAAAAGTCACACCACAATTTTTTTTGGGTAGAAACCTTTTGCCATTGGTCTGCTTTTTATTTCCATAATTTGTTTTACGTTTCCATTTTTTTTACGGATGTGAGAAGGTTTCAAGTTTTAGTAGCAAATTCTCAGATTTTTTTGAAATTTGAAAAATGCAAAATGTTTGGTGACCAATTCAGTTTGGAAGTGCCCTACAGAGACTTTTGTACTATATACCCCCACAAGTAACACCATTTTATGAACCTAACATCTCAACCTATTCAAATCAGCATTTGAGAAGTCTATTAACCCTTTAAATATTTTTCTGGAAGCATACGAAAATGGATTGGAAATTTCAAAATTTAAATTTTTGATTACGATTTTTCTCATTTAGCCCTAAAATGGACACATTCAGAAGGAAGTTGTGGCAAATATACATCCCAAAATTTTTGCCCTGCTTCTTCCGAGTACGACAATACCAGATATGTGGATGTCAATTGCTGTTTCGTCGCACAGCGATGTCCAGAACAGAGTTAGTTCTATTGGGTTTTTGGAAGGCCAGTTTGGCTTCAAATATTTTGTGGTGCCACAGTGTACTTGAAGAGCCCCTGAAGAAACAGTACAGTAAAAAACCCCCAAAGATGTCACCATTTCGGAGACTAGACCCCTCAAAGAATTCGTCTGGGGTTGTGGTGAGAATTTTAACCCCCAACATGCAGGTCAAAATTGAATGCAAAGTAAATGGTGCATAGTAAAAATTGTGTTTTTCTTGCAAAAATGTCATTTTAGTGCCTAATATACGTGCCAATCATGGCAATTTAGACAAAACCCAAAAATCATTCGGGGTTGTCCTGAGTACAGCATATCACACATGTGCCAATAATTGACAGGCTGGGCACACGGCAGGCCTGAGAAGGGAAGGAGTGACATTTTGATTTTTCAGCTCCGTTTTCACACGTTTGGATTTGGAGTGCCATGTCATGTTTGCAGGGCCCGTGAGGTGCCAGTGTAATAGAAACCCCCGATAATCATCCATTTGGAAACTAGACCTCAAAGAATTCATCTGGGGTTGTGGTGAGAATTTTAACCCCCAACATGCAGGTCAAAATTGAATACAAGTAAATGGTGCATAGTAAAATGCGTTTTTCTTGCAAAAATGTCATTTAGTGCCTAATATACTGTGCCCAACTCATGGCAATTTAGACAAACACCCCAAAAATCATTCTGCGGGTTGTCCTGAGTACAGCAATATCACACTTGTGCCAATAATTGACAGGCTGGGCACATGGCAGGCCTGAGAAGGGAAGGAGTGACATTTTGATTTTTCAGCTCGTTTTCACACGTTTGGATTTGGAGAGCCATGTCATGTGCAGGGCCCGTGAGGTGCCAGTGTAATAGAAACCCCCGATAAATCATACCATTTTGGAAACTAGACCCTCAAGAATTCATCTGGGGTGTGGTGAGAATTTTAACCCCCAAATGCAGGTCAAATTGAATACAAAGTAAATGGTGCATAGTAAAAATTGCGTTTTTCTTGCAAAAATGTCCTTTAGTGCCTAATATACTGTGCCAACCATGGCAATTTAGACAAACACCCAAAAATCATTGCGGGTTGTCCTGAGTACAGCAATATCACACTTGTGCCAATAATTGACAGGCTGGGCACATGGCAGGCCTGAGAAGGGAAGGAGTGACATTTAGATTTTTCAGCTCCGTTTTCACACGTTTGGATTTGGAGTGCCATGTCATGTTTGGCAGGGCCCGTGAGGTGCCAGTTTGTAATAGAAACCCCATATAAATCATACCATTTTGGAAACTAGACCCCTCAAAAAATTCATCGGGGTTGTGGTGAGAGGTGAGAATTTAACCCCAACATGCAGGTCAAAATTGAATACAAAGTAAATGGTGCATAGTAAAAATTGCGTTTTTCTTGCAAAAATGTCATTTTAGTGCCTAATATATGTGCCCAACCCATGGCAATTTAGACAAAACACCCCAAAAATCATCTGGGGTTGTCCTGAGTACAGCAATATCACACTTGTGCCAATAATTGACAGGCTGGGCACATGGCAGGCCTGAGAAGGGAAGGAGTGACATTTTGATTTTTCAGCTCCGTTTTCACACGTTTGGATTTGGAGTGCCATGTCATGTTTGCAGGGCCCGTGAGGTGCCAGTGTAATAGAAACCCCCGATAAAATCATACCATTTTGGAAAACTAGACCCCTCAAAGAATTCATCTGGGGTTGTGGTAGAATTTTAACCCCCAACATGCAGGTCAAAATGAATACAAAGTAATGGTGCATAGTAAAAATTGCGTTTTTCTTGCAAAAATGTCATTTAGTGCCAATATTACTGTGCCCAACCCATGGCAATTTAGACAAAAAAACCCCAAAAATCATTCTGCGGGTTGTCTGAGTACAGCAATATCACACTTGTGCCAATAATTGACAGGCTGGGCACACGGCAGGCCAGAGAAGGGAAGGAGAGACATTGATTTTTTTAGCCTGTTTTCACACGTTGGATTTGGAGTGCCATGTCATGTTTGCAGGGCCGTGAGGTGCCAGTGTAATAGAAACCCCCGATAAATATACCATTTTGGAAACTAGACCCCTCAAAGAATTCATCTGGGGTTGTGGTGTGAGAATTTAACCCGACATGCAGGTCAAAATTGAATGCAAAGTAAATGGTGCATAGTAAAAATTGCGTTTTTCTCGCAAAAATGTCATTTTAGTGCCTAATATACTGTGCCCAACCATGGAATTTAGACAAACACCCCAAAAATCATCTGCGGGTTGTCCTGAGTACAGCAATATCACACTTGTGCCAATAATTGACAGGCTGGGCACACGGCAGGCCTGAGAAGGGAAGGAGTGACATTTTGATTTTTCAGCTCCGTTTCACGCGTGGATTTGGAGTGCCATGTCATGTTTGCAGGGCCCGTGAGGTGCCAGTGTAATAGAAACCCGATAAAATCATACCATTTTGGAAACTAGACCCCTCAAAGAATTCATCTGGGGTTGTGGTGGTGAGAATTTTAACCCCCAACATGCAGGTCAAAATTGAATACAAAGTAAATGGTGCATAGTAAAATTGTGTTTCTTGCAAAAATGTCATTTTAGTGCCTAATATACTGTGCCCAACCCATGGCAATTTAGACAAACAACCCAAAAATCATTCTGCGGGTTGTCCTGAGTACAGCAAAATCACACTTGTGCCAATAATGACAGGCTGGGCACATGCAGGCCTGAGAAGGGAAGGAGTGACATTTTGATTTTCAGCTCCGTTTTCAAACGTTTGGATTTGGAGTGCCATGTCATGTTTGCAGGGCCCGTGAGGTGCCAGTGTAATAAAACCCCCGATAAATCATACCATTTTGGAAACTAACCCCTCAAAGAATTCATCTTGGGTTGTGGTGAGAATTTTAACCCCCAACATGCAGGTCAAAATTGAATCAAAGAAATGGTGCATAGTAAAAATTGGTTTTTCTTGCAAAAATTTCATTTAGTGCCTAATATACTGTGCCAACCCATGGCAATTTAGACAAACACCACAAAAATCATTCTGCGGGTTGTCCTGAGTACAGCAATATCACACTTGTGCCAATAATTGACAGGCTGGGCACACGGCAGGCCGGAGAAGGGAAGGAGTGACATTTTGATTTTTCAGCTCCGTTTTCACACGTTTGGATTTGGAGTGCCATGTCATGTTTGCAGGGCCCGTGAGGTGCCAGTGTAATAGAAACCCCCGATAAATCATACCATTTTGGAAACTAGACCCCTCAAAGAATTCATCTGGGGTTGTGGTGAGAATTTTAACCCCCAACATGCAGGTCAAAATTGAATGCAAAGTAAATGGTGCATAGTAAAAATTGCGTTTTTCTCGCAAAAATGTCATTTTAGTGCCTAATATACTGTGCCCAACCCATGGCAATTTAGACAAACACCCCAAAAATCATTCTGCGGGTTGTCCTGAGTACGGCAATATAACACATGTGCCAATAATTGACAGGCTGGGCACACAGCAGGGCTGAGAAGGGACAAGCAATATTTAGCTTTTGGAGCACCCTTTTCACTAGACTGGTGTTGGGGTGCCCCTGAGCAGGGCCGGCGCTATGGGTAGGCAAAGGTGGCAATTGCCCAGGGCCCCCTGAAAGGGGAGAATCTCTTCTTTCAAATGAATCTTGAATTGTGTTTCTAGGTGCTATGGATCCAGAGATATTCAGGTTTAAAGTGAGAATATCAGGTGCCATTTTATATATAAAAATCACTCCCGGCGGCCGTTTAACAGTTAATATCTCCGTTTTCCTAAAACTTAGAAACACATATTTAGATTTATATAAAAGAGGAGACTCTCTTCTTTCATAGAAAAAAAGAATTGAGGTTCTATGTGTCACAGAGCCAGAGATATAGCCCCCTGAAGCGTACCCCCCCCCTCCAGATTCTTAGCCATCAGACTGCAGGGAGGATTTGCTGGACACAGGAGCTGCTGCACCTCATAGATAATGGAAATATTCACATTATATGTTACTACATTCTGAGAAGGGATAATATCAACTAATATTCATGTTATTAACCCTTCTCTGTGCAGAACTATCTAAGAACACACTTTCTCTCTTATTGCCTTTTATTTTGTGATAGTTTTTTTTTTTGTTGGGAAAATTGACTGATACGATGAACATTTGATCCTCTTCGCCTAATGTTCTGGAATAAAGTTTTTATTTCCCACCATCCTCCATTATTTACACCTATGTTATGACGTTCTCACTCTCATTCTTATGAAGCGCGGAGGGTTCTGTTATTGTGCGGCTAATACAATGGCGACATCTAAATGTGACTTATTATCTCATTAGCTTGGTTTATGGATATATAGGTATTTATTTGGGACATACAATGATACATCTGTGTGAATTTTCTGCAGTTCCCTTTGCTGCATAATTTGGTGAATATCCACATGTGGGGTCTGTATGATCTCCTCACATCTTACTGTTTTAGGAAAGTAGATTTCCTTTTTTATAAGTATCTGGATTTGTACATATTTTAGAGGAAATTTTGAATGTTAATTGCCAAATGCATAGCCTGGTTGTCTGCTTTCAAAATTCTATAGGTTTTATGGCGCCTTTACTTTTTATTCTGTTTTATTGCTATATTTTGCAGGTTGTGACTGTCTAAAAATTTCTATCTGAAGAGCAGATATCTAGTTATTACAGTGTTAATGATATTATGTGGATTTATTTATGTGAACATATCAATATGGGACATTTGTGAACTCTACACATGTCCATCTATTACATTTAGGAGTCGTGAAGGTAAATATTTTCTGTTTGGATCAAATTTTTTGCCATCAGTCAAATTTTAAGTATTTTTTATAAAAATGTTTCAGTTTGAATCAAAATTGCGCATATGTCTATAAACTCTTTGATGCAATTTTGAAAATCGGGCAAGTGTCTGCTTTCAGAAAATATCGGTCCCTCTCCCCAATGGGCCTCACAGTTTAATCAACCTACCAGTCATTTTTTGGAGTAACCGGAGGACCCGGAGTAAACCCATGCAGACACAGAGAGAACATACAAAATCTTTGCAGATGTTGACCAGCGCTGCAAGGCTGTAGTGCTAACCACTGAGCCACCATGCTGCCCATCAATCTTCCTATGATCTATCTCCTGTAAAATTCTCCAAAATTACAGTATGTTTCATCATACTAAAGGGAGCCTCTTGCTGATTGTGACTGGTCATAAAATAGTTTTATTTTGGGGCCCCACTTTTAGTTTTGCCCAGGGCCCCACTTTGTCTAGAACCGGCCCTGCCCCTGAGGTATCAGTGCATTAGAAGCCCCCGAGTAGTGACCCCATTTTAGGAAAGGGTACCCCTCAAAGTATTGTTCTAGGGTTGTATGAGCATTTTAACCCCTAAGGTGCTAGCCCAAATGACATCAGCCCAACTCATGCCACTGTGGATAAACACCCCAAAAATCATTCTGTGGGTTATTACGGGTATGGCAATACCCCATGTGTGGCAATAGTCTACAGGCTAGGGAAATGGCAGGGTTGAGAAGGGACAAGCAAAATTTAGCTTTTGGAGCACCCTATTCACTAGACTCCTGTTGGGGTGCCCCTGAGGTACCAGTGCATTAGAAGCCCCCGAGTAGTGACCCCATTTTAGGAAAGGGCACCCCTCAAAGTATTGTTCTAGGGTTGTATGAGCATTTTAACCCCTAAGGTGCTAGCCCAAATGTAATACAAAGTGAATGGGTCAGTGTAAAAATTGCATTGTTTTTTTCAAATGTGCCATTGTAGTGACAAATGAAATCAGCCCAACTCATGCCACTGTGGATAAACACCCCAAAAATCATTCTGCGGGTTATTACGGGTATGGCAATATTCCATGTGTGGCAATAGGCTACAAGATGGAGACACGGCAGGGCTCGGAAGAGACTGGTATTTGGAGCACAGACATTTCATTTTTTTTTTACATCATAAAACAATTGTAGATGCCCTTAGGGATCAGTACAGTAGAAACCCCTAAAAGCTGACCCTATTTACAAACTACACCCCTCCATGAATAAATCTAGGAGTGTAGTAAGCATTTTAACCCCACAGGTGGACCCCAAGGATGATGCATAATGGATAGAGCATAGTACAAATTATCCATTATGTCATCTTGTGCCCAGCTCCTGCCACGGGAGACAAACACCCCAAAAATCATGATGTGGGTTCTCCCGGGTATGGCAATACCCCATATGTGGCAATAATCTACAGGCTGGGCACACGGTAGAGCTCAGCAGAGAAGGTGCGGCATGCGGCATGATGTATAAGCTGTGTGAGCTGTGTGCATCAGGGTAAAATTACATATCCAGGGATGTGTGGTATATGCGGAAACAATCTTTCATGCATAACCCTGGTTTCTCGGGGCATGTGTCACACTGGTAGATGGTTTGTTTTTTTATGCCCCTTTTTGAGCACACCCTGCATCTCTTCTGTGTCCTTCCCTTGCTGGCTGTTTGGGGAACTTCTCCTGGAAAGTGCTGCCCTGGTACAATCCGTGATGTGGCCTCGCTTCCAGATGTGCTAGCACTCCCCCCTTCCTGGTCTCTAAAAATCAACTTCTTCACTACCACCTCTTGAAATTCCAGGAAAGTTCCCCTCTGGCCGGCACATCGATGTAGCACGAAAGCATTATACAATGCCATCTGCATGATGTGCACGGCCAGCTTTTTGTACCACACCCTCGATTTCCGCATGGCGTTATATGGCTGTAGTACCTGGTCCGACAAATCCACCCCTCCCATGTACTTATTGTAATCCAGAATACAGTCTGGCTTGGGGGCTTCTGCACTGGTACCTCGTACAGGGGCAGAGGTGGTGGTGTGCCCATGTATTGTTGTTAGTACAAGGACATCCCTCTTGTCCTTGTACCTAACACACAATACTGAGTCGCTGCTTAGTGCTCGGCTCTCATGCCTTCTGAGCTTTTCCCCTAGCAGCGACTTAGGGAGACCTGTCTTATTCCTTCTAACAGTGCCACATGCCACAGTTTGTCTGGAAGCGAGGCACTTGAACAGGGTAACACTGGTATAAAAATTATCCAGGTAGAGGTGGTAGCCCTGGTCCAGTAGTGGGTGCACTAAATCCCAAACTACTTTCCCAGCAATTCCCAGGAAGGGGGGGCATTCAGGGGGCACTATTTTGGAATCCTTGCCTTCATATATCCTGAACTTATAAGAATACCCTGATGCACTCTCACACAGCTTATACATCTTCACGCCATACCGTGCCCTCTTATTGGGCAGGTACTGGCGGAACTGAAGTCTCCCTTTGAAATGTACCAGGGACTCGTCTATCGATAAATGCCTCTCTGGAGTATACACTTCCATAAATTGGGCATTTAGATAATCTAATATGGGCCGGATCTTATACAACCTATCATACCTGGGGTCATCTCTGGGTGGGCACTGTGCATTGTCGGCAAAATGCAGAAACCTATGGATGGCTTCAAAGCGCATCCTACTCATTGCCAAGCGGAACATCGGGGTGTGGTACAGAATGTCTGTGCTCCAATAATCTCTGATAGATGGCTTCTTTACTAGTCCCATAAAAAGCGCTATGCCCCAAAACTTCTCTATCTCTGCTGCACTAACAGGGGTCCACCTGTGGGGTTGTAAATAAAAAGAAGTGGGGTTTTGGGCAATGTATTGTGCAGCGTAGAGATTAGTCTGGGACACCATCAGACCAACTAGGTCCTCACTAAAAAAGAACTTAAAAAAGTCCACTGGCCCGAGCCCTGCCGTGTCTCTGCGTATCCCAGGACTGGCCGTAAAATCAGGGACCTGAGGGGCATAATTACTGGGGGTCACCCATGTGGGGTCAGAAGTCCCGGGCACTTCAGGAGAAGTCCCGGGCACTCCAGCAGAAGTCCCGGGCACTCCAGCAGAAGGGATATGATGGTTGTAGAAGGGTCAGGGAAGACATGTATGTTACATGAGACTGCACGTCTGGCAGGTGCTGAGGTGACATGAGGTGTATATTACATGGGACTGCATGTCTGGCAGGTGCTGAGGTGGCATGAGGTGTATGTTACATGAGACTGCACGTCTGGCGGGAGCAGAGGTGGCATGAGGTGCATGTTACATGGGACTGCATGTCTTGAAGGGGGTAGCAAATGACATCTCCTCTCCCAGAGATCGCGTTAATGCCTATACAAACTTCAGCAACTCTGGTGTATAAATCAGCCTAAGAGTTTTCTTTTCTCTCCCCTTATCCTGGCCTGCAGAGCTGCAGCAGATTCCTGCAGCCCGTGGCCTCGCTAGAAGGTCATGTGACTGGAGAACTGATAACAGTGATCCTATGGGATCACCATAAGATCACTGTTATATGTGATCTGCATAAACAGTATCTAAAAACACGTACAAAAATGACAGACGCAAATTCAATTAATTTTTTTTTTTTTTTTTTAAACGCCCGTGTTAGCCGCAGCCTTGGCGTTTGGTGTCAGCGGCGTTAGCCACAGTCTGGTGGTGGGAGGTATCAGCGGCTGCAGTTTGGTTGGGGGTTGGTAGCGTCAGCTCATGTCTGGTCAATGCACGATGTAAGATCATAAGAACTAGCTCAATTTGCTTTTTCAACACAGAAGATACTGACATGTTTTTCTTATATAAATAGATTCTATCAACATTTTATAAAGCTACAAGTTAGTGAAAATTTCATACTCCTCGACTAAAAATACTCCTCAAAAACAGTAAGGGGAGTATTATTAGCCTTCTAGAAAAATGTTTCTGCGACCTCTGATAACTGGGAACTTTGTATGGTTTACCTACTTTATAACCCATTGTAGCATGCTTAACCCCTAGGCGCACCTGGACGTTACCAGTGGCTAGATACTTAGCGCACTAAGTATCTATAACATCCTGCTTCTGGCACCAGCTCAGATCGCGGTTGTTAACCCGTTATGGCAGCGTGTTAAGCGAGGCGTGTAAGGGTGTTTCTGTTATGGATTGGATCCCCCGTCCCGCTTACCGGGGAATCCGATCCTATTCTGGGCAGCCCCAAAGTCTGAAAAAATGCTCCGGGGCTGCTCGATGTCCGAGGCAGTCAGATCCCTTCCGGGTCTGACTGTAAACTGTCTGAGCATGAGTCTGAGGGTATTGGGCTTGAACCAGCAATCAGAGCACCGCTGGTTCAAGTTCAACTATGTACAAGTAAAAAAAAAGGGAAAAACAGTAAAGTTAACACATAAGAATAAATAAAAAATACATACATTAAAATATAAGCCCCTAAAATGTCACTTTGCCATAAAAAAACTTAACAAACTAAAAAAACAACACAAACACACAAAAAAAGCCACATATTTGTATTGCCGCGTCCATAACAATCTATATAATAAAACAGAATCGTTACTGGACCTGCACGGTAAACGCCAGGGGAAAAAAATGCTCCGAAAAAAGATAATTTTTAATTAATATCTTTTTAAAAAAATGCTCTTAAAAGTGATTAAAAAAGTTATGCACTCCAAAATGAGACCACTAAAAAGAACGACTCTTCTCGCAAAAAATAAGCCCCTAACCAGATTTGTAAGCCGAAAAAATAAAAAAGTTCTTCAAATGAAAGTCGGTGATGCTAAAATTAAACATTTTTGCCAAATTACTTTCTATTCAGTAAAAATGGGAAAATTAAAAAAAAACTGTATAAATGAGGTATTTTCGTAATCGTGGTGACCCACAGAATAAAATAACATACTATTTTTACGGTATGGTAAACAACCAAAAACGAAAACTCCGGCACCAGGAACTTCTTAAAAAATTGCAAGTTTTATTTGTCAAAAAAAATTTTTCAAATCCATAAAAGTTATTTGCAAACATCCATTAGCGCATCACCAAAAAGACCTTATGTGGAAAGGCAAAAGCCTACGCGTTTCAGGTGTGTGCTACACCCTTAGTCATGGCTTGAAAATTTCATACTAGTCTAGTCCTCAAAAATAGTAAATAGTAGAGGAGTATTATTACCCCTCTGGGTGTATGGGACTGTGTAAAGTGAATTTTTGCGGGATGAGCTGATGTTTTCTTTGCTACCTTTTTGAAGTCTGTACCGCCTTTGTTCATTGATTTTTAATTTTTTATATGTTTCAAAATGGCAAAAAAAATAGCATTTTGAACATTTGTGCGCTATTTTGCATTACTGGGTTCAAAACCGAGAATAACCGTTATTATATTTTGATAGAAAGGACATTTCATGAGGATACCTTAGTAGAGGAGTATTATTACCCATCTGGGTGTATGGGACTGTGTAAAGTGAATTTTTGCGGGATGAGCTGATGTTTTCTTTGCTACCTTTTTGAAGTCTGTACGGCCTTTGATCACTTGATATTAAATTTTTTATATGTTTCAAAATGGCAAAAAAAATAGCATTTTGAACATTTGTGCGCTATTTTGCATTACTGGGTTCAAAACCGAGAATAACCGTTATTATATTTTGATAGAAAGGACATTTCGTGACTATACCTTACATGTTTATGATTTTTACAGTTTATTTTTAATCAGTTCTGGGGAAAAGGGGTGATTTAAATATTTAGCTTTTATAATTTTTTTTTTACTATTTTTCATACCCCTTGATTGGTCCTACCATACACTGCAATGCTACAGTACTATGCTACAGTACTACACATGATCTATTATAACAGAATATATTTCTGTATTCACTGTATATATTTGTAGTTATTCTAATGTAGTGGGGAGCTGTATGTTTTATAGTTAATTATAAGTGGCAAAGTAAATATTATTATTAATTTAGTACACACATTAATTTTTCCTAGGGCACAGTGTGGTCAGTTCTGGTGTGAGGGGTTTATATGATATATGTGGGCACAGTGTGGTCAGTTGTGGTGTGAGAATTATATACGATATATGTGGGGCACAGTGTGGTCAGTTGTGGTGTGATGGGTATATATGATATATGTGGGGTACAGTGTGGTAAGTTGTGGTGTGAGGGGTATATATGATATATGTGGGGGCACAGGGTGGTCAGATGTGGTGCGAGGGGTATATATTATATTACTTCGGAGCACAGGTTATTCAGGTGACACTATAGTGTAAGTGACTGTAGTGTCTTTAGGATCATAGAGGAGCTGCAAGGAGGCGACTACACGTGAATTCTTTATCGACAAGTGATGGCCTGGAGAATCAGTGCACTTATATACCTGATGGAGAAGATCATCACCTGTGAGTAGCTAAATGTCACTTCTGACAATCCTGTACTAAGTGTAACACTTGCTGCTTTACACGAGGTAGCAACAGAAGTCCTGTGGAAGGAAAGATATTACATTCCTGCATGTAATATGCTGCCATGGTGTGCAGCAGCCATGTGGATAAATTACACAGGTCTGCTGCAACCCTCTCTAAGTAAAGCATAGGAGGCAGTATTTTGGCAATTATATTCTTGTACATAGTGGGCAGTATTATAGTAGCGTTTCATGAGGGTGAAAGATATATGAAAGTGAAATTACAGAAATGTAATTTTATCTTACTATTGAACACTAAAATTTGCACCTCCACAATGGGTTAAAAAGGAAAATGCATTTTACAATGTTTAGTGCATTTCCTCCTGAGTATGCCAATACCCATTTTGTCACTGTACCCTGCTGTACGGGCACAGGGGGGCACTTGGAATGGAAAGAGCATTGTTTCGTTTTTGGAGGGCAAATATGGCTGAAAAAGTTTTCATGTGTCAGGATGCATTTGGAGAGCCCTAATGACAGAGGAAAGCCCCAACAAGAGGCACCATTTTTGAAAGTACACCACTTGGAGAGTTTAGCAAGGTGTAATTTGCCCCAGCAGGTGTTTGATTCAATTATGCCCTTAAAGGAAAAATGGTGAAAATTTTCTCAAAAAAGTCACTTTTACCCCAAATTTTTGTAAGCCACAAGGGATAAAAGATGAAACAACCCCCATAAATGTGTTGTATGGGTACACAGTAGGGGTCAGACGGGAAAGAGGGGCTTTGGCCTTTTAGAAGCTAGATTTGACAATCATCCTTTAGATGTGTCAGGATGCATTTGAAGAGCCCTAGTGGTACCAAAACAGAGGGGAACCCCAACAAGTGTCACCATTTTGGAAAGTGCACCCTTTGGAGAATTTAGCAAGGTGTAATATGTGTATTTTCCCCTACAGGTGTTTGCTTCAATTAGGTCCCTAAAAGGAAAAAGATGAACATTTTTCCCAAAAAAGTCACTTTTACGGCTAATTTTTGTATCCCATAAGGCATTAAATATGAAACAACCCCAAAAAATGTGTACTAGCATTTTTCCCGAGTATAAAAATGCCCTACACATGCAAATAAAATGTTTTATGGGTAGGCAGTGAAGATCAGAAGGGAAAGAGGGGAGTTGGCCTTTTAGAAGCCAAATTTGACAGACATCCTTTACCTGTGTCAGGATGCATTTAGAGAGCTGCAGTGGTACCAAAACAGAGGGGGACCGCAACAAGTACCACCATTTTGGAAAAAACACTCCTTAGAGAATTTAGCAAGGTGTAATATGTGTATTTATCCGTAAAGTTGTTTGATATAATTAGGACTTAAATAGGAAAAAGGTGAAAATTTTCTTATAAAGGTCATTGTACCCCTATTTTTTTTTATAGCCACAAGGGATAAAAATATCTAATAACCCCCCAAAATGTGTAAACCTATTTCTCTCGAGTGTAGAAGTACCCCACATGTGTATATAAAATGTTGTATGGGCACACAGTAAAAGGAAAGGGGGATGTTTGCCTTTTATAAGCCAAATTTGACAGAAATGTTTGACATGCATTTGGTATTGTCAAATACCATTTATACCCTAGTGATATAAAACAGATAAGAATCCGAAAAGTGACCCTAATTTTTGAACACACACCCCTTAGAGAATTTTGCAATGTGTAATATATGTATTTGCCCTTATTGGTGAATGGTCCAATTAGGCCCTAAACATTAAAAAGGTGAAAATTTTCCCTCTAAATTACCCCTAATTTTTGTAAGCCACAAGGGATAATATATTAAATAACCCCGAAAAGGGTGTAAAACTATTTCTCCCGAGTGTAGAAGTACCCCACATGTGCATATAAAATGCTTTATGGGCGCACAGTGTTTGTCTTTTAGAGGCCAAATTTGACAGAAATCCTTCACATGTGTCAGGATACATTTGGAGAGCCGTAATGGTACCAAAACAGAGGAAAACCCGAAAAGCGACCCTCATTGTTGAATGTACACCCCTTGGGGAATATAGCAAGGTGTAATATGTGGTGTAGTGTAATACACGTGGTGAAATGAGCATTTTGAACATATAGTTGCTTTTCAAATATGATGTGCAATGGAGCCCAAGATGGAAATTGTAATTATTTCTGGAAAGTTTAGTGCCCGTTATGTGGCGCCCCTTATGAAATAATCGAGGGGTATAGGGAGCAACGTAACCTAACAGTTGTTACAATTATTCATTTTACCGACAGGTTGGGCGTGAATTGTGAATGTGTTGCGTATAAGGAGATAGAATATACCAGGGGAACAACTAAACTTTTGTCACTCTGGAGTTGTAGTAGGTCTCTTAGTATATAGTAATATAGTCCATCCTAACTCCTCTTTTGGAACAGACTCTTTTTGAGTCCTACCTTTAGAAGCAGCAGAAGTCACCGGGAAAATGCTGTCCTGGCAAAACATGGGAACATCTAAACCAGAGGTACTGGTGCCCCTTCCTTCTTGTCCGAATATTAGTTTCCTAATACCTTCCTCTTGAATACGGAGAAATGAGACTGCAGGACCTGCACATTGGAACAGCTCGTAAGAGTAGTACAGCATCATCTGTACAATGTACACGGCCAGCACTTTTGTACCATATCTTTGTTTTTTGTCGGGAAATTATTGCCAAGTGTTGCTCTTATTAATCCTTGCGATGCCGATTGTGACAAATAATTGCTGCTTTTGGCTGGACCAAATCGACCAGCCAATAGCCGCAAACATGGACAGAGGGGGGCAACAAAACCCCTCTGGACCGCAAGGCAAAATTGGTGGCTGTCAGGAACAGCCACCACCCTGCCCCCATCACTGCGTCTACAGACATGGTGATCGGTATTACTGACGTCATAAGTAAATTCGCTTCTATTGGCTGGTCTGAATTGATGAGCCAATAGCAGCGATCATGAACTGGGGTGTGTGGGGGGACGGAACCCTTCTGGTCCATGGGGCAGGATGGATGGCTGTCAGGAACAGCTGCCATCTTGCCCCAATCACTGTGCCTGAAACGTGTTGGCAAGTCACTGCCCGCCACACCGTTCTATAACAACGCGCGTCGGGAATAGGCTATACAATCTTTATTTTTTAAGCAATTTAGACAAATAAGGGCTTATTTTTTGCGAGATGAGATGCACTGTAAAAAAAACCCTTCATTTTAGTGGGTTTTTAGCTTATTGAAGCAATTTTATTAACTTTTTACGTGTGGAGGAAAATAAAATCATCAATTCTTGTTTTGGATTTTTAGCATTTTTTTGGCATAACAATAATATATTATCTTTATTCTACGGATCACTACGATTACGGTGATACCTAATTTATATAGTTTTATTTATATTTGTCCAATTCTATTGAAGTACAGGCAGTCCCCGGGTTACATACAAGATAAGGTCTGTAGGTTTGTTCTTAAGTTGAATTTGTATGTAAGTCGGAACTGTATATTTTATCATTGTAATCCCAGCCACAACTTTTTTTGGTCTCTGTGACAAATGGATTTTAAAAATGTTGGGTTGTCATAAGAATCAATATTAACAATAAAGCTTCATTACAGACACCTGTGATAACTGTTACAGTTGTTTACTGTAGCCTAGGACTAAAGTAGAGAAAATTGCCAATAACCAGAGGTCCGTTTGTAACTAGGGGTCGTATGTAAGTCGAGTGTTCTTAAGTAGGGGACCGCCTGTAAAGCTAGAATAGAAAAAATTGCATTTGTTTTAGTATTGCCATTTTTATAGCAGCATAACTATAGTATTTTTTTGGTTGACGGAGCTGGTTGTGAGCTTATTTTTTTGCGTGACAAGTTGTTCTTTTCAGTGGTATCATTTTGGTGCTTATAACTTTTTCTGATCACTTTTTAGAACATTTTTTGTAAAGCAATTTGATAAAAAATGTAAATTTTTGGAAAGTTTTTTTTTTTTTTTACCACGTTCACTGATTACCTTATATACTCGAGTATAAGCCTAGTTTTTCAGCACAAAATTTGTGCTCAAAAACCCTAACTCGGCTTATACTCGAGTCAACTAAAAAAATAAAGACAAAACTCACCTTTCTGACGTCACCTGTAGGTCCTCTTCTGTCTGAGACAGAAGAGGACCTATGGGAGACGTCGGAAAGATGAGTACAGTGTTATTTTTTTTCCTACTACAGGGGTTGGGCAGGCTGTATGCTACAGGGGCTGGCAGACTATATACTGGGAGGCTGTAACCAATGCATTTCCCACCCTCGGCTTATACTCGAGTCAATAGGTTTTCCCAGTTTTTTGTGTTGAAATTAGGGGTCTCGTCTTGTACTCGGGTCGGCTTATACTCGAGTATATACGGTAAGATAGATTGTTACGGACGCAGCGATACAAAATAAGTGACGTTTTTTGTGATTTAGTGTTTTTTTTATACTTTATTACTTGTATACAGGGAAATGGGGGACTTTCACTCTTATTATTTATTTTTATTTTAAAAAACCTTTATTTATTGTTTTAACTTTTTTTACAGTTACTGACATCTTAGCTTGAACAAGTGATCTTCTGATCAAGCTCTTTTACAGGTTACACAGTGCAATACAGATGTATTGCACTGTGTAATGCAAGACAATGAGCATGCTGCGCATGCTCAGTGTCTTACAGCCGGGTCCTGCCAGAAGGCAGGGATCTGGCACCGGGAGGAAGATCGCGCAGCCCCGGGGCTGCGATCGGAGCTGCGTAAGTGTTAGGGGTTAACACCCGCGATAGGAGAAATCTCCGATCACGGGTGTTAGAGGCGGGTGTCCGCTATAATATATAGCCTACAACCGCAGCTTCTGGCGTTCCGTTTAGGAGCCGGCGTCAGAAGCTTGACATAATAATACTGCATTTTGCGGGAACACACCTCCCGCCATGCAGTACTATTACGTCAAATGTCGGGAAGGGGTTAAGTGAGTGGATTGGGACTCCAATGTCCCCACTGGTGAAGCCTGTTGCGCTTGCCATCAGGAGGGAATGGGCCCTTTGCAGATCAGTGTACTTCTGGCCTCGCCTCTTCTCCGACAGGCCATACAACTTCAATGGCCTTAGACATTAACCCTTCATACAACATATGACAAAAATGCAATGAAAAACAGAATATTAGAAGGGCTAATAAGGACACACAAAATTAAATATTCCTAGCTGTTTTAAGGGCTGACCGCCAATCACTTAGCCACCCAAATCTAAGAGTCCCATGGGTGGTCAATACTTAAGTTTATTTGTTTCCCTACGAACTTCATTAATCCCTATCAAAACTTTAATAAAGCATAACAGTAACAAAACTTGACTTGAGTGAATCCAATTAAGTCTTTCTTCTAGCTTTCCTGAAGTGCTTGTTGTCCGCAGAACCTGAAAGGCATCATCATCTCTGGTCATCTCTCTTCCTTACATGCCTCTTTAACACCAACCGATCTCCAGGTTGAAGCTAATGAAAGAGAAAACTCAAAAATATACTTTAGTACAGTGCATGTGTACGGTTATCATATAGTCTGTAAGCAGGGGCAGACTGGGAATTTAAAATGGCCCTGGAAAAAACTATAAAAGTGGCCCCATTTTATGTGCGGAGTCAAAACAAGTAGGTGTGGTCATAACAGACAAATTGTTGGTAGATGGCCTTAAGGCAAAACAAGAACATCTTTTGCTAGTAAGTGAATCTAATGTGCAAAGAATGTGACCTGTCGATCAGTAAATGATGCAAACACACTGCCCCCTATGTACAAGAATATAACTACTATAATACTACATATATAAACAGAAGCGAACATAAAACAAAAAAAATCAGTATTTATCATATACAGCTACAGAAAACACAAGAGATCAATACCTATTGCATTCAGTGAGATCAGGTGACGTATCCTCGGATTGTACTCGTTCCTCATCTTCTCCATTAGTTCCACCATCACCTTGTCTCTTCCTCCAGGTACATAGCATTCCTGCAAAGTTTACCACACAGATGTTCTGCACTTTCCCATTCTCCCTTAAAGGGGTTATCTGGGGGTTAAAAATTACTTAGGGCCAGGCTGGGATGGGCTAGTTAAATATAATAAACATGTACTAAACTGTAAACTCGTCCGGCTCTGCCGATGTCCCGCACCGCGGTAAGTCTCTTCTGTGAGCTTACAATGCTGACGGATGGGAGGAGCCGGCCACATCGCCGGCAGGAAGCTCCTCGCGCGCTGCTTCTGTGCCACTGTAAACAAACAGGGTCACGAATCAAACGGGCCGCGGCGCGGGACATTGGCAGCGCCGTACGAGGTTAGTACATGTTTATTATGTTAAACTAGCCCACCCCAGCCCGGCCCGCAGAGTAATTTTTAACAGCCGATAACCTTTTTAACTGTCCCTTCTTCTGCTACCACCAATACTGTGCTCCAAATGCTGTAATAGAGCTTTATAGAGCCCCTTAAATATTAGTACCACACAAATAGTGCCCCATAATGTAACATACTGTTATGTAGCATCCATACTGTTACATACTGTTAGCATTAATTATATGTCTGGGGTGGAGGGGCCATTATTCTATAATTAATGATCCCTGCCAGATATAGATTAATGCCCCCTCCGCCCCAGACATATAATTAATGCCTCCTACCAGCCCCAGATAGATAGAATAATGCCCCCTCCGCCCCAGACATATAATTAATGCCCCCTACCAGCCCCAGATAGAATGCCCCCCACACCCCAGACATATAATTAATCCCCCCTGCCAGCCCTAGATATAGAATAATGCCCCCTCCACCCCAGACATATAATTAATGCTCCTAATTAATGCTCCCTGCCAGCCCCAGATATAGAATAATGCCCCCTCCACCCCAGACATATAATTAATGCCCCCCATTCTATAATTAAAAAAAAAACATAATACTCACCCCTTTGTGGGCACAGTGTCAGCTTATGCATGGTGGAAATTGTCAAAAATTTAATAAAAAAAAAAATAAACAAATGTTATTCAATAAAAAATAAAGTCATAAATCAATAAAAATGCCCATAAGCCCCATAACATATAAAGACATGTATAACGCAAAAAAAAGTCTAAATCATAACACAAACCCCACATATATAGTATCACGCCGTCTGTAACAACCCGTAGAATAACAGTAAATAATTATTGGACCCGCACAATGAACACCGAAAAAAAAATGGTTAAAAAGCCGCCAAAAATTATGATTTTTACCTATTGGATCCCACAAAAAATGCTATAAAAAGTGATTGAAAAAAAGTACTTTGCAACTGTATCATTCTGGAGTACATATATGTCTCAGAAAAAAAAGCCATCAACCAGCTCTGTAGCCAAAAAAGTAAAAATGTTATGCTGGAAGACGGCAATGCAAAAATGATAGATTTTGTCCCCACATTAGGTTTTATTTGGCAAATTTAGTAAACTGTAAGAAAAAATATTCATGTATGAAAAAAAAAAAGAAGTAAAAAATCTAGTACAGAATTGATGCTTTTCTACTCCTGCCCTTAAAAAAAAAAGTTCCTAAATTTTCAACAATAGGGGATACCACCCCCAAAATGGTAACACTGCATCTCATCCCGCAAAAAAAAAAAAATCCATCACATGGCCCCAATAAAGAAAAAACGAAAATTTTATAGCCTACAAAAGGGGCCAATGAGGAAACTAAAATCCTGGCAGCTGCAGGCGCTCCTTCTCTTCTGCGCCTCGCTGTGCGCCCATAAAACAAGTAACGGCCACATGTGGGGGTCTCCGTACTCGGGAGGATTTGCATAATAAATTATAAGATGAGTTCTCTCTTTTTATCTTTTGGAAATGTGTAAATTTTAGGGCTAAATGAATGTAAAATCGACAGAACTTGACCATTCTAGATTTCACCTCCATTTTGATGTAATTACTATGAAGATCTTAAGGGGTTAACAATCTTCCTAAAAGCGATTTCTGATAGTTTGAGGGGTGTAGTTTGAAAATGGGTTAGTTATATAGGGGGGTTTTGATGTTTAATATGTAAAATTTCATTCAAAACTGTATTTATCCCCAAAATGGTCAATTCTGAAAATACGGAAAACAGATATTCGATTTGTAAGCCGCGTGACATCAAAATAAATTATCCAGACATTTCAAAAGTAATGAAAATGTAAAGTGGACATATGGGAAATGTTATTCAGCAACTTATTTAGGTAGTAAATCTATCTGCTTGAAAACGCAATGAATTTGAATTTCGATTATTAGCAGTGTCAGCCTATGCACTTGCATAGACGCCATCTTACCGGCAGTGCCTGCAGGTATCTCTGGGGTCCAAACCGGACCCCAGTGATGCCACAGCAGCGATCGTCGCGAACCAGTTCAGGGGGGGGGGGGCGCGATTGTGGGGCAAAGACACCCAGAGGCATGTTAGATGCCACAGTCGGGCTGACCACTGCATTGAATGGGTTACACACCCACGATTGGAGCCCACTCCGATCGCGGGTGTTACACTGGGCTGCCTCTATCAGTCATTGTGTATACAATTTTCGTTGCCCCGGGATCGGACCATAAATCAGAAGTCTAGGGTCGGACAGGACATATTGTTCTCCTGTCTGACACAGTGAGGCTGTGGCGCCTAGTTGCAACCTCAATAAACTTGGCCCTTAAGAAGGTGTGAGACACTGGCTGCAGTAAAGGCTCTCAAGCATAACAGTTGAGAGCAAAGAGCTGCATATCATGGTAGGAGGGGGTCTCTTCTAGGAGAAGCTGGCTAACGAGAAAAGGTTTGAGTTCTGGAGGAGAACCATCTTAAGCACCATCGATAATTGAAGATACCCAATATAGTGTACCTCTCACGTACGAACAGGCTCTACGGGTGATTGAAAGTACTATGATGGTGGTTAGCCAGCAGGTGGATCTGTCTTTCTGGATAGAGAGGCATGGTCTGGGTGCTTTCCAAAAGAGAGCAGAACAGGAGGTTCATGTCACACTCTACAGCTGGATAAGCAACTTCTGGGAGGAATGTGGTTCGTGGAGAGGCAATCATGTGTGCCACCCCCACCCCCCAAAGGAAAAGGGTGGTAGAACTACTAGAGATGTGTTTTAAAGGCTCAGGACATCTATGCCTTGATGCATCTTCCTGGAACCCTTAAGTTCAACATCAGTTTTGTGCATCCGGAAGGCCTTGAGGTCTTTTGGGTGAATTATGAGCTATATAAGAACCAGCAAGAATGGTAAGATTTTGCCATACAGACAGTGGGGCAGATTTATCAAGCAGTCTGAAAGTCAGAATATTTCCAGTTGCCCATGGCAACCAATCACAGCTCCCCTTTAAAATATTCATGAGCACTGGTGAAATGAAAGCTGAGCTGTGATTGGTTGCCATGGGCAACTGGAAATATTCTGACTTTCAGACTGCTTGATAAATCTGCCCCAGTAACTCATCAGAATGCAGTCAAAATGTGACCATTCTTACTCGTAATGATTTACTTTTCTGTTTTGACATCATGGCCTGGATTGGTAGATATGGAAAGGTGGTAGGAGTCCCAACAAAGAACTTGGATGATCTGGTTGGGAGCCTGGACGTTCACAGCCAAACTTAGAATTTCAAGTCATACTGTTACAAACCGTACATATATATGTTTAAAATACCATTATAACCTAAATATTTTTCTGATTAACAAAATAAATAAAAAATACAGGAATGTGCATAGCAGGATTAATTTCCTATACAGGGGCCAAGTTATGACAGACATAAATCAATCTCACCATATCCCTATCCCTTTTACTCTTCTTCCTGCTTACTTTTTTTTTTCTTTCCCTGAGACACCTCCTCAGGTCTAAGGTCATCGCTGAATGAAAAGTTCTCACTCAATATTCAGCCATAAGTCCCCCGCCGCTGCTGCAGTCAACCTCAAAGTCACAGCTACTTCCATTTTCTGGGCACATGGAAGACCATAGTGTTTGCTCGGTAATGAGAAGTGCACTAGACTGGGTGTCCTCACATATTGACTGTACTTAAGAGTGTTTTCCTCCAGAAGCCATGCACCTTTCCTGGATAGCCAGCTTCTCTGGGAAAATACCTCCTGCCATGATCTACAGCTTCATTCTTTCAAGTTCCCCTTAGTCTTTGCAGCCCACAGCTCCTCTATTCATTGTCAGATTCCTGCAAGCCTATATAAACTCAGTTTGGCTCCTATCTCCAAGATCTCAACCCATCCAGGTGCTCCAGTCCACTTGGCTGCACGTCGTTCTCCATGTTGACCTCTTCTATCAAAACATTTACCCGAAGCTGGGAGGCCTAGGCCTCCGCTTGCTATACCCTCCGCTGGACCTGCTCATCCCCAGATTCTCAACACACCTCTCACTCCCCTACAGTGGCCCGTTGACGGCTTCCCTAAACCCTGCCATCCTCTCCCAGGGAATAAGAGCATGAGGCTCCATGCAGGCTGTTGTTCGTCCAGCCTAGGTATTGCAGCCGGGAATGCAGTCTCTGCCTAGTCTCTCAGATGTCCGCTACTTTGGAGAGCTCCTCACACAGACATCCTTTCTCCTTAGCTTGAGCTCTCTCTGCATATAATTCTTATTATATTAGTGTTGATATGTACTTAGTACTTAGTTTGAGTACTGAGTACTTAGTTTGTGACTCTAGCAAGGTAAGCTCAAACTGAATCCTCAGTAGCTCTGAATTATTGGGATGGACTCTTTAACCTGAGCTGAACAACGTCCTACTGCACTGGGCAACAGAAAGTATTACAAGGTTAACTACATAAGCTCTCTTTTTAATGATTGGATAAATAGCAGCTCCCAAAACAGACTATGATGAAGAGGAAATCAACTACTCCCCTCTTCTCAGGAGAGACATTGGACTGTACCATTTCCTTTACTTTCTCTAAGAAAGATATGGACTGATTAAATTTTTCACAGGAGGTGCATTTCATCTTTCCACTCCTATTGTTCTTTTTTGCTGCTGCTGCTGCTGGAGTCCAATAGGGCTTGTACGCTAAATATTACATATTTACATATTTAAATACTTAATATTGCTTAAATATTACAGCAAGAAATTGCTACACAGTACCTGTCAGACAGAAGTCCTACTTGACAATGTTTCTCTTTTGCTGGGTGGATCCCTGAGGATCATGTCATCTTCCGCACAGTAAGCACCATTCTTAAATTTGGTTTTATATTTGAATATATTTGAATATAGACACATTTGAGCATTTCTGGGAATTATGGGGCTTTGCTTTATTTGTATATATTATGCAGATTGAGGCAACCTGCAGCTGCACACAATACTCTACTCCTCCTTTGCTTCCCTTTTGTGTCTCCGTCATATCTACACAGCTTCGGGCATGTGACCCCAGAATGGAATCTCAACTCCCTCTGCAGCATGGAAAACACTCTGCTGAGGAGTATTGTATAAAGTTCTGCAAGTATGCGCAGTATTGAACTGGATATTTTAAAGGATATCTTTAAAAGGGAAAAAGAGTAAGAGATGCCTTGGATGGTCACACTGATCCCAGATCTTTAGAACTATCATTGCCTTTTCTGTCCCCTAAAAAAAAAAATTTGTTCCTTTTGTTACCGTCTCTGAACCTGACCCTATGCAACTGGGGACTATGGCTGCTTATGCCAGAAGGGAATATCAATTAAAGAACATCTTGTGTGTCTACTTTGGCATTTCCGGTCATAACTGTCCTACCAGAAACAGAAATTGTACTGCACCTAAATGGCGAAAAGGTAAGTTCTGCTTCCCATTGAACTAGAAATTCAGGGCCAGAATCATCAAAGCTAGATTGACAGGGTATAGTGAAGACTGGCCGTGGGGAAGTATAGAGGTTCAAATTACATTTTGTTACAGGTAAATGGTGGAGGGGTGGTGGCAGAGGCTTTCTGCGGTCAAGTGGGGCCTAAACAGTTGAATTTGCTAGCTTACCAGAGTGAGTCTGACACTTCAATTAATAAATTAGCCAACAGCCAATTGGATACACCCAGATTCTGGATCTAAATGAGCAAGTTTCAAGGCTGCGGTCTGAGCACAAACTCACTGGAGAAGATGGGGGTAAGGATGGTAGAATGGAGGCTCAGACAAAGAGGGCAGCTAGTTGGGTAACATGTAGAAGGTGGCTTAGAGGGAACAATTGCAGGGAGTCTAGTCCTGATCGGGTGCACCCCAAGCTGACAAATGAGCAGGATATCAGCATAAGGGAAGCAAGACATGGCCTCTAGCAACCAGGGGACTGTCTGCTCCATTAAGAAAGGGAATAGGAGCACAGGCAAGGTCAGACATGTGCTGGTAGTGTGAGATTCCATTATTAGGGGAACAGACAGGGCAATCTGTCACAAAGACCATGAATACTGAACAGTGTGTTTGCCGGGTGCTTGGTTATGGCATGTGGCGGATTGGGTTGACGGATTACTGGGAGGGACTTGGCGAGGATCCAGCGGTCATGGGCCACATTGGCACCAATAACAAAGTTAGAGGGAGGTGGAAGATCATCAAAAATTATTTCATGGACTCAAAAGCTTACAGCATGGACTTCAAAGGGAATATCTCTCGGAAATACTGCCTGTACCATGTGCCACACCAGAAAGGGAGTGGGAGAATGTGGAGGTAATGAAGTGGCTCAAAAGTTGGTGTATGAAGCAGGGGTTCATGGAGACCTATTTTGTTTTCTTGATATCTGCAGATCCAGGAATTTGATCCATGTGGGTGAAGAATTAAAACTGAGGGTAATCCCACAGTGGTTATCGTCGATAGCCAGTTTTCTGTCGGACTTTGCATGTTCGTTCTAGTGCAAACTGCTTGCACAGGTATTTAACAAGTGCCTGAGCCACATTTATGTCGCATGCGACCCTTTTGTGGGATAACTACACTAGTTTTCATGCAATTAGGTGGGGGTCAGTCAGAAAGTGCAACAGATTTCACATGCAAAGTCCAACAGAATTGTGTTGCACGCCCCATGTTAAAGGTGCACCCAAAAAAAAATTCCTGAATATGGTGCACCCTGCATGCTACTCAGTCAAACTGCATTTAGTGAATGTGCCCCACTGTGTTATGATGAACTTTATACTCTGGGTACGGAGATCAGCTGGAGGTGGGGGGAGGTCCACGTCTCTCCTCAGGGCGTTTCGGACAGTCCCAATACCTAATTCATGGGAAATGTTTTTGTAGAGCACAGTCACATCCATAGAAAGAAATGTCATATAGGGATTTCATTGGAAGCCTTCCAACTCCAGAATAAGTAGTGAAGAATCCCTCAAAGATGTGGGGAGAGCCTTGACATATGTCTGTAGAAAGGAGTCAACATATTCCGACAGGAATTGACCCCAGAAATGATTGGTTGACCTAAAGGATTGGTCGAATCTTGGTTAAGTAATAAAACAGGGCGGTTCTTAGGTCGGTAGTGATGATGAATTCTCATTCTTTTTTTAATTCAGGATTCCTGTACGATGGGCTTCCAGAACTGTATGCTTCAAAGTTTCCAGGTGTTCCAAATTATCCTCATATTTTTGATAGTATTTATTGTCCACGAATATCTGATGGCTCTATGGTCCAGAATATTCTACTCTGGCTCCCAGGATCTCTCTTCGGGCCCCAACCCCTTCCAGCCAACAAGGGCGAATTGCTTACTTCTCAAGGTCTTCATGTCCAGTACTTCTTTAACCTCGTAACCATGTGTGGAATCAGCCTCTGGAGCAGGAGGAGGATATTGTTGAGAGAAGTGGTTTAAGATGACAGGCTTCAGGAGGGAGACATGGAAGGAGTTCAAAATGCACACTGGATGCCACTGGATCAATGCTTGTGGTGACTTGAAAAGGACCAAGGAAGAGGGGACCAAGCTTGTAGCTACGTACCTTCAGCCGAATGTATATAGAAGATAGCCACACCTTGTCACTTGGAGAGAAGACCGGAGGAGTCCCATACTTCTTATCAACCTGGGTCTTGGCGTGGTCCGTTGCTTGTCTGAATATGTTGACTCCTTTCTACAGACGGGTCTGTTCCCAAATCGATTTGAGATCGGGGGATTCCGCTGTAGACCACAAAGAAAGGCGCTGCTCTGGCAGACTCCAGGAGAATTCAGCCCAAGGTATCAGACAGGACCAGTGTCACGGTAGGCTGTGACGTATACTTGATGTGCTGTGACGTATGCTTGAGATGTGTCACTATATGGGGTTTGTATTGTGTTACATGTGTATTCGTATATAATCATGTGTGTAACATGGACCTCCGGAAGTTTGTAGTCCTGGAATGTTCCACCCTCCTCCAGAGGTCTCAGTGACCCCACAGCTCCCGTGGGGGATGCTGTACTAGGGTAATAAATTCCCACCATCCCTAGTAGAACAGTCGTTGGTTATGTAAAAGCACTGGGACTTGAGAGACCAATACACATCTACTAGTATATACTTGTGATAAATTGAGCGCGAAGAGCTGACAACACACTGCTGCTAACACACGACACACACACACATTTGACACACACAACTGACTTCAATGCTTTCTTGACTACAACTGTACACACCAATCAGACACTGCAATACATACCGTAGCAGAATTGCCATCTAGCTAGTATAACACCCACTGATACTAAGATAAAGAATAAGTCTATCACACGATAACGGACAACGACAATCTCACCAGTTATCATACAATACCTATAATATATTTCACGACATTACACAGCGATATGTAGTGGACGACACCTACACCAACCGGAATCGCGGAATAAAAACAAACACATACGGCATCACATTGTATACACAACTATCTGACATTATACACCACCTAACAACAACCAAAACAAATAAAAATAGTGCCTATAGCTTCTACGTAAACCACATATATAACATATAGTCAACACAACCAACCCACCTCAACACATAAGTATAGTGAAAACATACCATACACACACACACACCATTTCCACTACTCAGCCCACATACACGATACCAAGCTAACATACATACACAATCATCACGTATATATACAAAAAACAACCACACCTAACATACAAATGCAGTCAAAAAAAAAACGTCCACTTATCTATGACTAACACTCGCACATCGCCCACAATACACGATCCCATATACACACCCTATACACCCCCTCCCGATCATAATACCACCACACCCACCCCCATATAAACCCTGTCTTACTATACAACACTTCATACATCATTCTTCTACACCCGAAAAAATATTTATTACTTCGAACGGTACTCAGCCCACGACACCCATTTCCACGACTCGCACAAGTCCATATCATTGTATCAAGATCATCCACTACAACATATGATCACAAGCAAACACACCTCATCTGTCAACATTGTGTATCATATACCACAATACACTCTACCCTATTTACAGGGAAGCATTACACAATATGCAGATTAGCACACACTAAAAACCACACATAATTTATTCATTAGTTTCACCATGATCATGTACTTCTAGTAGTAAGGATTGGATTTTTAGCATTACTACATCGCAGCGAAATGACAATTCACTACATTTATATGAGTCTAAACACGTACATATCTTAAATACACACCCATATCCTACAAGTACGTACACAAATCACCACATCGCTTATTTTTTTAGGACATCCTATCCACAACACATCGCACCCACTCTTTACAACGAGGACAGCACACACCGCAGACTTATAGAGCAGCACACGCGACGACCACCACACACACACACAGAAAAACCACATCCACACCACAACACACAACACACCGAGTAACACACACTACAGCACGGACAACAAACAGCACACACACACACAGCAGCACACACAAACTAACACATAGGAGACCGACACCACTACACACACCACAGAGTACACAACGGAGCGACAAAGAACTACACACGAAAGACACACAAGGATACACCACAGATAGAACACAACCCACGAAACACGACACCAACACATACAAACACACATAACACACACACAACACACAGATCCACACACACAAACACACATATACACACACAACACACATATACACACACAACACACATATACACAACCACATCACAAACACACCACACACACACTATACACATCACCACACACACACATATACACACACAACACACATATACACACACAACACACATATACACACACAACACACAATACCCACAACACAATGTACTCATACAAATAACACACCACATACACACACACACATATACACACACAACGACATCCATATGACACCCACCACACAACCATACACATATAGCACACGCAATACACACTCATACTGTGCACACCACATAGCACACATTACTGTCACACAACACTCCACATATACAACACGACACAAACACATATAGTACGTAGGTTGATAACGAGATAGCGAGGACGGCGGGTGGGGGTGGATTGTGATGGGTGTGGGGATATTGTTTTGAACTGTTTTGAGAGGCAGTTGTTGATGAACCTTGTTGGAGAGCAGCTGCGGCGCTCTACCTGAGGACATAGCTAGCTGATATGTAACTTGTGATTATACTGGAATAAAACCTGAAGAAATACCGCTCAGTGCTTGTCTTCTCTGATCACGAGGGCCTTCGTGACAGACTTTCCACGGTGGGAAGCAGTTCTGGCCGTGGGGAGAGGAAACATGGAGGAGACATGAACGACAGCCGAGGAAGAAAACACAGATAGAGGGGGGACGAATGGACAGGGGGAAGAAATCGGAGGATGACTGAGGGGGCTTTGGGCGGCGGCTCCAGCCATGCTTAACGAAAGTTCGGGTTCATTTGCCCTCGGCGCGGTCTCCCCACCGCAATCGTACCCAACGATGTACATCCTCGGCGGGCCTTCACCCTCCTCTGCCTCACTGACCACCAGCCCAGCAAACGACTACCACAATTCTTTTTCCCTCCCAGTAATTTCCTGCTTCCCATCGTTTTGTAGCAGAGGTATGGATATCCCTTGTGCTGTCCCGCCACCATTTCTTTTTTCAAACATCTCCCGAACCGTTTGTGGGGCCGGGCATCACAGCATCCGCACACTGAGTATAGCGGGACCAGTGAAACCGATAATCCTGATCTTTACCGGAAGATAGAGTTTTTTTTCTTCCCCTTTTTTGCGCTACTGTTTTGAGGCCCCAGTTGTCATCCCCTACATCCTCCATTACTCCTCCCTGGAGTAAACTCTCTTCCGAGAAGGCTCTGCGAAACCCTTTCTCTTAAGTACCCCTTTGCCCAAAGAAGCACACCCGCTCTCAACACGACGGTTCCTGGTTGCTTGCACCCATGTCCTCCCCTTTATCCCAACCCCGCCATTATTATGTCTGGGGCTTACTAGTTTTCCCCAGCCTTTGGCTGCGGAGATGAATAGTACCGTTGCCCCTCCCGACTTCGCCACGCAACTCGACATCGATTTCTTTTATCACTGTCCCTCAATCACGCTTCACCCCCACCCATTGCCCCTTACTTGTAGTGACGTTTGGGCCACCCTTTCAAGACCATCCCTCTTGGATTACCCTTCCCCATCAATTTCTCTTATACCGTCATTGCGTCGTGGTAACCTCTTTTTGGGATTGTTGCCTATCGTCCTGTTCGTTACTTTTACAGGGCTACCTGTCAACCCTATTTCTCCTATCTTACAGATCAACTCTTCCAGAGTTGAGTGGACTAGGTCGTTGTGTCCCCCTCCCCCACCTCCCCACCTGCATAACCCAGCAACCCCACTTTCTCTCACCTTTTTGTTGTCTTGTTGCTGACATCTCCCCACGACAGCTTGCTCGCCTAGTTCCATCGTCTATTTACCCTAAACTTGCATGCCCCAGTCTTCTTATGGCCCCTATCAATCAACTTGTCGCTGTTTTGGTCTTCTTTAAAAGAACACCTAGCTCCTGTCTTGCGGAACCCTGTCTCAGTTGTCACAAGGGGCAAAAAGAGGTGTCACCCACTGGCTGTTGGTAGCTTGCACTGACATTCATTTCCAATTGGCGGCTGCCATGCTGACTGAGAAACTTTCCCCAGTAGATAGATAGATAGATAGGAATAGATATGAGAATAAATCGATAGATAGAGATAGCTAGGAGATGGAATATATTAGACGTATCCCCAGCTCATCTATGAAGGGAGCGCCAACTAGCTTTTAGATATGACACATCCGTAGACTTGTCAGTAGACCTATGTCATGATTGTGATCGTTGAGGAAGTCGTGGATAGGCGAGGATACAGGTCATCTGAGGTGAGTATTAATAAAACCAAAACATGGTTATCTTTCGGACAGGCTCCAGGATGTCCTCTTATCACCGGTTACAATGCCAGCACATGACTGGAGGTGGTCAGTGGCTCATACTAAGGTAAGTGAGAAGGGAACGTTCTGATGGTATTGATGCTGAGTAAAATAGATTGTGGAACAGCAGAGATCGCAAAATTCTAGGGCAGTAAACTTTTGTATTCACTCTAGTATATCTATTATACCTCATTAGTTATATTGCCATGTTGAGATTGTTATCAGAATGTGTACGGCTAGAATTGAATGTGCTACCGTTATTGTTATGATCCTGATGTAGCTGTTGTGAGTGAAAATCCTCTCGTTCACAATTCGGCTTCTGCAATCTAGGGCAGATGTTGGACGGAGGGATGTGTGGATGTTCTGTGAGGTGTTTCTTTGTAACGGTTTTTTGCTGTGTACTTGTGTCCAATACTTGACTAAGATGACGATACTGTCCAAGGGATGAGCCAAAATATGAGGATCTTATGGAGGAGGAACTGGGATGTCCACCCCAACACCCCATGGATATACATTAGCCTGTGATGCCTTATTTCCCTGCGTGGCGCTGCTGGAAGATTAACACATTTGATGCACGACTCACGGATCAACTGTCTCCAGAGGAAAGCTCCACGTTCTGTATTAGTGGGCCTCCACTAAATAATAGATATATTTTTGTGTACAAGTTAGCGGTGAGGTTTTCGTCCCCTGCTTTCACGCATGCTGGGACCAGCTTTTTGCCAAGCTTGTAGTGTTGCCCCGGGGAAGTAACTACAGGGGTAAACGTTGGAACAACCATAGCTAGTTGCTATGGGGCCAGCGAGCTCAGGGGGGTCCGGCACCTGCTAAAGGAATGTTGATACACAGTTGATATACATGTATATATAGATATATGGTATTTTTGTATTACTGTAGGTAGGTTAATAATGTAACATATTGCATATGGTATGTACCTATTGTAGGTATTTATCAGTGCATGAATGTGGTGAGTGAGTGTATAAATGTAGGCGCATACTCACTAGTATGTGGTGATATGTATAAACATGTGTAAAGTGTTACAAGATATGCAGATTTTTGGCCGGTGGGAGGGGGATTGGACGGCCCCGATTCCAACAACGCAGCTAGTCCTCCTTTCACGCCCCTGTCGGGGCGCCAAAAAAACAAGTAGCGGAAAACTAGAGTGTGAGGAGATTTCAAATTGTGGTGCCCGGTTGATTGAAAAAAAACATGAAAAGGCTCCCAACTGGAGATTGTGAGTGTTTGAAAACGGGCAAAAATGGTCGCTGTGGCGCGCGAGAGACTTCATTAATATAAGCGGGAGTACGGGAACAAAACCAACTGGCCGATAAAATGGTGTGAGACATCAATTACTATAAATGAAACGCGCCTCTAAGATTGTCTATGCCAGTGAAACGTCGGTGTGTGAACGAAAAAAAAAGCAACTACGAATGACATTATGTGCTGTGTTTTTATGGATTTACTGAAGAATATGTGGAGCACCACTGGGGACACATTACTCACCTATCCTGGCGCATGAATCCTCAGAAAGTGAATTGTTACGATCCGGCACTTGACACTGGTATGCCGACAATATCACTAAGATTAGTTTTGCACACGATATTCCTGCAATGTGCCGCTTCCGCGGTCGCGTGCCTACAGAGTTAGGACACCTTCTTTTCTGGTGACATATTAAGTGGCATTGTCTGCGAAACAATTGGGACTCTTAAATCTTTCGCTCATCCAATAACGTCGGGGAACACATCTGATGGACAACTGCCGTTCCCACCCTGTCCGATTCCGTTTAGCGATGAAATGCCGAGCAGGGTTCCACAATTCGGATTCGCGTCGTTGGCAATCCAATCCCTCGTTAAAATGATCGTCCACCTAGTTGGGACAAAATCCATAAAAAACTTTGAATGAAAAAAATCACCAAATTCACCTCTGAGGCATTGAGATGAAAAGTTGTGAGAAAACAACTCCCTCTGCAATAAAAAATACACAGGGTCCACGATCCAAGCGCAGAAGATGTTGAGCTGTGTAACAAAGGTGTATACACATATTTAGGAGAGAGAGATGCAATGGCAAGTTTGCATCTGTGTATTTTTAAGTGGAAAGTATACCTCTAAGATATGTCACTATATCTTAGAGGAGGAAAAGAATGCCGGATCAGAGTCTGTTGTATTTTTGAAAATCTTTTATGTTAACATGTGCCCAGTGCCGTAAAATTTTGATGCAACTGCTTCTTATTCTTTCCGTATATCAGCGGGTCACGGGGCCAGGAGTTATTATTTGACCACCTTTAAAAAGTGGTGCAGGCGACCTTGGGATCAGAGTAAATGGATCGGAGAGAGAGAAAACTTGGATGGAATCTCCACCAAAATCTTTTAGAGAAAGATGAGAAAGATGCTACAAGTGCAATGTATTGACACAGCACTCCACTCACTGGATCAACAGCACAGTGATGAAATGACTGGGCACCATTTTATTAGCACAACCCTTTGGAGGGGTTTCTCATCTACCGAGTGACATTTTAAAGGGGTATTTGGGATCAGAACAGTTCGACCCAAAAAACCATTGTGACATAAATAAAAGAATAAACATGACTCAATGCATTAGTCACAACGGAGAAAAATAATATGATTTTAGATTTACCAATTATTGCTTCTCTAAGTGTGGAGTTATCAACTAAGATGGCCGCCACTGGAAAAACTAACACGTTCACATGATACCTTAGTCTCAGTAATCCCTCCTACCACTATGCTCTGACCCCAGTGATGATTATAACAGACTTTTGCCTGTTTGTTAACCATAGTACTGATGTGTAAACTGCCGCATCACGACAACAATGATCATATGGAGACTGCAACAAATCGAACTACAGCCAAAACTCGTGGTGATCACATGACCTGCCCAGGCAGGAGTAAGGTAATTTTGAATGTGAAGTGAACAGGACCAGCGCGCATCTCTTTCTGCGACGAATCCGCGCGGAGGAAAAATTACGGGAACTGATTAAAGGGCCAGTAGCCAGTTTGTAATTCTTGTCACTTACAGGTAGGTCATCATCCTTTTATGCAAAGGAGCCAAATTTTAAAATAAACCCCACCCCCTTAACATTAGTATCTTTGATACGTGCCCCCACTGTATATGAATTATGCTGCTTCGAATACCCCTTTATGCAAATCGCATCTTACCTCAGAATAAACTGGATCCCTTCTTCAATTGGCATATCTTTTAAAACATGTACCAGTCCGCCGGCTCCTTTCCATAATGCTAGCGATGGTGAGCCCTTGACAACTCGAGATTTTCTTTGGATACAACCATCATGCCGTGTGGACCACCCAAGAAACAAATTGTTATGCATACGAGTAGTGCTTGTTACCTCAGGATCCTGTGGACATGAAAGTCTGGAATTCAGGAGTAGGTGCGTCAGGCTTCTTAAACCTCAAGTAGTCGCAGCGCCAGCCATACTGCCAGCATATTCAACACCAGTGGTTCCGTTCCAAGAAACGCTATCTGTTTCTAAGGATCTTATTAGTAATTTTTGGGAAATATATTCACACAGGAACATTTATTTATAACATCCAATTTAGGAAATGTGTGTCTATGGCAGATGACTTAACTTTAAACGTGAAGTGCCCAGAGGGACTACCTTACCACAACTGGTAATGGGTAAGCCAAAGTAATTTATTCGTGACTGGGGTGTGTAAAATTTTTACTCAATACAGGGGGCAGTTTCCACTGTTGGGCATTAGCAGATCCTCTGTTCGGGCAAGAACAAAGCCATGACAAAACACTGTTTTTCATCCATCCCCTGTTGGACTAACCCACATCTGTATGTCCAGGTACTGCCTTGATGTGTCGCTGTGTTTGGCTGAGGGGAGTGTACCTGAAGCCCGGCGACTTGTATCAAACAAGGGGTTTTTTGACTCGACTAAACTTCCAACCACAAAAAACCTTTTCGTAACAGGGCTGCACTCACCTACAACCGTTATAAAAAAACAATATATAGGGGGATGAGGATACAATCCTGGGTCCTAGTCTTAATCCACTATGTGAACAGAATCATACCAGGCTTTATCCTCTGTAGTTTTCACACCTATAGCGGCGTATTCCCGATGGTGGATCTCTGATTTCCTTCGGTGAGTGCTAAAGCATTGGCTTAAAAAACAGAAACGCAGGAAATGAGTGTTGAGATTGTCCAACAACAGATCTAGTCCGCAGTGAAGATTTGAAAGAAATCGGGTTAAGTTTCTGTCTGTCTAATATCCCCGCCCAAAGGAGAAGTGGTCGGAATGGCACCCGGGGCATGAATCATTAGTAGTTCACAAACAATAGTGTACCCAGACGGCCTTAGTCCAGGGGGGCCACTAGGGCATTATTTTCCAAGCGTTACATTTTGTCCATTTGTTCTATAGGATTTTGTGGAGGGAGGTAGTATCTGCTGCCGGAGAGAAAGATGCTTCTTACAGATCGTTAAGTTATGGACGATCTATCATTTATATGGGAAACCAACTCCTGATACATTACTGTCTTTAAGAAGTCATTTATAATCTCCCCGTCATATAACCCCTTCCTTCTCCTTCCATTTTAGTCTTATACACAACTAGACTCCCACGTAAAACCGTACGAGGGTCCTGGAAGCCACAACCTGCAAGAGTAATACTAGAAGGGAGTAAGGTGCTTGGTGGTCATAATGTAGAAGTTGTGCCAGTATTTACAGTACTGTGCATGGGATTGATAAATCAAAAAGGAATTTGGTGAGAGGACGTTTTAAGGACAACCCTAAACAGGGTGTCTTCCCAGCGTAGGCTCTCCTAGATAAAAAACATGGTAGGGAAGCCAACCAATTTAAGGCTAAGTAAAAGGTATATGGCCCGAAATTGATGAATGAGAACATCATTAAATAAAAGTAAATTAAATCATGGTATCCTAATTTTTATAGCACATAAAATGACACAACTGATCAAGTACAATCACTATTCTGCACGCGATCTACAGCTATATCACACACTATACACAATATAAAGAATGCTATAACACATACACCCTATACAGATTATAAACAAATATAGCAGTGCAAAAAACACGAATGATCATAACAAACTACAGCATCATAGAGAACACTCCATATAAGACATGACAGCCAATACACAAGATAAGTTCTCTAACCGATATTGTTTATCATGCAATAAGGACAGTGAGCGGCAAAGCGGGCGTGATGGAGGGGGTGTCTAGGGTCTCACGCCACCAGGTGCTCTTTCTATTTATCTGGCACCAGTATTCAGTGTGACCAGGTAAATATACATTCCCGGGCAGTAAAGTTTATGTAGGGGTGTTACTTAACAAGTTATCTTACATCTATGCATATCAAGGTTTATCAATGGTTAATAAATGAATTCCATACCTCCGGAAGAAAGATAAGTCAAATTGCATAAGCCAAACGTAAATTTTTATGTCACTTCAAGTCTAAGCTTTATACAGTCCATATGGAATTCATGACCTGGTTAATTCCTTAACCGACCCTGCGTGGTACTAAATGAATATTATAGGAGCTCAGCTGGGATGAAGAAGGCATAGAATTTGCTTACGCGCTCTATGAGACTTGTTCTTTGTATGTAAAGTGACTATAAACCAGTTGTTTAATCTGCATCTGTTCAGGATAGGACAGATACCTGTACTGATGACATCACCTTCTAGGAGGATCAGGCGACAACACATAGCCGATGATTGAGGAAACAGAACGCTTAGGAAGATTAAGTATGCATCAAGTGTTTAGACTAAAAAACATTGTGACGATGGAAATGGTGTTGAATTTATATGAGTTATGAGGTGCACAATCTGTTTTAGGCATCCATTCTGGAAATCTTAGACACCTGGGTTCAGCTTGTCCCCACCTGATGGCGACAGTTCGCCATATAAAATATGCAAAGGGTGGAACGAGTTACAAATTTAGACACCCAAAATACCTACCAAAAATATGCAAACAGATGTTCATTGCTACATGGCAGTTCATTTCCATCTGGAGTACCATTATTATAAGTAAGTAAGCTGAGTTTTCAAAAACACGCTTTGGTATCGTCCTCTATGAGCTTCGGGTCCTTGCGACCTACGGTCGTAGACGTGCCCTTGCACATATGCTTAGAAGTTCAAGCGCCAGAAAAGGGAGAAGGACAAAATCCGAAACCCATGGAGGAGAAGAAGAGGAGAGCTGCGGAGAGAAGGAGAGCAGAGGAGTACAGTTGTCATTATTTTTAGGAGGGGCTCTGCGGACCTACTTTAATTAAGGGGGGGCTCAGCTGGACATTAATTTTCTGTGGGGAGCCCTAGTAGGACATCGACATTTTATTAGAACAAGCGCGGAGTGAACAACATAGAACGCGGAGCATACCAGGATATTTATCTCAAGATGAGGAGAGAGCATGGGCATTTGTTATTAATGAGAAGTGGCTAACCATGGAGCTTTTATTAATGAGGAAATGATTCTTCAGAGCGTGAGGTTATTGTGAATTAGTTAACAAAGGGGTGGAGGCTGCTGCACCTTTTATTAACTGAGGGGAGGTTATGGGGGCATTTATGTTTAATATAGGGAGGCGCTGGATAATTGTGATTAATGAAGGGGGGGACTGGCGGGAGCGTGTGTTATTAATGCGGGGAGGAAGAGCTACCCTGGACGGTACTAATGCGAGCAGGCTGCCTGGGCATTTTACTTATGAGGGGTGGGGGTGGTAATGAGATATTTATATTAATGAGAGGCGGCGGCTCGTGAACATTTATTTAATGAAGGAGGAAAATTTGAACTGAAGTATCTTTGCCATAAAAAAGTCAACGAGGCTGGGCGTGATATCATAGAGAACTGTATTCCCGGCGCCAGGCAAGGAGGGAATATTAAGATTTATATTCGGCGAGTTCAATCGCGAGTAATGCATTGGCTTTATATGTGGTCCATAGAGAGTGGCATACATTCCATGAGGCCCGTACTAATGCTAGGACAAAAGCAAGTTGGAAACGAAAGCCGGTCTGGGACAACTGATTAGAGGTTCGGGGCCAAACTGATAATGATTATTTAAGAGGATTAGTCTCCTTAAATGGGAAAAAGTTACCTTTTTAGGCCACTGTGCGACATTATACACTCAGTAGTAGCCCACGGCTTGAAGAAGTTCATGGTCAAAAATTCTTCCACCATGTTCTCCTTTCCATCCATTTATAAAGATCTGCACTGCTTTTTTACACTTTTTTTCTTACTATATGGTGGCTTCCGCGCCAGACGGTCGGTACCAACGCTGCGGTATGCCATATCCGATGTTTGTGTATCTACGTTGTCCTGTTTTTATTTCTCATCCTAGAAAAGTTCTGAAAACCTTCCCATAAGCTGGCCATTAAATCTGTGATCAGCCTGCTTGTATACTGGGGCGAGGCTTTCCTCCTATTTGCCATCTGCACAGTAAGTATTGTATAAAGGTAGGCTACAAAATAGCTAGAGGTTTTTCACAATGGAACCAAGACTCAAAAATAAATGTAATCATTGCGCCGGGCCTGCGGAAGGTGCAGAGATCTCTCTTGGTGATTTTGTTAACTTCCTTAGTCGCTCCTATCAGTGCTTAAGTACCTATAAGTAGTAACTACGGAGGCGGGTTGGTGCCAAAGAAATTGCTTAAGACTGGAAATCAGACACATAGGGTTTGTTTTGTGTCTGCATCCAGGATACCATAAGTTCCATAAGAGCTTGTAGACCACAAATGTGATCGGTTTTTTATATCAAGGTGTTATTGTCTAGTTTAATTGCTAGAAGATCTAAACGAAGTGGGAGCATCCTTGTCAGCTTGATAGTTAACATTCTATCTTTATCCTACCTTTTTGATTGTGCAATAATGAAGACCTCAAAATTTATCCGCCAGAAAGTTGGGTGACGTGCTACTACCACATGGGCCTTCTGTGGCGTGTTGACGCGGCACCAATGAGAAATGTTTAGTAACTGCCGTCCTTATGAATATGTGGAAAAAATGCAAAAAAATTTTTTTCAATATGGTGTGGTCACCAAGGTATCCAGTGGGAAGTCTTCTCAGGGACAACATCAGCCCTTCAGTCTTGAGTAGAGAGAAACTTTGTGTCAAAAGCAATAAAAGGTGAAGCGTTTTCGTTCTTAAGAGCATAAACTTTTTAACCTCAGCCTTAAATAAGACATGATTAGCAAGTACAGATATTAGTGATTTTAAAATTTAGTTTTCTTTTCGAGATGATGTATGATATATTTTCTGAAATAATAATATAAACTACAATAAGAGCTTAAATTCGATTCTTTTACCACATAATAGAGTTATGACATTCCAATTTTGATTTTTTGTGTGTTAACGAGGTAATCTTTATTCAAATTCTGCGGAGCTCTGTAATAACTTCTTGGTTGTTCCTTGTTCTCCTGGGTGCTGTACTAATTTGTGCTTCGTGCTCTGACTAATGGGGCAGATTTATCACAGCTTGTAGCCTGAAAAACAGGACGTAAAAGTAGTCAATGTAGTTGCAATCCCAGGAAGAGTCAGGAATTGCGACTTCTCCTACAAGTTAGGACATGGAGGGTGTTCCCAGGCTGTGCAGTGGGCGGATTACAGGGACGTTGCCCCTACGGCAGCAATTCTACACCACCTCAGATCGGCATACAATGCACTGGTGGCCGCCTTGTATCACTGTGCTACAATCGTGTGGTCAGCCAGGATGACAAAAGCCCCCTGATACATATGCCGGCTGCAGGGGGGCGGGGGACACATCCTATTCTGGTTTATAGACCTTTAAATGTGGTCCAAAAAGTCTCTCAATACCCCTCAAAAGCTGGTTATTAATATTAGTCTCCTTATACTCATTTTAGGGTACATCAGCCATTCTACTACAGCTGGCTTTGCCTCTTTCCCTGAAAGCAGGCAGAAAAGCCATTTATGGCTGTCGTGATGATATCTGTTGTCCAGCTGATGGACTCCACGTAGGGAGCTTTGAATAAATCTGTTAGGAATAGATTTGTGTAGCAACAAAGCCCAATAATGATGAAAGGATCATAGGATTTACATTGAGCTTGTGATGTTGCAGAGAAAGATTAATTTTTGTAGATGAGGGATTGTCAATGGTTGGAGATAAGAGATCCATGTTCTTCTTTTGCAGAAATAATTAAGTTAGTATATATTACAATTGTGTGATACTTAGGGAGCCCGCTTTACAACACCCCCTCCGGGGCCTAGGACTTTTTGGCTGGGAGCGTCTGGATTAGTCTGAGTTCAGGACCTGAGTGTGCTGGCTGCGTGAGTGCCAACACTCGTCTGGGGTCAATGGATCCTTGGATACGACAGAACAGGCATCATCCACTGAGGGCATGTATCCGTGTCGGTAGCTTTGCAAGAAAAGAGAGATGCTGTATGGTGATGTGATGGACAGTTCGCCCTAGGCCTGATTCCCATGTAGGTGTAGAGAATCTCACTGGGGGATGTAAATGTGGCCTTTTGATGTTTCAGCTTTCGGCAGGGATCACGCGAGAGACAACGGGATGTTACAACCATATCCAACCTTACGGTTCCTAACTCAGACCCTGGTCACAGCAAAAACAGCAGATACAGTTCAGACTGGATTCAGGTCGCGTGAGTTGGAGTACTGGTGTGTACACGAAAGGTTGCGTCCGCCGCGCCGAAGGTCCTACGGTAGCTTCCCGGCCGGCGACTATGGTGTGGGTGAGACGCCTAGCAAACAGGGTTTAGGAGAGGATTGGATGAATAGGTAGAGGGTAGAGAACTGAAGGGGCCTAATGGCTTCAGGCATGATGTTGGGCAGCAGGCCTCAGTCACATGTGCTTAGTAAAGGTCAGGGAGAGGAACAAAATCCCTGAGGAAGACCAGGAAAAAAAGACCCCAGAACTTTCCAGCCACAAGGGGTTATAAAAGATTCCCCCCGATGAGGTGACAGGCATCATTATCCACACTTGCACACCTCTGAATGAACATATACATATATGGTAATAATAAATAAACATGACTATCAAGCAGTGAGTCACTACATCGAATAGGCGCAGTAGGCGGGCCTTGATTAAGGAGGAGAACATTGTGCACAGTGAGGTTAAATTACTAATTCTTTAAAAGTACCGTCTACGAAACCGCTCATTAAGCAAATTAATCAACCTATGAGAACCATGTCACTCTATTAAGGATCTACCACCATGGATGGTGGGCTCCGCCTCCGGTTGTCTTAGTTGCTCAGGTAGATGGTTTAAACAAAACGAGCCATGAGAGGGTAGAGCTGTGGGAATATAACAAGGCCAACAAAAAAGCCAAGACACAACAAACAACACACACGCTCATTTCTTGGAAGAGGAGCAGTCTTGCACTTACAAAGTACACTAAATATTCTGGGCACGGCCCACAGCAGGCAAGGGTCACAGGGGACGCTATGACGAGCAATAGACGGGTTGCAATAAAGCTGAAAGAACAGGAGCTGTGACGGAGTCAGAGAGGCTATGGCAGGATGCCCACAACATTACACAGGCAAACCGGAGGAGGAGTTTTGATACTATCCAATCTTTTCCTAAGGGTTCGAATGGACCAACAAAAAAGAAAAAGAAAAAAAAACCTATCTGGGACAGGTGCTTAAGCAGTTGACAAATCCCAAGTTTTTTGCACAGAGTAATCCCCATCTAAAACCCCTAGAGAATCAAAACCTGGAATTTGCCATTGGACCGAGGGCTCGGAGTAGCGTGTCAACCTCAGAATCATCCATTGCTGGGCTCCCCCTCACCGAGGCACAAAAAACCGTGATGTGGATATATAGGCATATGCTACCGCTCTAAGAGTGGGCTTCCAGTGCCACGTGGGCCATCCTGACTCCCACCAAAAGTGCCACGAGCAAACCTTCTAAGAATTTGGTCATGTGCAGAAACACAATACAGCGAGTGCTCAAAAGGGACAACCTGGCAAACACCAAGACAAAAATGACTAAAAGAGCTAATTCAAGCGGTCAAAAACGTTGGCATTCAAAAAACTTTCAGCCACTAAAACAACCCACCTGGACGAGCCCACATCCTCAGAAAATAGAAGACCCGAGGTACCTGTGATTAACACGATCAAAAACTTTGGAATTGACGTAAGTCGGGCAAAAGTAACCTTTCAGTCGCCAGCTTGCTCTGCTCCACTGGCTCCAAGACGACAGAGTACAGCACTAAATGGACTGCGGGCCTGGAACAGTAATGTGGCCTCTCGAACAGAGCCCAATGCAAACTGCACCAAGCGATTAACAGCAACTTATGCTACCCCTTTTACTCTGTATCCATTGGGAAGGGCTATGGGAGGTACTCATGGGTCAGGGAAAGTTTCAAGCCAGCGAAAGCTGACATCACTGAATGGAGACAGCTATCATAAAGATCGAAAGCTATATATCTGGAAACCTCACCCTGTCTGGGGCCTTGTGACAGCCATTTCCCCTAAAAGACCACTGCAACTTGTAGAAGAGAGGGTTGATCCATCATAAAGCGGACAATTCTGTCACAATTGGAAGTGGAAACATGGGATTTGGGAGTAATGGGAGGGAGCATTTTGTCCTTCATGAGGAATCCAGGATTAAGGCACCTCCACAATATTCTAAAATCAATAACCCTACCGGCGTGGTGGAAGGAACCGACACTCTGCTACGGCTCAACAACAAGAGACGACAATCGGGAAGGCCCACCCTAATCTCAATTCCTATCTAGCTTTAAACACAGGCCACTTAAATTGGCAGCTGAGGCAACCTGCAAAAATAAAATGCTGCTTCACACGGCCCGAGAGAAAGAAAAATCAAGTGTCGCAAATTAGCCGCATTCTGGACTTAAGGCTGGTGACATTAATGTACGCCCAGCGTGTCACGGCGTGGGGTTTGCCGCCATCATGTTGTGATGGAGTTAGAACGGCTTTACTTTTGAACCCAATCTTACCACTACATCGGGAAAATGAAACCACCCCTTTTAGACATATTGGGGGTCATTTAATAAGAAGCGCCGATATTCCGTTTCCTGACGTGTTAACCCGAAATATTCCCGAATTTGCGCCGATGCTACCTGAATTGCCCCGGGAATTTGGCAACCACAGGCGATGGGATTGTGGCGCATCGGGCACCGGCCCTATGCACGCAACGGAAATAGGGGTGCGTGCCGACATGAAAAACCAGACGGATTCGCGACCACCCCGCGCATTTTAAAAAAGGAGAATTGGTGTAAGTGTCGCGGAGCTTGCACTCACCGTTCTATTCCAGGTATAGGATCGTGAACTTCAGTGCATTTCAGGGAACTTCGCGCTCGCAGCGCACTGGGCGACGTCAGGGCAGGAAACTGCCCCCGTGATGAATCCCGGGCCAGGACGACGAATCCAGTGCAGAGCATGCGTGCACTGATACACGAACGGACCGGGTAAAGTAAATCTGACCCATTGTGGGGTCCATTTCCCTCACCTCTGATGTTCAGGGGTAGAATCCAGGACGTCCTCTCATCCTCATCTCCAGAATCCGGAGCCAGACACACACCTTCTGGAGGACCTGACTCCTAGAGAGGAGACTTGCCAACTCCACAGGCCATTCGACCACTCTGCGCCCGTCACTCTGTATGTGAAGGGCCAAGGGAAACGATTTGAAAAAGTTGAGGGTGCCCGAGTGCCAGTGCTTCGTTGGAGGATACCTAGTCATGGAGAGAGCAAGATCTTCTTTATCTTCTTTTATTATCCTTTTTTCAGTTTTTGGCGCCCCGCTTACGCTTTTCCTTGTAGTCTATTATTCTACATCCTACTTATCATAAATGGGACGAGTTGAGGACATGGCACCATTCCACTTTCTTAATCTCCTGACCTCCTATCCAGTGCCATTTCATAGCCCATGGGGCCTCCGCAACAAGTGAGTCTCATCAGTGACAGTGCGCACCAAATTTGTTTCAGCAGGCCCAAGAGATTCCCCCGTTCTCTCATTACTTATCCTGTACTGATACCTGAGTTGGACCAGAAGAACAATCTCTTGTGGGTGCTGTCCCTCTTCTGATGTAATTTCCCGCCGGTTTAGAACAATACTGCAGCCCCCTGTGGTACCACAGTTGCATCTACGTGGCATTGCTACCAACTTTGAGATCCTGTTTTTCAACACCGTTAACTAAACCACTAAGTCTCATTTTTTCCCTGCTTCTCAAAGTGCGCACAGTGGGTTCTATAAAGTCATGTAAAGATTTTATTATAAGCCAAAATCAAGACATTCACACAGGTGATGACTCCTTCCCGTCCTCCCCCTTTGGTTTATTCACATGTGAAGATAATTACTAAATATATTTAACAAATCCACAATATTATTACATGTAATAATCTAGTTTTATATTATGTCCCGTGTTTAAGTGCGATAATTGGTTAAAAAAGAGGTATCTGCCTAAAAAACCACCGTACGGCTAAGCTGGAAAGGAAAATGTAAAAGGCGAAAATTTATATCCCCCCCCCACTTAATTTTTTTGCTGAGCCACAAATTGGTCTCACAGGCAGCCCCCCGCAAGTGCCTAAACGTCACCAACCCTATGGACAATGTTGCACGTTCCCCCAGTGATCTGTAATGTTGCGGTCTCCGTTACAAGGCGCCAGGTAGTGCTCCAGTTGTCAAAATATAGCACTGCTGCCCCCTTCTCCTCAGAATTGGAAGATGGACAGGCGTATTAGCCACATTGTTAGAATAGACTCTTTTACGATATTTGAAGATAAATGACTCAGACAAGTCTTGTGAGGTAGTGTGGGGCAAAGGAAGAACAATCAAGGAAGAGCGATTCTGTGGAAAGTAACACTTCAAAGAAGAATGCTGCTGATAATTATGTCAAGAAACAATGAACAAAAACACAAATAGATGAATAAAAAAAGTGAATGAGATTTATTTATTATCAAGTTCTACTGACGACCGTGGAGATCTGCCAGCGAGTGGATTATGATGGAAGGTCACAGACCAGACAGCCATAGGTGCTACCTCAAAACGTGTCTTTAGTTTGTTTATTGATTTTTATTCTAGGGAAAGATGTTGGGGATGAAGACAGCTGCAGGTTACCGCGTGAGTAAGCAGATCTGGTACCTGGAAGTAGCTAATTGACTGTGAGTAGTGATAAGCGTAGGGGTGGGACATGCGAGCCGTTCTCTTTAGTGAATTGTCAGCACAGTTACTCCCCTTCGTCAATGAAATGCCACAGTCAGGCCTCTTCCATTATTATACATGTCCGTAGAAGCCCCAAATAAACTTAACTCGTCCAAGCCAGAGTGACCCTTAATATAATGCCCAGCACGGCGTGCCCACATTTAATGTGGTCTCGCAGAGTTCCCAAGCAATATAATGCCCCCAGAAGAAGTGCCCCATTATATAAGCGGGGCACAGCCAGTGCCTTAATTAATGTACAATGACCAGCATAATGTAAATAGTCCCCATTAATAGAATGTCGATGTAGGAATGACGCCATTAGATACAAATGTTCAGCAGAGACTCCCACATAATATAATGTCACAGCCAGACGTGCCCACATTACTAAATTGTCGCCGACGTGCTTCTAAGTTAGTAGAGAGGTCAGCAGAGTTAGCCACACCATAAAAAATTGTACTTACAGAGTCTCGGAAACATAATATAATGTCCCGCAGACAGAATCCGCCCCTCATTAATATGATGACCCATAGACTCAGCAAGTGCCAGTGCACCAAATTAATATAGATGCGCCAATTCGACAGTGGTGCCCCTTCTCATTAATGTCCAGCAGAGTGTCCGCACCCCATATGGTAATGCCCATAGATGATGCCCACCAGTAGAAGGTGCGGCCGAGAAAAGAGACGTCTAGGGGAGTTCAGTGTATAAGGGTAGGAGGGTGAGTACTAACTTGATTTGTATATACTCAATAAAGCTGAGTTGGAGATTTTAGCATAGGTTTATAACCCGAGTATATATGGTAATAAAATGAGTTGTAAGTAAAAAAACAAAGCACGTTTTACATAAATTAAAAAAAGTGTTTACGTTTTAAAAGCCCCCAGGTTTTTGAAACCCCTTTGGAGTCGATGTGCTATACCCAAAATACTGCAGCTATTCCTGTACTTGAGGATGTGCTGGAGCTAGCTCAGACCCATGACTTGTCTCATACATACATACTGCAAATATTAAAGTAGCAAAATAAAAGTATAATTTAAAAGTACAAAAGAAATGAGTTGCCCCCCCCCCCCCGAGCAAGCAAGCCTGCAATATAGGCACAACACCAATTTTTTTGTTTATGAGAGTTCATTGGACTGACATTTGACGATAATACATTGTATGTACGGTTAGGAGTGACAGAAGATAAATACAGTTAGCTGATGGCCCAGAGGGAGGATATTTACTCAGGTGCTCTCCAAATCCAACATACATACTTCGGGAGGGTTCTTCCAAGCTGCCTCCGGCATGGTCTCTCACTGGAGCGGGGAGGTCATTATGAAGTTTCCTAAAGTATGGGAGATGGAAGAAAGTCCCTTTCTGCTTTTTGTATAAGCCGTTAAACCCCAGGTGAGACCCCTGTGGGTTTTAGGCAGCACGCTATGACTGAAGGAATTAAACCTTCCCATCCGGAAAATCTGAGCCTTCAATGAATCATCCTGTCACATTGTTACAGTGTCAAACTAAATGGAGAATTAGTAAGCATATTAAAAGGGCTGTAGAACGTCAATGTGGTGGAACACTTACGTAGATATCTGTTCAGGATATCTCCAGAATTGTTGCTTTTACTGGACGGTAGGATCATTCTGGATCCAGCTAGGTCACTATGGGATTTAGGGGACTAATGCCAATCAAATGGGTTGACTTGCAACTCCGAGATGAAGCCTTGGTATGCACGACTTGCACACAGAGACCCCGATTTTTCCCCGCTGTGATACACACACAACACACATATACACACACAACACACATATACACACAACACACATATACACACAACACACATACACACACACACACATATACACATATTTAAAACAATAAAAGTGTCGATTGGGACGCGCTTACCTTCACTTGGTCCGGCTCGGTGAAGTTGAGTGCGTTCAGATGCTTTCCAGCGCAGCAGTGCCACCTGGTGGACGGCGGAGGAACTACCTTGATGAATGCCGGCCGGACCCGAATCCACCGCAGAGAACGCGCCGCTGGATCGCGAACGGACCGGGTAAGTAAATCTGCCCTATTGTCCTTTTCCAACAATAAATATATTTGATAACTGAGCAGTGTGTTGTGTCAATCCTGTTTTTTGTCCCCTTGACATTTTCCTATTCCACTACACAATAACTTGAGTTTTACTATATCTGTATATGCTCATTATTGTGATTTTTGCTATGTGTGTTCTCTTATTCTTTTGAAGTAATTGAATATCAAAATTACAGGTTTGGGGAACCTTGGTGATAGTGACCACAATATCAATGATTTTATATTATGCTTTACTAATATAGTAGAGTAGGGGACAACTTACGGTGTAATCTTCAGGGGGTCAAACTTTCAGCAGCTAATGGAGGACATTAAAGGCATAAACTGGGACAATGTTCTAAAAAAGCACCCTAAAAAAGGGACATTTTCTAAAATAAGTCCTGTGAAAAAACACATACCATATGGGAAATAGCAATAAAGAAACAAAAAAAAAAACAATGTGGTTAACTAGTACTGTAAGGCAAGCAGTATACAAAAATGCAATATACAGGCATTTAAAAAGGAAGTGATGAAGCAGTACATAGATTATAGAGAAAAATAAACACAGTAAAAAAACAGATTAAGGTAGCAAAAATAGAGACTGAAAGAAATATTGCCAAGGAAAGTAAAAGGAATCCTGAATTATTTTTCAAGTATATAAGTAATAAACTAAAAACGGAACATATAGGTCCTTTGAGAAATAATCTGGGGGTCAACGTGGAGGTAGAAGAGAAAAGGGCTAGTCTATTGAATGTCACCTTCCCAACTGTCTTTACCCAGGTAAATCATATGGAGGAAAATATGATGAGCAATAATGCAAATTCGCATTACCAGGCCTAGATGGCTTGGGTACTGCAGGCCATCCACTTACAAACTAAAAGTCAGTTTTGGTGTTCCTGTGAAAAACTAGGGTCATTCCATTTGGGGAGGTGTTTTGAAATGGACCATGGCCCTTTTGAATCACCTTCCAAGTGACAATTATGTTCATAAATATGGATTTACGGCTGGAAAAAGCATCTGCTAAGAAAGGCAAAATTGTTATTGAGGTATCAGAGGGCGAGCTAGTGCCCTTCAGCCAATCTAGGATGTGGTGTTGGAAAGAGGCCATGTTATAGCACTGGACATCCGGGAGGTTCAAGTCCACTTTATCATTCACCATCATTAGTTTCTGGTAGCTTTTTCTCTGGTGTTTGAAAACTACCAAATGGCAGACCTATTTTGCTTAACAGTAGAAATGGGCGAATTAGTTCATATTCGGTTTGACCCGATTCGCCGAATTTTTTGACCCAAATCGAATCATGACTAATCACATTAAAAAACAGGTATATATTGGCTGCATGGAGCCTGTAGGGTGTTGTAGAACGTTGTGCCATGCTTAAATATGAATAGGGAGCATGACACGCACATGACAGGTGCCGCTCTTAGAATTGCTTCATTCTTCAATTCCACGTGCACTTACAGAGGCCAACTTCACCAAATAAGTGAAGCGAGAACGCAGTCTGACAAGGTAACATCTGTGCCAGCTCGAAAGGACTGAGCTGAGGGCCAAGATCCCACTATAACATCAAAGAGTGCACTCTTTTTGCACTGACATCAGATGATTCCATAGATTACGACAGAACCTGTTCAGTTAAATGCGGATACATGTAGAAACCCACCAAAAGAATGCAGAGGATGTCGGCAGTAATTCTGCATTGATGTCACTGATCATTTTGCCCTTCATTTCATCTGTCAGTGTCCGCTTTCAACCAGTCAATAATCCATCATCAGTATTGCTAAAGCCAAAAACAAACAGGAGTGGTTCCAAAACAGAGACGACCAGTAAATGGGATATTTGCATGTCTTCTGTGTTCTGTATCCACTCCTGCTTTTGGCTATCAATCCTCAGGCTTTTCATTCCTTCTGACAGATTTAATTAAGAGGAAAACTAAACATAGTGGCAACGACATAAAACAGTGGAGGGTGAAAACAGCATTATGGTAATCACAGGGTGTTCCAGGGAGACAGTGGTCAGTTGGCAAAAGCTTGAGTAGGCCGCAGTGTTGCACAATGACAAATTATGGAGGTCGCAGCAACATCGTAGACCACAGAGTGGCACAATAAGAGTGTGGAGGTGGCGTCAGTAGGACAAGCAGGATCTCCTTGGGGTAACGAAGGCCCCCGCCGCACTGAACACCCGCTCTGATACCACACTACTGGCCGGGTAGGACAGCCTCTCTACTGCAAACTCCGCAAGTTGCAGCCACACATCAAGTTTGGCTGCCCAGTAGTCCAGGGGATCCTCTACTTGGGGTGGTAAAGTGCTTTCCAAGTAGGCCACCTTCCACCTGTGCAGGGTCTGCTCCATATCCTGCTGCTGCTGGTGGAGTCTACCCTCCTCACTAGGCGGGTGAAGGAAGTTGCTCATTAAGGACTCCAGACTTAAGCTGCTGCTGATGGATCTGCTACTGCTCTTGCCCCCCCCATCTCCCCACAGCAGCCGTGGCAGTAATACGTGAGCGATCACTGCCAGGAATCCCTCGGTCAGACCTGAAAGAGGATGGACAATGGCGCACAAAGGCAGTGGCCAACTGTCTTTTCAGTATTTCTCTATAGCACACCAGTTGTTCCTCCCCCTCGGCAGCTGGAAAAAAAAGTCACCCATTTTTGACCAGTAGCGAAGGTCCAAGAGGGTGGAGAGCCAAAAGTCATCCCTATGCCGGATGTTGACTATTCGGCTGTCACTAGTTAGGCAAAGCAGCATGCTGCCACCTGCACAAGTGTCTCTGAGGGACTCCCGGCCTCCATCTCCACTGTATACTACCACGGTGCTTCTGAGTCATCCGCCTCGTCTTCTACCTCCTCCTGATGCTCCTGCTCCTCTTCTCTTGTCACCTGAGTGGAAAAACCACTGATTTCATCAGACTCTGCTTGTGCTCCAATGTCCTCCTCCTCCAGTTCAGCCCACACCGGACTCATGTGGCCATAAGATGTAGTCTCCACTTCTCCAGTGCCCTGACCAGACATATTTTGCTACATCTGTTCCAGGACATGAAGCAGTGGAATGACGTTATTTATCCCGCAGTTCTGGTGAGTGACAAATAGCGTGGCCTCTTCAAAGGGTCTGAGCAAACGGCAGCTTAAGCTGCCAGTGGCTGCCATCAAAGTTACACGGGAGTACTCCGGTCCGCTTGCATAATCAAAAAATCATTAATGGCTTTTCTCTGTTCATACAGCCGGTCTAACATATGAAGGATAGAATTCCAACGGGTGGAAACATCACATATCAGAGTATGTTGGGGAGGACGTTCTGACGCTGCAACTCGAGGAGGGTGTGCTTGGCTTTGTAAGAATGGCTGAAGTGCATGCACAGTTTCCTGGTCATTTTTAGAATGACTTGCAGATGGGTGGAAGACTTGAGGAACCTGTTGACAACCAGATTGAACAAGTGCGCCATGCAGAGTGCATGGGCCATCACTCCTCTGTGCAGCGCGGACACCATGCTCATCCCATTGTCTGTCACCATTGTTCCGATTTTCAGTTGTCGAGGAGAAAGCCACAGATTGATTTCTTGTTGCATGAAGAGGAGCAGTTCCTCCCCTGTGTGACTTTGTTCAACCAGGTAAACCAGGTGTAGAACTGCGTGACACCGCTGTGCCCTGCACATGTGGTATGACGGAGCAGCACTTAGACTTGAGGCTGAGGGGGTGGTGGAGAAGGAGGAGGCGGCGGACACTGGCGTAGGATCAGCAGTTTGACAACGTGGAGGAGTTGGTGGTGTGGCTGGGTGGGAAGCACATTCACCCAGTGGGCTGTAAAGGACATGTACTGGCCCTGACCTTAGTTACAGCTCCACACATCAACGCTGCCGTGCACCTTGAAAGAAACCAATAAGCTCAAGGACTGGCCCACCTTCTACATATTTGTGAAGGGCTGGCACTGCCTTTTTTGGAAAAATAATTGCGGCTTGGAACTCTCCACCTCGGTTCGGCACAAGTCATTACTTAGTCCATGACTAAGTACCAGCATCTGAACCAAGCGGCCGCTTAGCGCTTCCATATTTGGTCTGATGAAGTGTTAATCCCGAAACGGGCCACCTTTGGATTTTACTATTAAAATTTGTGGACTATTAAACACTTGCTGTCATTGATAGGAGCTCAGATCACTTGGTTTACAAGCGCACCCATCTAGTCTTCTCTTTTTCTATTTTGGAAACTTGGAAAGGGAGGGACTGCAGTACCAATAACTTGGACAAGAGCACGGTCCTGAAGCCTTGAATGGCTGAAATGGTATGTGTGCCACTAGGTGCTGCTGCTGTTGCTGTGGCGGCATGATGGACCTCCCCATCTGTTCCACGTTTCTCCCAGGTCAGTGGATGGTGACGCTGCATGTGTTGACCCAGGACTGTGGTGCCAACGTTAGCTCCCTGGCCATTCTTCACTTTCTGGCAGCAGATTCTACATATACACACACTCTGCTCTTCCGGTGTCTTAACAAAAACCTGCCACACCGCTGAGGTGGTGATTTTACAGCAAACACTCTACATTGAGTGACTAGTAACGCTGCTGCCTCGCTGACCCTCTGCACCACTGCTTACTTGGACCTCCGAAGCGGGTTTGTAACCCACAGCCGTTTGGTTCCTATCCTTGCACTGCTGCTACCCTGCTGACTCACGGCCACAGTAGCGACTTGATGCCTGTTCGGCTGCGTCACGCACAAGCTGACACTCTTTGCCCGAAGATGTTAAATCCTTGCTACACCCAGCTCCCAAGTGCGATCAGCTACATCATTGTCAATTTGCGTTTTCCTGTCACTGCTACTCTTCTCAACGGAGTCAGTATGCACAGCCTGCCTACTGCACGAAGCAGTGAATGTCTGCCTCACCTCTTCACTGCCAAGCAGCTGCTGACTGTCCTTAAACACTTTGTCCTCACTGTATAGTGGCGCTGAGCCCAGACCACCAAGTAGCTCTGGCTGAGGGAAATGAACAGGACAGAGGATGGTTGAGGACAGGCGAGTGCCACTGACCTGCTCCTGCGCTATGCCAACTAATTGTTGTATCTGACTAACCCACAGACTCTTGGCTGGGGTTGTCAGTTGTTATATTTGAGGAATTGAGTAACCTAGTCAACCATTCAACAACCTTTGGGTTGTTGATAAACACACTGCTGCTAGATGACAACAGCAGTTCTGGCCTCGCAGAGTCACTCCTGCAGCAACATCCCTTTACTGTGCTGCGACCTCTGCCTGCTCCACCTGCCACCTTTATGTCTGACATTGTGGTTAATCAATTATGTGGATTCGACATATATTTCTTGCTCTCAACTTTAGCAACACAAAAAGTTTGGGAATTTGCGGTATACAGATACCCCGCAACGAACACCCTGGGAGAGAAGCATAAATCACTACAGCAGCTGTGTGGATATGAAACCGATTTCTTCCTAGTTGCTTCAGTAACAAAGAACTGGTATTTGGGGTATACAGATCCCCCTAAAAGCACACCCTGGGATTGGAGCAGAAATCGCTACAGCACAGTACAGTACAAGCAGCTGGACCCTACAGACAACACATGCAGTGTGAAATGCAGAGATTGCAAATGGCTGACATAAGCCTGCAGGATGTTGATTGGCTTACAGGTCTGCAGATGTCATCTAGGGTGTTCCTTTCTCCTTCCCAGAGTTCTCTGCCCCATGTAACACGTTTTGCTCACAGCCATTTAGCTAAAAAAGCGGTAAAAAAACGTAGTTCCCACGAATCAGGGTAAACTTCGGATTTTTGACGAATCTAATTTTCCGTGAAATCTGTATCGAATTCCACTTTGTTTGAATGGATTCACACATCTCTATTTGTCAGTTCAGGTCGAAAAATGCACTCTAGTTTAACGTGCTGTTCATTTCCCAGTCCATACAAAATGATGTATGGTGCATTCAAAGAAATGAAAAAAAAAAACTGCATAGGCAGGGCCTCAAACATGTAAAATAGGCATTGAAGTACGTTTGAGTATGGCACACCTTTCCCACTATGAAAAAATGCCTTTGGATCATCTATAGCAGTCCTCCTATACATGGGTTGGAGGAGTTCTAGACATACATTTTCAATACTTGAGCCAGCAGGTCGATCAAATTATAACCCCCTAGTTATGTTTACAAAATAAAGAAGATTTTTAACAATACTGAGTAAAATTGTAATGGGTTATTTTTTCTCCCATCACGCAGTAGTGATCAGTGTAAAATGTGGGCGGGTACATTTTACAGACACATTATGATCCGTGTGTGTAGACAATGTGCTTCAGGGTTTATCTACACTTTAATTTAGCTTCTGAACATTCTACTAGCTTCTAACTCATAGAAAAAGAGATGAGAGATCAGAGATGAGGACATTCTTGAAATGAATATAACACACAATGACACTGACAACTAAGCAATAGCACACACAGCTCTGCTATGTGCCTTCTTACCTTGCTTAAATATCTTATTTAAGCTTGTAAAGAAAGTCTGTGCACACTGCTTGCTGGCAGGAAGTGTCGGTGACTGAGCTCCTCTTGTAATCAAGGGGCAGACCGCACACTGCATCGAGCAGACAGTAGAATCTATCCTGCCTGACCATAAAAATCAGAAGATTTATGGTCGGATCCCAGGCAAACTAAGTTGTATATGTCAGGACTGAGAGACAGGTTGGAATTATATATTATAGATTTTGTTAGTAACAGTGAATGTTATTTTGATTGCAGCTGTGATCCAATTTACTTTAAAAGGTTATTCTTAAACATACGCAGGATAACAAAGATCTCTCAAGAGAGTTGCAATGATGGAGGAGAAGAGAGAAATACAGGGCCTCTAAAATTTTAAAATTGTAGAAAGGATCACAAATTAGCCAATGGGGGTTAAGTCCCAGATATCTCCAAGTTTACTCTTACACATCTCAACAATGGATCAATTGTAAGAATGAAAAAGCAATAGTGAGAAAGGACAACCATGACAAGTGCAGTCGAGGTTGTCAAACTTATGAAATACCCTGCTAACTGTCAGAAGCAGTCTTGGGATCACTTGATAGCAGCACGAAAGGCAATCGTTCAGGCTGAGCCTAATATATAAAATTAATAGCTTGAGCGATAACACTTTCATTTTCTACATAATCCAGCAATAAGGGGGCTTTCAAGCTATCTGCCTCCTGATGCAAGAACAGGCAGTCCAGAAGCATCAGATACTCTCTAACTTGGGCCCTCAATTTGAAGAAGAAAAGGGAAGGTAAGGAATATTTCAAATTATACAAGAAAACATAACAGTCCCTAAATGCTGATGGAATATATAAAGGTGTAGACTACCGTGAAAATGCAAGACAATCCTAGTTGCACAGCGCTGAATTCACAAGGCTTGCCACATTTGCTGTATCCATTGAAATGTGTAGGACATTTCACCCACATACCCTTAGCCCTATCAATTAACCGGTAAGGAGACTGCAACATAATCCTTAGGAGTATGTTTGTTAAAACCTTAACATGGTCAAGAAGGGATGTCCTGTCTATCTCGTTTGAGACATGCTCAGTGACTCACCGGCAGCATTTGTGCACTTCCTATGAGACGGGAGCCAATCTCAGAGCTGTTTGGTGCAAAATAATTTGTTAAGCTCGTAGGACACATTAAGCTTCCATTGTGATTCAAAGCAGGTAGGGTCAGGAAGAAAAACTTTTTTTGGTTATTTCAATTTTTTTTATTTTATTTAATTTGGGACACAGAGAAAAACATGTTTAGGATTAAGTTTATATATTGTTATTTAGAGTCTAGAGAAAGGGGAACAATGTGATTTATTAGCAATTATTAACCCCTTTAGGTCTAAGCCATTTTAGGGCCTTGGGACCAGGCCTGATTTTTAAAATTTGCCTTGTGTCATTATAGGTGGTTATAACATTGTAATGCTTTAACATATCCAGGGGATTTTTAGACTTGTCACACATTGTACTTCAAAGTAATAGAAAAATGTTGATGTGTTTAGTTACAAAAAAAAAAAAAAAAAAATGGAAAATTGGCAAAAATGAACTAACAATTTTCAATGGTCTGCTTTATATTTGAATGACTTTTTATGCATTCTCTTTTTTTTTTAAGGTTGTTAGGAGGTTGAGAATTCTGGGTGCAATTTTTCTCATTTTTATGAAAACCGTGAATACCCTTAACCCCTTAAGGATGCAGCCATTTTGTAGCTTAAGGCTCAGTCCCATTTTTTTGGATTCTGACCTGCGTCTCTTTATATGGTTATAACTTTTGAACACTGTTACTTATCTAAATGATACTGAGATTGTTTTTCCCCCCACATGTTGTACTTCATTTTAGTGGTAAATTTTGGCTGATAAGCTTTGCGTTTATTTTTTTTAAAAAATAAAGAAAAATTGATGAATTTTTAATAAAATTTGCTATTTTCGAAATTCGAAATCATCGCGTTTTCAGGCAGATGGATTTACCACCTAAATAACTTGCTGAATAACATTTCCCATATGTCTACTTTACATTTTCATAATTTTTGATATGTCTGGATAATTTATTTTGAAGTCACGTGGCTTACAAATCGAATAGCGATTTTCCGTATTTTCAGAATTGACTATTTTGGAGATAATACCAAACTAGAGAAAACAAGAGGAAAAGACAAGGCTTCAATACAACAATATAAATGTGAAAATGTGGAATTAGACTCACCGGTAATTCAGTTTCCATCTAATCCTCCATGACGGCCCAGTGTCTGCCAACTAACTACGCCGGTGGAAGGTACAACAAAATTTTATTTTGCATGTTAGATATTCACATACAAATACAGTAAGAACCTAGGGAGGGAAAATATATAGGCAGTCATGGAGGACTAGATGGAAACTGAATTACCGGTGAGTCTAATTCCACATTTCCAATACATCCCCCATGACGGCCCACTTGGAGATCTACCAGATAAGCAGAATACTCTTAGGGTGGGATGACTGCTTGTAGAACCTTCCGGCCAAAGGAAAGATCCTGAGAACAAGGTAAGTCCAGTCGGTAATGTTTAATGAAGGTGGATGGTGAGGCCCAGGTAGCGGCCTTGCAAATCTGTTCTAGTGATGCGCCTCTTTTCTCAGCCCAGGAAGTGGACGTAGCCCTGGTGGAATGCGCCTTCAGATTTGTAGGAACTTCCTTCCCTTGCTTCGTATAGCAGGTGGAGATGGCTAATTTTAGCCATCTTGCTATCGATGTTTTCGAGGCCCTCTTCCCTTTATTTTTCCCCTGGAATTGAATAAACAAGTTATTGTCTATGTGCAAGGGTTCTGTAGCCTGTAGGTAAGCTAACACAATTCTTCTTACATCCAGAAGATGCCACGAGGCTTCCCTAGTAGAAGAGGGGTTTTCGCAGAAGGATGGAAGGGTGATTTCTTGATTCCTGTGGAATCTGGATGCCACCTTGGGAGTAAAGCATGGATCTAGAGTAAGGATTATACGATCAGACAGAATACGCATATAAGGCTCTCTGATAGAAATAGCCTGAAGTTCACCCAATCTTCTTGCTGTAGTAACAGTGATAAGAAGGGTCGTTTTTAGCGTTAAACTCTTAATGCTGGTGCTATCCAGAGGTTCAAACGGTGGTCTGGAAAGTGTGTCAAGGACTAGTGTGAGATCCCAGGTAGGAGTTCTCCTAAGAATCTGAGGTCTGATTCTGGAGGAGGCTAAGATAAATCTTCTGACCCACCTGTGCTCCGCCAGAGGACAATCAAAGAAAGCGCCAAGGGCCGAAATCTGGACCTTTAAAGTGCTGGTAGAAAGGCCCAGCTCCAGTCCCCTCTGTAGGAAGTCCAGAATCTGTAAGATATTGGGGTTGAGATGGAGGATTATCCCCACAAAAGGTTACAAATTTCTTCCAGATTTTGTGATAATTGGCAAACCTAGACAGAATAGGGCCACCGGCCGCTTAAACCCTTTATTTGCTCTTTAAAATTTACTTTTACTTCCACGCTTTTAAAATATAGAAGAGAAAAGAAAAAATGAGTGAATGAACGGTGTTTCTGACCCATTTGGTTGCTAAATATTATCAAGATCTGGAGGTTAACCTGCTTTGGCTTGTTGATCTATCACTTCCTTTCGGATGCTTTGATTAGTATTAGAGTCTTTCATTCTGGTCAGCTTTCAAACGAGGGTATAGTAGGTAGGGGGAAATTAAGGTTGGGGTAGGATTTCACACCATGCATACATCCCACTGCAATCCATCTGCGGATCCTATACCTGCTGTTTTTTTCCCCTCCTCTCTCTGAGCTACCTCTCTTATGTGTTTTGTCTTCCGTATAGAGGCCTGCACCTGACTCCTTATTCCATTAGGTTCCTCTCTGTCTCTGTTCCTCTCTGTCTCTGTTTGGCCCCAAACCCCTGAGGACGCCACGTTAGGTGGTGAAACATGTCGGGGGGGGGGGGGGGGGCGACAATAGGTTTTAGCACAAAGCTAAATTTTAAAGAGCAAAAAAAGGGTTAAGCGGCCGAGTGGCCCTATTCTGTCTTATATTTAAAAGTAACTAAACCCAGCTCACCAATGGTTCAATGAAAACAAAGAAATGGCAAACCTAACCTTCTTCCTACTTGCCTTAAGTGTAGCTACTACAGCCCTGGAGAGACCCCGTGATGTCAGGAACTCGGACTCAGGATCCATGCTGCTAGCTGAAGCTTCCCTGGATCTGGATGAAGGATCGGCCCTTGATGTAGAAGGTCCTTCCGGGAAGGTAGTATCACTGGCTGCTGCAGGGCCAAGGATGTCAAAAGGGGGTACCAACTCTTCTTTGGCCAGTTTGGACAGATGAGTATTACCCTTGCCTGGTCTATAAGGATCTTCCTGAGGACCCTTGCGACCAAGGGAATAGGGGGAAAGGTGTAGGAGAGAGGTTCGATCCATGGACTGAAGGCATCTAGTCGACTTTTCGACTCCCCCGCTTCCAGAGAATAATATTGATGGCAAACTGAATTCTCCTTTGCGGCGAAGAGATCGATCTGAGGGACACCCCAGAGCTTCGTCAATTGGAGGAAGATTTCCTGATTGATGCACCACTCGTTGGGGACAATTTCTCTCCTGCTGAGGTAGTCCACCTCCTTGTTCAGGACTCCTCTTAGGTGAGTTGCAGAGAGGGAAAGTATATTTTCCTCTGCCCAGGAAAACATGGTACGCGCTAGGGATGAAAGAGCTGTCGATCTTCTCCCTCCTTGTCTTCTCAGATAAGACACCGCCGTGGTGTTGTCTGATAATATGTGGACATGGGTACATGGGTACATTTAATCTTAGGGCTTCCCAGACAGCCCGTAGTTCCCGATAATTGGATGGCTCCCTTGATTGGGAAGGTGTCCATGGTACCTGGGGGTAGTGGGAAGGGAAGACTGCTCCCCAGCCCACACTGCTTGCATCGGTCGTGATAGTAAGACACAGAAGGCAGTGCCAATGGACCCGTTTTCCAGATTCTCTCTGTAACCACCACTGTAAGTTTCTCTTCACTGAGGACGGAATGGTGACTTTTTTGTCCAACCCTGAGGACCTTCGGTTCCAACTGCTGAGAATCCAACTCTGTAGAATACGGGAATGATTTTGGCTCCAGGCCACTGATGGGAGGCAGGCCGTAAGGAGACCTAGAACCCTCATTGCTCCTCGGATTGAGATGGTAATCTTCCTTCTGAAGGAGCGAACCTGATGTTACAGATCTTCTGCTTTTTCCTGAGGAAGAAAGGACATCAGGTAAGTAGAATTCAACATTACACCAAGGAACTTCTTGTGAGTAGAGGGAGAAAGATCTGACTTCCGGGTGTTGATTAACCATCCCAGATCGGAGAGTTTGTTCATAGTAAGATCTCTTGCTGTAATAAGATCTGATCCGTCTTTCCCCACAATTAGCAGATCGTCTAAATAAGGGATGATAGATACTCCCTGTAGCCTCAGATGAGGGGTGAATTGGGATGTGATAATAGGCGTCTTGATCTATTGTGCACATACAATAATCGGTGTAAATGAGCTGGGTAGCAGATCTTACCGATTCCATATGAAATCTCCTGAAGGTGATGAAGTTGTTCAAGGCCTTTAAGTTTATTATCAGCCGGTTTGACCCGTTGGGTTTTTTGACCAGGAAGAGGGGGGAATAGAAGCCCGTCTTTACTTGATCTTGAGGAACTGGGATGACCACTCCCGAGAGTATGAGTGATGAAACCTCCTGCCAGATGAGAGAATGGGTAGAGGAAGAAGTAGAAGATAAGGGTGGCATAAATCTTGATGGAGGAGGGGGGCACTGAATTCTATCCTGTACCCAGATGTGATGATATTCAGGACCCAAGGGTTTGAAATAATACGAGTCCACTGAGCGACAAACCCTAGAAGACGCCCCCCACTTTGGCGTCACTGCTTCTTTCCTCCGGAGTTGTCAGGGGAATTGGAGAATAGGAAACCCCTGCCTCTGCCCCCTTTAGGATAACTCCAACGTCCCTGTTTACCTTTCCCACAAAAGGAATCCTTGGTGTTCCTGAAGGGACGAAATGAAGGTTTCTTGGAAGATGCTTTATTTTCCGGAAACCCCTTCTTATCGGAGGCTTTTTTTAGAATGTTGTCCAATTCTGGACCGAAGACGAAATCTCCTGAAAATGGGATACTGCACAGCTTCGATTTTGAGCGAATATCACCGCCCCACTGTTTTAACCACAAAGCTCTCCTCGTACCATTTTTTAGTGTCCCTTCCTTGGCCGCGAACCGGACACCTTCAGCTGAAGCATCAGCCAAGAAGGCCGTAGCAGATTTTAAGAGTGGAATACTTTCTAACAGAGAAGCCCTGGGAGTGCCTTCTCTGATAGGAGATTCTAGCTGGTTCAGCCAGAAGATAGGGTTCTGGCAACTGAGGTAGCCGATAGGTTGGATTTAAGGCTGATCATGGATGTTTCCCAGGCCCTTTTAAGAAGAGCGTCGGCCTTCCGGTCCATAGGATCCTTGCGTTGTGCAGAGTCTAAAAACGGTAGGTCTGTCTTTTTGACAACCTTCGTCACCTGCACATCCATTTTAGGAACAGAGTCCCAAACTTTTGAGACTTCTTGATCGAAGACAAGACGTTTCCTAAACCCCTTGGAAGTTATGATCTTTTCTGGGTCCTTCCATTCTTCCGTAATCAACCCTAATAAGGTATCATTAACCGGAAAAACGCGTTGTTTTTTGGCTCTCAGCCCTCCAAACAATTCGTCCTCACGGGACATGCAGGGAACTTCTTCTTCAATATTAAGAGTTTCACGTATAGCCTTTAGTAAGTTATCCAGCTCATCCAATTGGAAAAGGTGATGCGGATCAGTCTTTTGACTTATATCCTGAGAATCGTGTTCCTCTGTGTCAATTAGAGAACAGGACGAGACTTCTGAATCAGAATTCTCTTCCTCAGAGGAAGAGATGTCCGCCAATCTTGGGTTTTTAGGAGGAGGTTCCTTCTGCGTTGCCGAGGCCACTGAAGCTACCACTTTCTCCTCAATAAAAGAGGTTTTCTCTTCTTGCATGAACTCTTCGATACAAGTTCTGCAAATGGGCTTTGAATATGCATCAGGCATAGTGTGAAGACACATATTGCATTTCTTAGCAGTGTTTCTGCTCTTCGCAGGCTTGCTAACTTTGCCTTTCCCCTTAGACCCTTGATCTTTATCCTAAGGGAGGAAAGTGAGGAATATAACCAGCTTGGGTTCTAATATATAGTAACTACTACTAGAACATGCCATAAAGCACCACTTACATAACCAGGAGGGTGGAGTAGGCCCAAGTCTGCCTCATCAGCCATGTCAGGAAATGTTTGGGACGGCAAAGCCACCGAACGGTATATGCACCAGTACGAGACACCGCTACTAGCCCCCATAACAGCGCTGGTTTAAATACCTTATAGGGGAGCCCATCCCCCAAGCATGTGGCTGATTTGCGGCCCTTCCGGTGCTCCGGGACGCTCTGACCTCACTTCCGGTCGCAGCCGGAAGTCGTCATCGGGCGCAAAGGACTCCTGGGAACGGAGCTCCTGGATGTGTCACACGTCCTCGCGTAGGACGCCGTCAGCCGCTGGAGAGGACCGAGCTCCGGATCACCTAGGACCAGGGTGGGAGGACCCAGCCGCGGAACCGATCCGGAGAAAAACGCCCCCCCCCCTCCCCACTTGGAGGAGAAGGAGAGCCTCTCTGACCTATCCCCTGTAGGGACAGGAAGACACTGGCAGGAGGATGCCTACAGAGGTCAAAGGGCATCCTTCAAGTGGGCCGTCATGGGGGATGTATTGGAAATCTTTATTAGTGAACAACAATAAAAATGTATAAAATAGACTGAGAAGCATCTCAGAATGGATACAAGAAAGCACGCCAGGTAATACGTCCTAAGATACATTAACTAAATATACAATATGCAGTATAAGAGACCCAGGAATATGGTAAACAATACTAGACAGAAGTAGCAACAAAATAATAATGGTGTAGAGCTCTTATGTAACTGACAGGTATCCTGTAGTAATGACAGGAGTCACAGAAGCTAAATCACGGACAAAGACCTGCTGCGATTGAAACGCGCGTCGGGGTGCACGCCAGGTAATATCATGTCCTCTGTTTGGTCGCATTAGCTTTCACTTAGTCTGTATTATTTATATGTGTTCATCACTGTCCGTGATTTAGCTTCTGCGACTCCTGTCATTACTACAGGATACCTGTTAGTTACATAAGAGCTCTACACCATTATTATTTTATTGCTACTTCTGTCTAGTATTGCTTACCATATTCCTGAGTCTCTTATACTGCATATTGTATATTTAGTTCATGTATCTTAGGACGTATTACCTGGTGTGCTTTCTTATATCCATTTTGAGATGCTTCTCAGTCTATTTTATACATTTTTATTGTTGTTCACCAATAAAGATTTTCACCTTTATGTTGTATTGAAGCCTTGTCTTTTCCTCTCGTTTTCTCGTTTGGTATTTTGTTGTTCATTATTAAGAGGCCTTCTGCTGGCTACATTAGTCTATATTACTGTCACTAGATTCTACTACTGTCACACTGTGCTTTTTTTTGTTTTTTTGCATGTGTATTTTGGGAATACTGTTTCAAATTAAATTTTTACATATTTAGCATTTAAACCCCCCTAATATAATCAACCCATGTTCAAATCTGCACCCATCAAGATATCAGAAACATCTTTTAGGAAGATTGTTAACCCCTTGAGATCTTCATAGTAATTGAATCAAAATGGAGGTGAAATTTAGAATGGTCAAATTGTGCCGGTTATACGTTCATTTAGCCCTAAAATTTACACATTTCCAAAAGATAAAACCCACCATACAATTTGTTATGAAATTTCTCCCGACTGCAGAGACCCTGCAAATGTGGCGTTAACTTGTTTTATGGGCGCACAGCGAGGCACAGAAGGGAAGGAGCGCCCTGCAGCTGCTGGGATTTTAGTTTCCTCATTGGCCCCTTTTGAAGGTTATAAAATTTTCGCTTTTCCGTTATTGGGGCCATGTGACAGCATTTTTTTTTTGCGGGATTAGATGCTTTTTCCAGTTTTACCATTTTGGAGTTGTTATCCCCTATTGTTGAAAATTTAGGAACTTTTTTTTGAGGTAACAAGTAGAAAAGCATCAATTCTGTACTTACACAGAATTCTGTATTTTTTTTTCCGTGTTTACCATTTAGCACAATAATCATGTTATCTTTATTCTATGGGTCGATGCGATTTTTTCTTATGTTTTACTAAATTTGCCAAATAAAACCCTAATGTGGGGGAAAATCTATCATTTGTGCATCGCCGTCTTCCAAGTGGCATAACATTGTTACGTTTTTGGCTACAGAGCTGGTTGATGGATTGTTATTTTGCGGGATATGTTGTACTTTGCAACAGTATAATTCTGGAGTACATATGTTTTGTTGATCACTTTTTATTGCATTTTTAGTGGGATTCAATAGGTAAAAATCATAATTTTTGGCTGTTTTTTTTTTTTTACGGCGTTTATTGTATGGGTTCAATAGTTATTTAGTTTTATTCTACGGATTGTTACGGATGCGGTGATACTATATATGTGGGTTTTGAGTTATGATTTAGACTTTTTTGAGTGTTCTGTGTCTCTTTATAGGTTTTGGGTTTATGGGCATTTTTAGTGATTTATAAAGTTATTTTTTATTGAAAAACTTTTTTTTTTTTTTTTAATTTTTACTTGATCCACCATGGGACATGAACAAGCAATCATCTGATTGCTTGTTCATGGTAATATTCTGCAATACTTATGTATTGCAGGGTATTAGCAGTATCAGCCTATGCACATGCATAGGCTAACACTGTGCTTTAAGATGACGTCACAGACGCCATCTTAAAGGCACTGCCTTCAGGCATCTCTGGGGTCCCGATCGGCACCCCCTAAAACGGTGTGGGGGCGGCGATCGTGGAGGAAAGACCCCCGGAAGGCAGGTTAAATGCCGCGGTTGTGTTGACCGCGGCATTTAACGGGTTAAACACCCGTGATCGGAGCCCACTCCGCAGGTGTTAGCCGGGGATGTCAGAGGTAGATTACCGCTGACATCCCGCCACCCCCGATGCCGATTTGGCTCCTGTGCAGAGCTGAACTGGCATCGTCTCTGCGCAGTAGCTGTACTGTGCTGAGCACTATTCGCAGGACTCAGCACAGTACAGCTAAGGGGTTAAGTGACTTTGAGAGGCCTAAATAGCAATAAAACCCATAAATTATGCCATTTTAGAAACTGCACCCTTCAATGTGTGAAAAATCTACTTTTAGAAGTGTGTTAACCCTTTAAGTGTTTTACAGGGGTAAAAACAAAATGGAGGTGTAATTTACAAGCTGTAATTTGTTTTAGACAATGTATTAATTTTGGCCAAAAATTAAACCGTCACAAAGTATTAAATGACGAGAAACTCCACAAAGTTTGATACCCAATTTCTCCAGAGTATGAGGATACTCCATATGTGGTAGCAAACTACTGTATGGGCTCATTGCGGGGAATAGAACGGAAGGAGCACCTTTCAGAGAAGATCTGCATTGTCACATTTTACAGGCTATAAATTTTTATTATTTTTTTTTATTTGGACATATGGGGGGATTATTTTTGTGTGGATGAGATCCACTTTTCAGGTACATCATTTCCGAGGGGGGGGGGGGGTGTTTCAATACCTAATATACAGATTTTATTAATTCTTGCTTGGTGGTGGTTAAAAAAACATTCTTGTTTTGGTTTTTAGCATTTTTCTTTCCTGGATGTTCATCCAGGAAAGTTATTGTGTGTTATCTTTATTCTATGGGTCATCACGATTACGGTGATAGCCCATTTATATAGCTGTTTAATGGTTAGAATCTAGAACAAAATTTTAAGAGAAATTTGCTTGTTTTTGCATCGCCATGTAACAATGCGCATAATGTTTTTTTTTTTTTTGCTTACAGAGCTGTTTTAGAGCTTATTTTTTGCGGGACAAGCCGTACTTTTTCTTGATATTATGTCAAGATAAATATTTTTTGCGTTTTTTACTGTATTGGTTCAGTGACAATTATATTTTATTGTAAGGGTTGTAATGCATGTTCTGATACCCAGTATGTTGTGTTTTTTTGTGGAGATTTTCACTTTTTTATGTTTTATTTAATTATTACATGGGTTGGGACTTCAGGGGACTTTTATTCAGTTTTAATAAAAAAATTTTAATTGCACTTTTAAACTTTTATACACTGTTTTATTTTGTCCCAGGGTGGGACATGAACAAGTGATCATATGATCACTTGTTCATTGCAATATACTGCAATACTAGTGTATTGCAGCATATTATATAGTCAGCCTATAGATTTTGCATAGGTTGACAACAGCACTATTAGATCGTGCAAAGTGCACGATCCTAACAGGCTGCTACTGAAGTTAGTCCTGGGGTCTTTATCCGACCTCTGTGTTGCCATGGCAACAGGGCACGGAGTGTCCCGTTCCTTGCGGTGATGCACTATGTAGGGGTTTAACAGGCGGGGTCACGATAGTGGTGCTGGCTGTTACTGCGGGATCCCGTGGTGATCGCACAGGCTCAGCTTCCGATCCTGGGCGATCGCCATGACGTAATTCTACATCAAGGTGCAGGAACTACCCACATCCTATGATGTAGTATCACGTCAAAGTGCGGGAAGAGATTAACTTTTAATTCATTTATTTATGTACAATTTTTAAGCCCCCCCCCCCCTAGGGTGCTTGAATTGTACAGTCACGGCCATAAGTTTTGAGAATGAAACAAATGTTATATTTTCACATGATCTGTTGCCCTCTGGTTTTTATGTGCGTTTGTCAGATGTTTTTAATCCCATACAGAAATACAAGTGCAATCATATTATGAGTAACAAAAGCTTTTATTGACAGTTAGAATGGGTTAATGCAGCAAGTCAATATTTGCAGTGTTGACCCTTCTTCAGGACCTCTGCAATTCTCTCTGGCATGCTCTCAATTAACTTGTGGACCAAATCCTGACATTCTTGCACAATCAATGCTTGCATTTTGTCACCATTTGTTGGTTTTTGTTTGTCCACCTGTCTCTTTATTGACCACAAGTTATCAATGGGATTAAGATCTGGGGAGTTTCCAGGCCATAGACCCAAAATCTGTTTTATTCCCTTAGCCATTTAGTTATCACCTTTGCTTTATGGCAAGTCCATTCTTGCACAATCAATGCTTGCATTTTGTCACAATTTGTTTGTCCACAAGTTATCAATGTGATTAAGATCTGGGGAGTTTCCAGGCCATGGACACAAAATCTCTAGGTTTTGTTCCCTTAGCCATTTAGTTATCACCTTTGCTTTATGGCAAGGTGCTCCATCATGCTGGAAAAGGCATTTTTGATCACCAAACTGCTCTTGGACGGTTGGGAGAAGTTGCTCTTGGAGGACATTCTGGTACCATTCTTTAAGCATGGATTTGTTTTTAGGTAAGACTGTGAGAGAGCCAATTCCCTTGGCCGAGAAGCAACCCCACATATGAATGGTTGCAGGATGCTTTACAGTTGCCATGAGACAAGACTGGTGGTATCGCTCACCTAGTCTTCTCCGAACAAGCTGTTTTCCAGATGTTCCAAACAATCGGAAAGGGGATTCATCAGAGAAAATGACTTTACCCCAGTCCTCAGCAGTCCACTCCCTGTACCTTTTGCAGAATATCAATCTGTTTTTTTTTCTGGTGAAAAGTGGCTTCTTTGCTCCCTCCTTATCACCAGGCCTGGCTCCAAGAGTCTCCGCCTCTCACTGCGTGCAGATGCACTCACACCTGCCTGCTACCATTCCTGAGCAAGCTCTGCACTGCTGGTAGCCTGACCCAGAAGCTGAAACACTTTAAAGAAACGGTCCTGGCGCTTGCTGGTCCTTCTTGAGCACCCTGGAGCCTTTTTGGCAACAATGGAACGTCTCTCCTTGAATTCCTTGATGATGTGAGATTGTTGAATGAGGTGCAATCGTTCTAGCGCCGATACTCTTCCCTGCTAATGCAATGATGACTGCACGTGTTTCTTTAGAGATAACCATGGTTAACAGAAGAGAAACAATGATGCCAAGCACCAGCCTCCTTTTAAAATTGTCCAGTGGTGTGATTGTTACTGAATCATGAGAGATTGATCTCCTGCCTTGTCCTTATCAACACCCACACCTGTGTTAATGAAACAATCACTGAAACAATGTTAGCTGCTCCTTTTAAAGCAGGCCTGCAATGAAGGTGAAATGTGTTTTGGGGAAAAAGTTCATTTTCTAGGCAAATATTGACTTTGCAATTAATTGCTGTTAAGCTGATCACTCTTTCATAACATTCTGGATTACATGCAAATTGCCAGTATAAAACCTGATGCAGTAGACTTGGTAAAAATTAACATTTGGTCATGACTGTAGAAAGTTTGCACACTAATGCCGTATACTGCACTGCATTACACTCTGTATTGCAGAATATCGGCAATGTTCTAATTTACCACAAGTCTGACTTCAGTACTTTATTTAAGATAAGATAATCCTTTATTAGTCCCCCAGTGGGGAAATTCACAGCGTTACAGCAGCAGAGAGGGTACAGAGAGTGAAGTACAAACTATGACAACAATAATATTAGGGATAAATGAACAAAAAGAAAAGGGGGATAAAAAGACAAAAAAGAGACAAGCAATGATCGGCAGTTTGATGTTCAGTCTGTGGATGCGACTTGCAAGGACTTGGTAGGTGGGGGGCGCAGGTTACTTCTGTTTGGGCCTTGTTTGTTGAACAACCTGATTACAGCAGAGACCCTGCCTGTATGTAGGAGGGTTCAGCCCATATACCCGTCTCTATGCTAGAATGTATATATATTATCTCAATTGATAATGTTAAGTTTCTGAAGCGCTTTTCTTTTAGCAAGTGCAGCATATTAGATTTTCTGTTAAAGATCACCAATTATCTAAATTAAACAGAATGTGTTGTTGTGTTGTTGAATGTCTGTCTTCCAACCACTAGACAGCACTGTAATCCATTTCAATGAGATCAACAGACATTGTTCACCTTTATGGCCGAAACGGTTAATTTATGATCAAAATATGGTTGTAGTGTGGATATCAAAGGATAGTAGCCCATTATTTGAACCCAGAGCTAAGGGAACAGATCACAGCCACATCAATCCCAAGCTATAATCTCACATTAGTCATGGATTCAGATTGCCATTTTTTTCACATAAGTGATTTTTCACTGGACCTATTTTGGCTTATGGACATGTACAGATAAGTTTTCTCTTTCTGTCTTCAGTGATTTTTCACTGATGCCTTTCTGACCCATTCTTTTTAACGGGCTATTTCACACTTTAGCAAAATCACTAATAGGCTACTGTAGGATATGGACAATGTTAAAAGACCTTGAAAAAATGAATGTATAAAATAAAAGACATACAGAAATACAGGACAGTATATACAGGATGTGGACCATTATGTTTCAAAGTTTCAGAAATATCAGTCAACCACTAGGGGACATTTGAGATGTACTAAAGAAAAAAACAATAATTCTGAGCCTCATTCAGGCCTTTATGTTTTATCGCAGTGACGGCAAACCTTTTGGAGGCGAGTGCCCAAGCTACAACTAAAATCCACTTGTTTACCGTGAAGAGCCAACAAGGCATTTTAACCAGTAACTTATTGCTACCTGTTCTTCCACATCTCTCAATCGTATCGGCCCCCTGAGGCCACCAATACAGTTGAAAGAAGGAGGGCAAATTCAGACTCTCATTATAGCTTCTCTCCAGGGTCTCTCTGTACAGGAAGAATGAATGAATGAATGAATGAAGGGTCCAGCAGGAGGACCTCCAAAGATAATGCAGCCCTGTCCACACCTTCTCACTTTTCCCACAGTTCCAAACAGCCAATGAAGTGTCGCTTTATAGCACCGAGAGCAGCATCTCTTAAGTTGCCTGGGACTGCAGGAAGATTTGGTGGATTTGTTCCTGTCCAGTGAACTCTGTCCTGGGGTGACAACCTGAGTGCCCACAGAAATGGCTCTGAGTGCCACCTCTGGCACCAGTGCCATAGGTTCGCCACCACTGTTTTATAGTGTCTAATAGAAAAATAAATTTTTCTTCTCTCTGCAGGTTTCTATTCCAATCATCTCCCATGGTTTTAGGTAGCGCTAAATCAATTCCCATAAACGTAATCACATTGATTCTTCCACCATGTTGTTGATTTATATGCCAAGTATGGAGTTTTCCGATTGTTGGTAATATCCCCTCAGTGGTCTCCCAGTCTTCTCCTGAGCTCCTAACATATTCCTAGCCACATTCACAGAGGGCCCTTTAAATCTGCAATTATTAATATTTTTGGATTACAGATTTACAGATAAAATTTTACCAGGAGAAATAACAGGACAAGCTACACATGAGCTACATTTAAAACACCCATTGGGGCTCTGCCTTCTGAACCGATACCTGTGAAAAGTGACCGTGAACAATCCTTTCTTTTATAGAGCGTTCCTTACGCTGTAAAATTTGGGAGACATCCCCCACTACGTCGGATGTTGGGATCCAAAATCATGATATGTCAGTATTTTTAAACAATGTCCTTAGATTTCTTGGAGCCATTGTTGAAAGAGGTGATTAATCTATTTAAGTAATCCTTACGCTGATCTCGCCCCTTAGATGTAAGGTCAGTATAGTCTTGAGCCACAGTATGCTGAAAAGCCCTCTGTAAAATATTGGCTGGATACTTCCTTTTCCTAAACCGAGCCCTCAGAACTTCTTTAAATTTGAGAATAGTAGAATGAAGTCTAAGATTTTTCCCCTTCTGAATGCCGCATTTCAATGGGGACAGATTATTATTGGTCCACTTAAGCAGTGAATGGCTAGCAGTGGGCTTGAGGTCAATACGCCCCCATCTGTTTTCTGGATGAGAACATCCACTAAGTGTAGTGATTGGCAAAGGCCAATAGGGTTATTATTTAAGGACTTCACAAAGTTCTAAGGCTGTTCTACACTTGCGAGTGTGATGTGATGAACTCGCATCACACTCGCAAGTGTGGAACGGGCCTAAAAGGATTCCTTATCATCAAGCCAGATGACAAAGATATCATTTATATACTGGGGCCACATCTCCACTCAAGTTGTATAATCATTATTTTCATCACTTGTTTCATTGTCCTCCCACCAGCCCAGGAGCAAGTGGGCATATGTGGGTGCACAGGGCCACCCCATTTCTGTGCCCCTAATCGGGTGTTGAAGAGGAAATAATTCCTGGTCAGTGAGTATTCCAATAGCTGGAGAAGGAGATTGTGGGCCCGGTATTGACAAACTCATTTCAAAGAAAAAGGCAAATCGCTTTAAGACCTGCCCAATGTGGAATAGACAAGTACAACGACTTTGACATCAATGCTGGCGAGCAAATGGTGGTCACAATGATGTCACAAAGGGTCTCAGGACCTGATTCAGATATATCTCCACATTTTTTATGATGCCTCCCATCCCTTAAAACTATGGGTCTCCCACATAGGAGATTAACCCCTCTATGGATCTTAGGGAGTCCAATAAAGGTGGCAACAGTGGGGTGTATAGGTTTTTCACATCAGACACGTTATTAATTGCAGAGTGATTTAAAGGGCCCTCTGTGAATGGGGCTTTGTATATGTTAGGATGACCCAGTGGGAGCTCAGGAGAAGGGTGGGAAACCACTTAGGGGACATTACCAACAATCGGAATACTCCAGTGGCTGGGCATATAAATCAACAACATGGTGGAAGAATCAATGTGATTATGGGCATTAATTTGGTGCTACCTAAAACCATGGGAGGTGATTGGAATAGAAACATTCTGCAAAGAGAAGCAAAATGGATTTTTCTATTTGACACTTTCACCTGAAGGTCTGAATCAGGCTCAGAATTATTGTTTTCTTTAGTACATCTTCAATGTCTCCTAGTGGATGACTGATATTTCACATTCACATGGTCCACATGCAGTATATACTGTCCTGTGCTCCTTGTATACATTTATTTTGTATTTTATACGTTCATTTTAAGCATCCCTCCTTGTTTATGTTCTGTTCCAGATATAAAACCACGTTTTCTTTGTCCATATATTACAGTAGCCCATTAGTGATTTTGCTTTCACCCTTTATATACTCGATATTAGAGAACTTCTGCAATGTCTAACAAGACATATTTAAGGGTTAATCTATTAGGCTTTCTGTATAGTCTCTTGGCCCCCTGCATATTGGTTAATGCATTGTCATTCAAGAAACAGACATTTTTGGGTATCACATGACCGGAGTGCGTTAGGTTCAGTCACGTGATCGGAGCACATCACTCGTATATAGGCTTCTCTACTGACGCCAGCACTAGTTATTGGTGCTCATATTGAGAGTTCAGGGGACGGGTCTTTCTGAGGAGGATGGCATCATGCTTTAAATATTCACTGGCGTGGTATATATGCACACCATTGATACCGGTGTCACAGCTGAACTCGTCTATATATCCCTTTAAGTATACACCGTTAATAGTTCCCGATGACAGTGCCATATGCACTGGAAACACATCGGCATCTGTGTAGGGCGATACTGGTGCTTTATTTTCAGCTTGAGTGAGCAGCTTCATTGTTTTTCACGGCCTCCCAGTTCTTTAAGAGTGGTAAGATCCATTGTTTTTTTGAGTCTACATAAAGGTGCTTGTTTGCATACCACCTTGAATATATTTGCAGGTTATCTGTACTGATGTTTGCTTTTTGCCTTTTTTTTTTGGTTATTTTTTATTACTTTAGTAAAAGCTAAGTTTTAATTGTATCCTGCTGCTTATATTTTTACCATTTTGGATATATTGTTCCATTTTGCCACATTTTGTTTGCTGATCATATCAGCGATGCCTTACCCCTGGCCAGGTCATGCCAGCATTTCATACCCGGTCATATAACACACCAGCTCATAACCTGGGTCACTTCATGAAGTAAGGAGAGCCATCACCACCCAGCCAGTAAGGCTGTATACACACTACTTTAGCCGGGAAGCATATGGCAGGCACTCTGGAGAGGAGGAGGGGTAAGGGCTGCTTACCCCTCCCCTCTCCATAGGGAAGCAAAGCCTTAAGAACGGGGAAAGATAAAACATCTATCTTTTCCTCGCCATGGCCTGGGTTAGGAGAGATGTCTCTTGCAGTAACCAGAAGGAGAAATAGGAGAGAAAAGATGTTTTAGAGATTTAGTGATTTCTTGCTTCACAGCAGAATACTGTGAAGTTTATATGGTTACATAAAGAATAAAAGTGTGTGAGTGTAGAAATGTGAGTGAAGAAGAGAGGCATTGATGTGAATAGTTGGTACTGGTGGAATATAAGAACAATAGGCAAGTCAGGAAGCCATACCTGTCAGAAAGCCATACCTGTCAGAAAGCCATACCTGTCAGAAAGCCATACCTGTCAGAAAGCCATACCTGTCAGAAAGCCATACCTGTCAGAAAGCCATACCTGTCAGAAAGCCATACCTGTCAGAAAGCCATACCTGTCAGAAAGCCATACCTGTCAGAATATTATGCTAAGCAAACAAAGAATGCAAGCATCCTATACTACCACCAAATTTAAACCCAGTAAAGACAAGAGGCCAGACCCTCATTAAGCTCGTAAAACTTAAAAGTTCTAAACAGAGATAAGCAAACTCATTGAGGGGCATAGATGAACATTAAATAAGGTAGGACAGAGAAAAGGTCAGATGTTAGATAAAGAAACAGACATGTAATACTAAGGCAATCAACAGATATGTATCTCAGATTGCGGAATACATTTTTTACCCATCTACTCTGCTTTTGAATCCAGTCTCACATTCTGCAATGGTATATACCTGTAGAAGAGAAGGAGAGTTTGATGTTATATCCATTCAATGTATAACTCCATCGCCGCTGGGAGCCTATTGTCCATGGAGATGTATACAGATGCATGTTTGCAAACGTTTATACATCCCCACAATGGCAGCCTAATGGGGCCTACTCACTTCTCACTGGTCCTGAGAATTCCTATCTTACAGCTGCAGCAGCTAGGAACGTCTGCACATCACAAACCATATTTACAACAAGTAATACCACACTGAGGTATTCAAGGAGGAGTAATTTAATATTCAAATTGGCAATTAAAAATTGCGCTCCCAAAAGCTGTCACTCTTTTTGTCTCACATCTATACCTCCACAGCATCAATACATAGTAAAGATACTGCCAGAGTCCATTATGAACACACTTATCCCGCAGGACTATACAGGCATAATACCCCATAGGGGAGTAGACTCGTGGGCGAACTCGATTTCCAATGCTGAAGCAGTGAACAAACCTATGATGACATAATGATGAGGGAAGAGCCAGAGTCATCCTCACTCAGATTCATATAGAAGCTGTTGCATTTACACAGATTGTCCTTCAGGTTTCAGGAGAACAAGAGCAAAACACACACCAATAGATAGTATTGTGTCTATGGAGCCGTGTCTTGCTCTTGTTCTCCTAAAACCTACAGAAACACTTTTTTATTTTGATGAAACATTTACTTTGAAAGACAGTTTGTCCTACTGCAAAAATATTTGACCATCAGTGACTTTGGTTCATTCAGTGGCTTTGATAAAATAAGCAACAACTTGTATTATAAATTAGTATGTACCGTATTTGTATTATGTCAATACAAAAAAATTAGCTATGTAACAAAGTTTAAAAGGACATAAAATCCATTTGGAAAACAGTCTAATACTTTATTTTAAATAAAACCAAGTAAAAACAATGTTTAAAATAAAAAAAAATGCCTGAAAAATAATTTCATATAAACAAAAACACCACAAAATATACAAAATGCTTAACCAATATGGTGAACAAAGCATTCAATAGAACAGACAAACTGTACATTAATATAAAACAATCAAGACATGATTTAAGTTACTCTCCAATGCTCGTCAAGTGTAAAGGTTTTCACATTAATTACTAGTTGAATGTAATGTGTGTAAATCCATCAGCGTGCAAGAATATAAGTATTATTTCCACAATATTATGCATGAAATGAACATGGTATATTTACCAAGATTTATTAAATGGTTTGTGGTATATTAACATAAACCTTCTGTATAAACATAAATCTGTCATACCTTCACAAACCTTGCATTAAATCAACTCAGAACATATCTAAAATAAATTGAGATCATTTACTACACAAAAACATGGTGTAAACACTGTTTGTATAAGCCAGTGCAGGAAACCGTATGTACATACAAATAAAACATGTAAACTTTTTTTTTTTCCTTCAAATGCACACGTTTGATGTTGTAAAAGAATATTTATTCAGAGATTTTCATGCGAGGTAATCGCATAAGTGTTGAAGTTTACATAATTAACCAAACAATTTTAGGTACACAAGTTTTTGTCCACACTAGGAACCCCACCACAACCAGAAAAATAGAGAAAAAAAACCCCTCTAATGCCTTGCAATTTTGTTGCAACAAACCTACTCCGTATGCAAGTCAGTTCCGCAGCTTTGGGCCAAATACAGTAAATCCTGAATGTGAATGGTACGAGTTTGTAGGAACAAACTTGCTTCTGTTCAACAGGCTTAGTCATGGTTAATTATTCAAGAGAAAACAAATAAAAAATACTAAAATCATGAACATTGTTTTTATTTCCTAAAGGGTTTACTGCAAGGGTCATAAGGGAATTTACAATATCTTTACACAACTTCAAGTATTAAACCGGTTTTCAGGAACCCCCTGCATTTCCAGAGCTATTGGCAACAGCTGGCCACAGTGATGTCACCGGGAGCCACTGAGGCCACTAGTTGCCAAAAGACTGGGCTTTTTCTGTTTAATATAAGTATGGATGCTTCGAAGAACCATTCTTAAAAGAGTATTCCCATCTTGGCATTCATATTTATTTCAATTGCCATATATTTTTTTTATCCGACATGGGGCATAGGAGGGCTTTTTTTGTGTTATGATTTGTATTTTTTCATTGTTATGGTAAAAAATAGCATAATGATTCAAATTTATAAAGTCTTTCCTACAGTGAAACAGATTAAAACAGTGGTTTTACCACTTGTTTTTAAACTTTTACACAGTTCACCGTAAACTATAATAAACATGATAGAACTATTTTATAGGTTAGTACTATTAAGGAGATACAACATGTACAGGTTTTCTTGTGTTTTACTACTTAAGCAAATAAAACACTATTTTAAGGAAACCACATTTGCCTATTCTGGGAGCCATAACATTTTCATTCCCCAATCAAAAGAGGATTATTAGGGTTTATTTATTGTGGGAAAAGGTAACCGCTAGATTGGTACCATTACTATTTTTACTGCTTTCAATTACATATTTTTGGGGAGGTGGGAAGCATGAAAATTGCAATAAATTCGTTTTTTATTTTGATACCCTTTACAATATGGGTATAATAATGTAATATCTGCTTGGCTAAGGTCACTATGGACACGACAATATTAATTTTGTGGGTGGAGTGTTTTTATTGTTTAGTACAAAATATAGCTATCTAATATCGAGATAGTATATATTATAATCTATATATATATATAGATACACACACTGCAATGTAAATCTGAAGCATTATTGTACCCACACCATGCACAAAAGAAAAGAAAAAAAACAAAGCTTGCCTAAAAAGATGACTTCTGAACAAACTTTACTTTTTAGAAATTTTTTGCAATAAAAAAAAAAAAAGTTACGAGCTGTAAAATAATTCAACTGAAAAGAACAACTCCATAGTCCATAGAGACCAGAAAAAGAAGTATATGTACTTAAATTAAGCGACATTGCAAAAATCTAAAAATTTTATAGCCTGTACAATGTACTGTGAAATTGGGCGTCTAATTCTGCAGAGCTTTTCATAATTTATTCCATTGTCTCATTTTGGGACCAAAATCAATGTACTTTTCAAAAATGTTTAAAGTTCTAAATTGTAGCTTTTGTTTTTAGAAGTTGAACCCACTCGTGTGTTAGACTCCAATGGGGTAAGTTATGATGTTATTATATTATTAAATGACATCTATCACCACTTTAGGGGTGTTAGACTGTCATATAACTGCCATACTCGTTACCTGTAGGGGATGATCTTGCTGGTTGCCGCTAGTTTCCAGACTTCTTCTTGTGCTGATAAAACTACTTTATAAACTTCGGATACAGTACTGGAGGAGCGCCGAGTTGTGTCATCTGATATTCATATCTCCTCTCCGTCACACCTCCACGGCCTACAGTGACATAGGCTTGTAAGAAATCTTGCGCATATGTGAGAACCTGTTATGTGCGCAGCCCACAACGGAGCAGAGATATGAATATCATTTACTTGGGGTCCGTGCATAAATTACTAAGCGGAGCAGCTCAGATGACATGACCCGGAGCGCCTCCAGTAGTATTTCCTAAGTTTATAAAGTAGTTTTATCGGCAATACCAGAGCCTGGAAACTAGCGGAAAGAAGCTAGATCACCCCCTACAGGTAATGAGCATGAGTTATAAGACAGTGTAACATGCCTAAAGTGATGTCCTTTAAGGCCTCTCAAAGTCATTTGAACACTGAGCAGGTCCCGCAAAAAGGTATGATTTGGATGTTCATGAACAGAGGACACATATTTCAAACCTTAGTTATCAAGTAATTTGGGTGGAAAGCACAACATTTTGAATTTGTTAATTTAGATAAAATTAAAAAAAGCCTCCATTTTAGTTTTTTTTTATTGCTGAATGCAAAAGACACAAATTTTTCAACTTAGAGGAGTTCAATATGTCACAAGAAAGTCTCAAACTCACCTTGATATGTTAAAGTGATCCAAATTTATAACCACTTATTGCAGTGGGTCTCAACTTTCACTTTCAAATTTTGCTACCGATACAATTCGTAATCTCATCTGTGATCAGAACTAACTCCTCCCCACTGCCTTTAAATTGTATTTAAAAAAACAACTCAAAAGAATCATGTGAACGCACCATTCCTTTTTTTCCCCCTTTGATTCTTGGAAAAACTCCTTTCTACCCCTTTAGGACTATTTAGTTTCTGCGGTTTTTACTTCCCTCAATCAACAGTGATGTACGAGAGCTTGTTCTCTGCGTGACAAATTATACATTTCAGAGGAACCATTTAATATTCCATGCATATTATGCAGAATATTCCATTTTGGGACGTGGCAATACCCAAGAGTGATGCCACACGTGGCGTTTTACACTCGTTTTTGGCCCCTTTTTTAATCAGTCAAAAAACGCATGCATTTTTGACCAGTTTGAATTAAGTTAATTGGTCAAACCTGTCAAAAACGCATGCGTTTTTTGACGGACGTGTGGCAGCACTCTAACATGTTTATGGTATGCATTTTTCAGTGATGACAGGTCCAAAAAAGCATTTAATGCTAAATATAAATCCTGTTTTGATAAGTCTTTAAATAGTTTTACTACTTTATCCCCTTAACGCCAAAGCCACTTTTCACCTTACGGACACGGACATTTTTTTTTTTTTAATCGGCCCTGTGTCACTATAAGTGGTTATAACTTCGGAACGCTTAACATATCCAAGTGATTTTGAAATTGTTATCTTGTGACACTTTATACTTCATGTTAGTAGAAAAATGTCGGTGGTATGTTTTGTGTTTATTTATAAAAAACTGACATTAGGTGAAAATATGGAAAAATGCGCGATTTTCAAAATTCTAAATGTTTTACTTTTTCATACATAGTCATAACAGGAAAAAAAACTTGATAACTAACATTAACCGAATGTCTGGTTTAGGTGGACTTTTTTTTTTACATCCTCTTATATTTGTTGAGATGTTATGGGGCTTTGAACTGAAGGTGCGATTTTTCACATTTTCATAAAAGACACAAATCCTGCCACTTTAAGAGGCCTAAATAAAATTAAAAAAACCCTAAAATTACCCCATTATAGAAACTACAATCATGTTATGTAAAACAACTTTTATGACATTTGTTAACCTTTTAATTGTTTTACAGGTGATAAAACAAAATTGTGTGCAATTTTGAAATTCTCTTTTTTTTTGGCTAATTTTGGCTACAGTAGGGATGGGCTGCACCTCAATGGGGAGGGGGCTGCTGTTTTAGGGAAAAAAATGGCTAGAAGGTTGGAGGAGTGTTTAAACTAGAGACCTGGGGGGAGGGCAACTACACTTGTGCAGGGCAAATAGACGGTGTACATAGAGAGCTGGGAAGAGTCATAATCCATGGGGGAGGAAGGGGGGCTGGAATGAGATTGGGGAATAAGGACAAAAGGAATACGGACAGGGAAAACCATATAAAGTGTATGTACACAAATGCCAGAAGCCTCACAAACAAAATGGAGGAACTGGAACTCTTGATGTTGGAACGGAAATATGATATAGTGGCTATCAGCGAGACATGGCTGGACAGTAGCTATGACTGGGCTGTTACTATAGATGGTTATAGTCTTTTTAGAAAGGATCGTATAAATAAAAAAGGGGTAGGGGTTTGTTTATATGTGAATTCTTGCCTCAAGCCCGTCTTGCGAGATGACATCAGTAACGCAAATGTGGAGTCCCTATGGGTGGAGATAAGAGGAGGGAAAAAATTAAATAAATTTATTACTAGGGGTTTGTTATAAGGCTCCAAATATAATGGAGGCAGCAGAGGAAATGCTATAAGTGAAAATGGATGCGGCTTCAAAGCATGGGTGAAGACATCATTGTTGGGGGACTTCAATTACCCGTATTGACTGGGGGGCAGAAAGAACCTGCAGGTCCTTCAAAGGTAGCAGGTTCTTGTCAACAACAAAGACAATACCTGTCGCAACATAGTCCTGGAGCCAACAAGAGGGGGTGGCACTGCTGGACCTTATCCTTACCAACAGACCTGATAGGGTATTCAAAAAACACAGGTTGGGGGGAACCTGGGGAATAGTGATCATAATATCATTGATTTTGGATACGCTTACTAAGCACGTTAGTGAAGGGGCAACCAGCACTCTAAATTCAGGAGGGCAAATTTTCATCAACTAAGGGAAGACACTTAAAGGCAATAGACTGGGATAGATGCTCTCAAAGACAAAAGCCCCCCCAAAAAAATGGGACTTTTTCTCATATATTCTGAAAAAGTCCCGTGAGAAACACATACCTTATGGGAAAAAGACATAAAAGGAACAAGAAAAAGCCTATTGGCTAACTAGTCTGTAAGGAAAGCAAAAGCGAGAAAGAGAAAGCGGTTTTAAGGTGCAAAAAGTGCAGGTAGCGATGAGGATTACAGGATTATAGAGAGAAAATAAATCTGTAAAAAGCAGATAAAGGCCCGCAAAAATAGAGACTGAAAGAAATATTGCCAGGGAGAGCAAAAATAATCCCAAATTATTTTTCAGTATATAATGATAAGAAACTAAAAACAGAGAGTGTGGGGTCCCCTAGAAATAACAGTGGGGGTCATGGTGGAAGGAGATGAGGAAGGGCCAATCTAAGAAGTCGCCTCTCAACTGTCTTTACCCAGGGAAATCCCCTGGTGAAGACACAATGAGGAAAATGGAAATTCTGTTTATAATGTCAACAGTGTTATACCAGAAGAGGTACGGCGCACGCCTCGCACCACAAGATAGATAAACACCTGCAATGGCATACACCCCGGGTTCTGACAGCAATTATGTACGGGATAGACAGCGTATTTTGAATATTTGAAGATTCACTCCTGGTTTCAGGAATGCAGACAAAAGTGAAAGGGAGTTGCGATGGCGACACTTTATCTAGCGTCCAGATAAAGACTAAGGGACGTAAAAAGAAAGTGTAGCCAGTGAAGCAGCGCAGAAATGGTTTAGCGACAATATACAAAAAAGGATCAAATAGCGATATCCTGGAAACTACAGACCCGTAAGTCTAACGGCTTGTGGTGGGGAAAATATTGAGGGGTATTAGAAGATGCTATCCGGGAGCGTATCTCACTGTGCACAACCTTATAACCCAGCGTCAGCATGGGTTTGATGATGAGATCGTCCTGTAGACTAATCTGATGGTTTCTACGAGAGGTGAAGGAAGTTCAAGACTAGATCTGTGGGGACGCGTGGGTTGGTATATCTGGACTTTTCAAGGCATTGACACCGTGCCACATAAAAGGTTGGTATATAAAATGAGACTGCTGGGAATTGAGAAAATCTGTGTATTGGGTAAGTAATTGGCTTAGTGATAGAAAACAGAGGGTGGTCATCAATGGCACATTCTCAGATTGGGTTGATGTTACCAGTGGAGTGCCACAGGGTCAGTATGGGGCCACTTTTTAATATTTTTATTTAATGCCTTGTAGTGGTGTTTACACAGTCAAGTTTCAATATTGCAGATGATACTAAGCTGTGTTAAAGTTAAAAAACTGAGGTCGATAGTTTGCATTACAGAGGGATTGTGTGGAAGCTTGAGGGTGGGCAGAGAAATGGTGTGATGAGATTTAATGTAGATAAATGTAAAGTATGCACTGGGCTGTGGAAACAAAAAGTATAATTTGTTCTAAACGGTCAATTACTTGTAAAACTGAAGCTGAAAAGGACTTGGGCGTTGGTTGATGGTAAACTTAATTTAGTGACCAGAGCCAGGCGGCTGCTGCTAAAGCAAATAAAATAATGGGATGTATCAAGAGAGGAAAGATTCTCATGATAAAGACATAGTTTTGCCCTTATACAAATCCTGGTCAGACCACACATGGAATATTGTGTACAGTTTGGGCCCAGTGTATAAAAAAGGATATAGTAGAGCTGAAAGGGTGCAGAGGAGAGCAACCAGGATTTTAGGGGAATGGGGGGGACTAGAATACAAATGACAGATACAAAATTGGGAGGATATTCAGTTTAGAAAAAAGACGACTGAGGGGAGACCTCATTACAATGTACAATACCTGAACGGACAGTACAAGGATCTCTCCAAAGATTTTTTACCTAGGCCTGTGACCAGGACAAGGGGGCATCCTCTACGCCTAGAGGAGAGGACGATTCTACCATCACCATAGACAAAGGTTCTTTACTGTAAGAGCAGTGAGACTATGGACTCTCTGCCGCAGGAGGTTGTTATGGCGGACTCTATGTACATGTTCAAGAGAGGCCTGGAGACTTTCTGGAGAGAAAAAATATCACGGGTTATGGGGATAAAACATTTATTTAATTCTTGAAGGTTGGACTTGATGGACTTGCGTCTCCTTCCAGCCTTATATACTATATACTATGATTAATTGAATGTTTTTCAAAAATTTTTTACAAATTTTCAGTGGATAAAGTACCAAAACAAACAACGATTGATACCCAAACTCTCCAGAGTATAAAAACATATGTGGTGGTAACCTGTTGTATGAGCACACACCAGGGCATAGAAGGGAAGCTGCATTATTCAGAGCAAATTATGCATTGTCCCTTTATAACGGCTATAAAATCTTTATTTTTTTGTCAATTTGGACAAATAAGGGCTTATTTTCAGCGACATTAGATACACTTTACAAATACTTTGTAAATACTTACAAATACTGTACCATTGTACTGAAGAAAACCTATTATAGAGAAAATCTCATTTATTTTCATATTGCCATGTTTTTGGAGACATAACTTTTATATTTTTTTGGTTGACAGAGCTGGTTTAAGGCTTATTTTTTACGTACCGAGTTGTCCTTTTCACTGGTACCATTTTGGTGCACATAACTTTTTTTGATCACTTTTTGGAACATTTTTGTGAATGGATTTTATGAAAAATGTACATTTTTGGCAAGTTTTTTTGTTTTTGTTTTTACAGCGTTCACCGAGCGGGTCCAATAATGTTACCGATTTATTGTACAGATAGTTACGGACGTGGCGATGCCAAATATGTGGTTTTTTTTAAAAGGTATTAGGTATATATAGGGAATGTTAGTGTTTAGGGGACTTTCACTTTATTTCTTTTTATTGAAAAATGTTTTTATAAAGTGTTTAACTTTTTTGGTTACTGTAACAGGTTGGCTTGAACAAACTATAATATGCAACCGACAGCCAAAGATTCTGGCATCGGAAGCTGCTGGTGCCAGAAGTTGGTCGTAGTACTATGTCAAGATGCGGCAAGTCCTTGCCGCCCGTGACATAGTACTATGTCCAATGTCGCTAAGGGGTTAAAATCCTTGTCTTCCCTGCCAGAATCCTGTGCCAACTCCCAGGGATGATATTTACAATCTAAACTGTCATCAAGTCAATCGCATACCTCCTCCTTTGAGAGTCTCTTCTCACTTCTATTCAAACTAGCCTCTCCAGCATCCGCTCTCTCTCTCCTTCTCCCTCACACTGTTATGCACCATAAAGCCTTAGAGTACATCTTTCAACAGGATTCAAGATTGTAAACCAAGCACACAGACATACTGGTGTTTGCCCCCTCCAGCAGAATCTGCTCCGCTTTTTGCATCTTATGCTCTGATTTTTTTTTAAAGGGATATTAAAATTATGCAAATGCACCCGAGGGGTTCAGAGCTCCATAGGTGCTTAGAGCCCAATAGTCTAATTTGCATAATTATAAAGCTTTTTTTCCTTAAACATAAGGGCATAGGAAGCCCAAAGCGGATCCTGTCAAAGGGTTTACACAACAGTATGTCAGTGTAAATCTACCACTAAAATCAAGCATTATAAACTAGGGGCACTTACTCGTAGATCCAAGCACCGTGCCTGTAGTAATCTTATATTTGTTATCACCGTCTTCCGCAAATTGTGCTACTGAGCCTAAGGGGGACTGGGGGTGTTTCTAAAGTCCCTAGCAATGTCTTTTCACTTGCTGCAATGAGGAAAGCAGTTTTTCCCTCCCCCTGTACTTCCTGCTGCTTCTAGGGAGAAGGGAGAGGGCAGTGGGAGGGTGAGACATGTTCTGCTCATTGTAACAACCAGTGAAAAGCTATCACTGATAGGCTCTTTAGAACCATTTTAAAAGTGTATTTTAGCAGAAAGGAAGCCATGGATAACATACGGAGATCACCATAGTTACTGGATTTTTCTGAGTAAATATCCCTAGTTTAGCATGCTTAACCCCTTATCACCGACACTAGTTTTCAGCTCAATGACCAGACTCGATTTTTCAAATCTGACAAGTCTCACGATAATTGGTTATAACTTCGGAACGCTTTAACATATCCCGGTGATTTTGAGAATGTTTTCTCGTGACACATTGTACTTCATGTTAGTTATAAAATTTAAGTGATACGTTTTGCGTTTCGTTCTGAAAAAAAGTGAAAATTTGGCAAAAGTTTGTAAAAATTCTTCATTTTCCAAGTTTGAAATGTTCTGGTTTCCAGACAAGATGTAAAACTACCCAAAAAGTTTGATAATTAACATTTACAGAATATCTGCTTTATGTTGGGATGATAATTTATGCTTCCGGTCATTTTTCTAGGATGTTATGAGGTGCAGAACTTTAGGTGCGATTTTTCTTATTTTCATGAAAATTGCCAAAACTCACATTTTGAGGGACAACTCAGCTTTCAAGTGACTTTGAGAGGCCTAAATAATAGTAAAACCCCATAAATTACCCCACTATAGAAAGTTCACCCCTCAACATATGTAAAACAACTTCTATTATGTCTATTAACCCTTTAAGTGTTTCACATGGGTTAAAAAAATATGGACTGCGATAGAAAAACTATAGCATTTTTTGGAAACATACATGTCATTTAGGCCGCAACAAAACTGACATTTTCAGAATAAATTATGAATGAATGAAAGTGACGCACTCACCAGCTTGTCTGCCCAATTCTCCCGAGTGTACGAACCCCAATGTGGTGGGTAACCTGCGTCGACGGGACGTAACACGGGCGAGAATATTAGAATGAATGGCAGGTGCAATACACAGCAGATTGTATTTGTCACATTGTAACGACCTATACATTTTTTTTTTTTGGTTAAGGTAATGCGATCATAGAGGGCTTATTATGTACGGAGTGAATGTATAGACAAGTATAGATTATTTGGGAGTCTAGAAAAGCTTATTAGCATGAGATTTATTACTATTCAAGGGGGGGACACAAACAAAATCACAATTTTTTTGGGGTTAGCATTTTTATTTTCCCACGCTCACCGTAAAGTACAATATATTTAATCATTTATTCTCTGGTTCAACTACGATTGGGGTTTACCTCATTTATATAGTTATTCGTATTTTTGCTAAATTTTCTGAGCAAAACCATATTGGAGAAAATCGCATTGTTTTACTATTGACACTTTCAGGGCCTAACTTCTGTATTTTCTTTGTCAGATCTGGTGAGGGCTTATTTTTTGCGCAAAACAGTCTTTCAGTCGTATCATATTAGGGAACGTAATTTTTGATCACTTTTTAGAAAATTTTTTGTGTGTGGTTGATGGAAAATTGTATATTTGGAAGTTTTTCGAGTTTTTTTTTACCGTAGTTCACCGAGCGGGTTCAAATATTGATTTAGATTATTGTACAGATTTAATACGTCGCGGGGGTGAGGTCTCAGGGGTGATACCAATAGGACGTGTTTTGTGTTTTATTTACTGATTTGCATTTATGTGGTTACTGGGGAGATTATGGGACTTTTATTTTATTTAATTATATTATAAAAAGATTTAATTTTTTTTTTAACTTTTTTTTACACTTTCTACTTCTTGGCTTGAATAAGCGATCATCCGATCGCTTATTCAAGCCTTTACACTGCAATACACTTGTATTGCAGTGTATACTGTAAGTAACTGAGCATGCTCAGTTACACACAGCCGGGTCCTGCCAGGAGGCGGAACCCGGCACAGAGAGGAGCCGACAGCCCCGGGTCACTCGTCGGAACCCGGGGCTGAGGCAGGAGGGATCGGATCCCCCGGTAAGCACACCGGGGGGGTCCGATCCACGGGGGACACACTTGCACGCCGCGGTCATGCTTATCCGCGGCGTGTAAGGGGTTAAACACCCGGGATCGGAGTTTTTCCAATCCCGGGTGTTAGTGCCGGGTCTGGGCTGTGATATCACAGCCCGACACCGGCGGGACCCGGTGTCCCGAAAACCCTTAATGACCGCCGTAAAAAGCCGATAGGGCGGTCATTAAGGGGTTAAACGTAAACTGTTGCAAACGCTGCATAAGAGTACTGCATACTGTGTGTAAATGTGACATAAATGTCGTGTAAGCGCAAACATGACACAACGCCTCTTAAGCGTAAAAATGCTGCAAACGTAGCGGCGTGTAAGCGTAACGCTAATGTAACAGTGTAACCGTGCTGGTGCGTGAGCGTAACGTGACGCAAACGCCACGTAAGCACAAACGTAGCCAAAGCGCAAACACTGCGCAAGAATAAAAGTGTTGCAAACATCGCATAATCAGAAATGTACCGCAAACTTTTGCGTAAGTGTAACCGAGATGCAAGCGCTGTGTAAACATGGCACAAGCGCCACGTAAGCGTAATCGTGATGCAAGTGCTGCTTAAGTGTAAACGTGCCGCAAACTGTGTGTCAGCAGAACAGTGGCACACACCGTGCCGCAAGTGCTGCGTAAATGCAAACGACACGCAAACACAGCAGAAGAGTAAACATGCCGCGAACGCAAACACAAGCGCAACATGAGTGTAAACATGACGCCAACGCCAATTAAGCATAACCGTGACAGAAACGGCACGCAAACATGATGCAAACAACGCACAAATGTAACCGTGACAAACGCCACCGCCAACGAATCTGGTGAAACGTGATTCTTTATACGCAATGTCAACATAATATTAGTGGAATACGTGGGAATACAGCCTTTAGATGAACATGGAAAAAACTCACAGCTCAATATTCAGCTCTCTGACATTGCCTGCCTCTAATTGGACAGTATGAGAGAAGATCAGCATAACACACGCCCCCAGCTACAGCCCCAGCGCCTCCTCCCTGACCAAACACAGATAACAATGGTCAGAAACTTTGGAAGTTATCTCCACAACCGCAGGGGCTAGAAGGAAAATTCTAAGTGCCCCCGAATCTGTAACAGCCCCTATGGGATGGTATGCTTATCTACATATGGTGCGATGTGGTGAAAGGTCCTCTTTAAGCTACAAAATGGCTGCGTCCTTAAGGGGTTAAGAAGTTAGTATACCATTTAAATACTGACTAAATGAGATAGTAGTTACTTACTGCATGTGTGGGGACAGTTGAATAGCCAAAGAGCTACAGAATGCACACTGTTCTCTAACAGTGTATATGATTTACTGCTGGACACTGCAATATCTCAACAGCTCCTTACATTACTGGAATAGTCACCAAAGTCATGCTTTTCAGTACAAAAAAAGTGCTGTAAAAATTATTTTGATATTTACTCATGATATTATTCAAAAAGAAACATTCCTGCTAGAATGCGAGTATAATAAAGTAGAGAAAGGTACTTGGACATTGTTCATGGACTACATGAAGATATTGTTGGGTTGATCCAACTATTTGAAGGACACCTGTCATCAGGTCTCTGTCACTAGCCCTGTCACCTCTACCTGTTGGAGCAGCTCACAAGGATTCCATCACAGCATTTATCTAGTCAATTCATACATTAATCATTGCAAAATCATCTTTTCTTTACTATGTAAATGAGGTTGGTCACATGGTCAGAGGCATTGATATCACCCGTGTTACCCCTCCCCTCTCCCTGCTCATTTCTGTGTGTAATGTATGGTAAAGCATTGCTGGTGTCTGTGCTTTATCTGCTGACATGCTCTCCCTCCTAATACACATGTGAGAGACACAGACATCAGCTACACAAGCACCTTACATGTTCTGCTATAACATGGCTGCCTGGAGCTGTTGTATCTCTCCTATACACACACAGGCTGCAGGAGGCTTGGCCGCCAGCACCAGGAAGCACATGGAGGAGACATTACACCATTATACCTCACACCATTACACAGGCTGTCAGTCAAGCACTGGGGTGTGTGGCTGTACCTCCCACTCATGAATAAGCTGGCAGCTTGAATATGATAATGACTCATTGGACATCTCACAGGTCATTTGCATACAGCTTTAGGACCTCATTGCTTAGGTTTACAGGCATGTAGAGGGACAATGGAGGGATGGGATAACAATAACATGCTGAATAGTGATGGTTTGACTGCTGGGTTTGACTGCCCACAGCAATTCATGAGGGTGCGCCCCCAGTGATTTGGAGACCAGTGCTCCCATCATCACTAATAGGTGCAGCTGCAGGTCTTGGCAAATTCCACCATTACCGTGCAATGCATTGTAAATACTGTGGATAGTTTTAGTACTGCATTTATGTTTCATATGTATATGTAATGGAATTCATACATTGAAGAGTAAACTTCATTTCTAAGAACTTCATTAGATGAACGCCACAGCCTAAGGGGGCATTCTTAAAGGAAACCTACCATTTCAAATGGTTCGGTGTAAGCTGTAAACACCGAGCACCAGTTCAGGGTGAGCTGGTGCCGGTGCTTACTTTGATGTGTTTATTAAACGCGGTATCAACGGGTTAACACTTTTAAACTTTATGCAGAGAAGCTGCTTCGGCGCTGCGTGCGAACGACAGTGCGTGCCGCAGCCCGCGGCATTTCCTATGTAGGCGCTGCGCACGGTCGTTCGCACGCAGCGAGAGCAGCTTCTGCTATAAGTTTAAAAAGTGTTAAAACCGTGATACCGCGGTTAATACACTACAAGTAAGCAACCGGCACCAGCTACCCTGATGGTGCTCGGTGTTTACAGCTTACACATACATTTGAAATGGTAGGTTTCCTTTAATGCATTTAGAAAAATCATCGAAAAACGCGTGCGTGAATCAGCTTGTTTTTATTTATGGAAGAGTAAGCAGCTGTGAAAATGTTAATATAGCTTCTTACACTTCCAGGAATTAAAGAAAATGATTCAAATCAGCCAAAGACATGGTAAACTGCACCCTTAGGTCTTATGCACACGTATGTATGCTCACTTGGACAAGCATACATCCAGGAGCAGAAGAGAAGGAGGGGTGACCTCTTTTCATCCCATCCCCCACCACTCTATACAGAAAGCCAAATGGCTGCCTGGTCTCCACACCGTGGCCATATGCCATAGACCTCTACAGGGGATGCAGAAGCAAATTGTGAGGCCATATTACCTGCCCCACTACACTAATGTTCAAACACTGTGGGGCATATTTACTAAGGGCTTTGCGGCGCACTTTTGTCGGACTGTGCAGGTTATTCAAGGCTAAAGCGGCTTACACAAGTATTTAAGAATTCATGATTCATGATTTCTGGCGCACAATCTTATTGAAATCGCTGCACGCAGTATTATGCGCGGAGATAGCACTTCTAGCACATTTTCCAACGTTCTAAGTAAATGTGCCCCTGTGTTTTAGTTGTGCACTAACACACTGGCACTCGATAAACACACAAACAATTGTGTTTTGTAAACAAAATATTAATGGGGCATTCCAGAAAAAAGCATAAAATTCATATACAAATGGGTACTTAAAATCTAAGATAATATTTAATTAGTTATTTAAAATGTTGCTCCCCTTAGCAGAAAAATGCTGTTGACATACAATGTAATGAAGAATTAAAATGCTACTGGCCCTTTAATCAGTCCATTGATTTCCTCTGCATGGAGCAGACACATGACAGAAGGTGGTCTCTGGTCACATCACATGTCCTGCACCTGCCTGAGCAGGATGTGTGATCATCACCAGTGCATCCAGTATGGTCAGACCCATCCTAGTGGGGTAATGTGCAGTTACACATCATTACTATGTTAACAGAGCAGGACAGTCTGTTAGATCATCACTAGGAGCAGAGCATAAAAGAGGGATTAAGAGTTACTGAAAAAAGGATCATGGGACTTGTAGTTTCCAGTGGCAGCAATCTTGGTGATAACACTGCATACTTTATAGCGGCCATAAAAGCTAAGCTCCATTTTGCGACTTAAGACATTGAGTTTTGTTATATTTATTTCATTGATGGCATCATGGGTTTTGGTATCAGATGTCCGTATTCCCAGAATACCCCTTTAATTGAGCTGTTGTAATGCATTAGAAAACGCAATATAAACGCATGTGTAAACCCAGCCAGTGTGTTGTCTGGAGACTTAGACAGATGATAAACCCCATTATGTTTGAAAAGTGTATTAACTAAGGGTCCTCGGACTTTCTGACGTTTTCGGGTTTTGCGCCGCTTTGACAGCTATTTAACAGGGGATTGTGTCGCACGCGACCGGATTGTGGCACGACTGTGCTGGCTTTCATGTGCTACAAATCGGGGGCAGGCGTCGGACGATCCGACTGATTCGGCCTGAGCGCGGGATTTTACTTTCAAATTGTGTCACAAGATCAGCACTTACATGCATCAGGAAGAAGGAGGTGAACTCCGGTGGACCTGAGCGGGGAAGCGACACATGCAGGATATAGGGCACATGATCTTAGTGAAACACGACACAGTGAACTCTGTGGACGGGTAAGTAAAAGTGCCCTAATGTGTGACCAGTGTGTTTTGAAATGCAATTCAAAGGCTGCAAGGAGGGGCTTGCTTTATTGTTTACATGCAGAACACGTGGCCCTTATTCCTGTTCGGAAGAGTTATAGTGTAAACACATTAAATTCGGGCAAACCTTCTCCCTGCAATCTTTCTTTATCTGTTGGATAATGGCCTCATTAGATGTCAGCTCGCTGTATACATGCATAAATCATTAGGCATGGCCTCCAAGCTGTAGAATATTTTTTAAAAGGAGAACAAATTAAATTTATTTTAAATTACATAGAGTTTATATAAACACACATTTTATTGTTGACAATACATTTTTTATGGATGATTGGCACCCAGTGCCAACCTATTTATATGGATGACAAGAATTTATCTTTGAAAGTTGCACCTAATAATAATAAAAATAATTCCTTTATATAGCGCACACAGATTATGCAGCGCTGCACAGAGCTTTACCAAATCGGTCCCTGCCCCCACAATTAAAAAGCCCAAAAAAGTGATAGATACCTAGCTGAATATGCATGGGTTTTTTCGTTGAGGGAAATTTTCCCAGAAGAAGTCATTTCCCAGAAGAACCCTACAAGTATCTTTTAAGACCAATTCTCTTATACATAACATGAGGGAACTACTCACATGCAATAGTAAGGGGGTAATATATCTATAATTCTTACACAACATGATACATATCCATCCCAACTTAAATGGTTTGCTTTACATACAGTAGTGAGATATTGCCATATGGGGGGGGGCTATGTTGCAAATATGTCTTCTGCAGAATCAAGGCAGATTTTTGATCCATCTCTCGCTGCCTCTCCATCACCTCTATACATACCCACACACACACGAGTTGCTACATCTTGTATGAAAGGACCATGTGTAGTTATGTCTTAAATATGCACACTTACATGTGTATATGTATACATTTATATACTATATAGTTTAGGCATTTTAAAAATTATCTATACCATAAAGCACCATAAAAGGCACCAGGGTGCCCAAGAAGGACCATCAAGCACCAGGACCGTCTCTTAAAAGTTTTTTTTTAGCTTCGGGATCGGGCTACCAGCAGGGCAGAAATTGCTCAGGAATGGCAGCAGGCAGGTGTGAGTGCATCTGCACTCACTGTGAGGCAGAGGCTCTTGGAGCAAGGCCTGGTGTCAAGGAGGGCAGCAAAGAAGCCACTTCTCTCCAGAAAAAACATCAGGGACAGACTGATATTCTGCAACAGGTACAGGGAGTGGACTGCTGAGGACTGGGATAAAGTCATTTTCTCTGATGACTCCCCTTTCCGATTGTTTGGAACATCTGGAAAACAGCTTGTTCGGAGAAGACTAGGTGAGCGATACCACCAGTCTTGTCTCATGCCAACTGTAAAGCATTATGCCACCATTCATGTGTGGGGTTGCTTCTCAGCCAAGGGAATCAGCTTTCACAGCCTAAAAACACATCCATGAATAAAGAATGGTACCAGAATGTCCTCCAAGAGCAACTTCTCCCAACAGTCCAAGAGCAGTTAGGTGATCAACAATGCCTTCTCCAGCATGATGGAGCACCTTGCCATAAAGCAAAGGTGATAACTAAATGGCTCAGTGAACAAAACCTAGAGATTTTATGTCCATGGCCTGGAAACTCCCCAGATCTTAATCCCAGTGAGAACCTGTGGTCAATCATCAAGAGACGGGTGGACAAAAAAAAAAAAAAAAAAATTGTGACAAAATGCAAGCATTGATTGTGCAAGAATGGACTGCTATCAGTCAGGATTTGGTCCAGAAGTTGATTGAGAGCATGCCAGGGAGAATTGCAGCGGTCCTGAAGAAGGGTCAACACTGCAAATATTGACTTGCTGCAGTAACTCATTCTGTCAATAAAAGCTTTTGTTACTCATAATATGATTGCACTTGTATTTCTGTATGTGATAAAAACATCTGACAAACACACATAAAAACCAGAGGGCAACAGATCATGTGAAAATATATTTGTGCCATTCTCAAAACTAGTGTGTGTGTGTTTTCATATGACCAGGGTGACATCTTCTCAGGTCCTTTAGCCTCCTAACATTAGGAAACTGTACCCCATGTATATATCTGTCCACATAAAATCACGGCATGCCTGCATGTGATCAGATATATACATGGGGTACAGTTTGATAATGTGAGGAGGATGGAGGATAAAAGAACCTAAGATTTTGTCACCCGGGTCACATGACATTACTGTTGAAAGAATGGACAGGGAGGAGCAGATGGGTTTAGCCCAAGGAGGCCATACCCCCAACATTCACTTTAAATATCCCTGATACCAGGTAAAATTATAAAGTTGATTATATGGTAATATGAGGGAAACAATTTTTGGCTGAAAGACAAGTGTCAGTTAATAAGGCTCTATGGGAAGCAGTCACTAGCTGTATATGTGAAACACGTGGTGACAGGCTCGCTTTAAGAACCAGCATGTAAAATGTAGCAGTTGGAAGTCACTCACTACCACAATGGATGAGGAACTATGTGAAGCCAAGTTATGAGAGCAGATGACTACCAAGTGTTGGCATATATTTTATATTGGTTTAATTCCTGTCTAGATGAACTGTATGCATTTATCTAACAATAGAGAATTATTCTATAAGCAGGGAAGATAATACACTGCTAGTATCTCTTAAACATGCCAACTAGTAGTGTGACAAAATAAACTATCCTATCTTGTTTATGACCATCGTCTGCCACACAGCTATCCCTCTGCATTTCAAAGAGAAGTTTGTTCAGTTGTCACCATAATAACAGTTACAATGTGAAGAATATGGTATAATAAGAAAAGGTTGTGGAGATCAAAATGAAGGTTAGGGGGAAGGATGTAGAGGAATGGAAGGGATGCAGGTCTGAATCCAAGCGGGCTGATAGCCATGTGGGGCTGAATGGACAATACATAGATAAATGGAGGTATATCTGGGTATAATAGTTCATTCATCTATCTGCAAGCCAGAACTATGACCATTGTTACTCAAATCATTGTCAATGTCTGGGGTTCATTTTTCCTGAAATCTAGTAAAGGAGGTTTCATCTGTTCTGGATTATTACGTGGCTGAGTGGTATAAAGTGGACTGTCTATGAATCTTCATCAACATAATACATGATATTACCTATCACAATACCAGGGATTTGGAGTATTGTGTACAGCATTCACACCTGGAGAACAGAACATAAGGCATGTGCAACTGTCTATAGCAGGAGCAGGCTAAACCCTGTATCAACATTTTTACCATGTATAAAGTTACTGTAACAGCGCAAAATAAAGATTTTACTTTTTAGGCGTGCCATTTAATATTCCACAATAAGTAATGGAAAGCTGGAATAAAAGTTCCAAGTGCGGTGAAATTAAAAATAACGTATTTGCAAAATTTTCTAGTGGTCTCTGTTTTTACGACTTCAATTATGGGCTTCAAATTACACATCCCCTTTATTAATTTATATTAGGTTTTAGTAGATTTTGTTTTAATTATTTGCCATTTTGTCAAATTCTGAGGCCAATTAGTGTCTTTTTTTTGAGGTACGCACTGATTTTTTAATGTACACTAACCGGCCACTTTATTAGGTACACCTGTCCAACTGCTCGTTAACACTTAATTTCTAATCAGCCAATCACATGGCGGCAACTCAGTGCATTTAGGCATGTAGACATGGTCAAGACAATCTCCTGCAGTTCAAACCGAGCATCAGTATGGGGAAGAAAGGTGATTTGAGTGCCTTTGAACGTGGCATGGTTGTTGGTGCCAGAAGGGCTGGTCTAAGTATTTCAGAAACTGCTGATCTACTGGGATTTTCACGCACAACCATCTCTAGGGTTTACAGAGAATGGTCAGAAAAAGAAAAAACATCCAGTGAGCGGCAGTTCTGTGGGCGGAAATGCCTTGTTGATGCCAGAGGTCAGAGGAGAATGGGCAGACTGGTTCGAGCTGATAGAAAGGCAACAGTGACTCAAATCGCCACCCGTTACAACCAAGGTAGGCAGAAGAGCATCTCTGAAAGCACAGTACGTCGAACTTTGAGGCAGATGGGCTACGGCAGCAGGAGACCACACCGGGTGCCACTCCTTTCAGCTAAGAACAGGAAACTGAGGCTACTATTTGCACAAGCTCATCGAAATTGGACAGTAGAAGATTGGAAAAACGTTGCCTGGTCTGATGAGTCTCGATTTCTGCTGCGACATTCGGATGCTAGGGTCAGAATTTGGCGTCAACAACATGAAAGCATGGATCCATCCTGCCTTGTATCAACGGTTGAGGCTGGTGATGGTGGTGTCAAGGTGTGGGGAATATTTTCTTGGCACTTTTTTGGCCCCTTGGTACCAATTGAGCATCGTTGCAACGCCACAGCCTACCGGAGTTGTTGCTGACCATGTCTATCCCTTTATGACCAAATGTACCTAACATCTGATGGCTACTTTCAGCGGATAATGCGCCATGTCCATAAAGCTGGAATCATCTCAGACTGGTTTCTTGAACATGACAATGAGTTCACTGTACTCAAATGGCCTCCACAGTCCCAGATCTCAATCCAATAGAGCATCTTTGGGATGTGGTGGAAACGGGAGATTCGACTCATGCATGTGCAGCCGACAAATCTCGGCAACTGTGTGATGCCATCATGTCAATATGGACCAAAATCTCTGAGGAATGCTTCCAGCACCTTGTTGAATCTATGCCACGAAGAATTGAGGCAGTTCTGAAGGCAAAAGGGGGTCCAACCCGTTACTAGCATGGTGTACCTAATAAAGTGGCCGGTGAGTTTATATTAACTTGGGACCAATAAGACTGATGAATATATGAATGAAATATTTTCAATAGAAAAAATGGCAAAAAAGTGGCAATTCAGATATTTAAGCTCTATTTTCCATTATGGTGTCAACGGCAGATAATTTTTTTTTAATAGAACTGGCATTTTGTGATGTGGCGATAACATGTTTATGATTTTTACCATTTATTTTTATATGTGTTCCAGGAAAAGGGGGGTGATTTTAATGTTTAAAAAAAAAAAAAAAAATTACTATAATTTCAGACCCTCCAGTTTATTTTAACCCTGCAGGGTCCGATTGCTCATACTATGTACTGCAATACTACTGTATTGTAGTATGTAGTAACCCTACTGCTGATCTCTAAAATTACATCAATATTTGCCCTTTTTACAATAAACTTTTAGTAAACAATGGTAAACAATAATTAAACAACTGTAGAAACTTTACTGCCATATCCGAATTCTCTAACTCCCTCCCCCCTTCAAATAGCTACACCATTGTTATATTGATGTATACACTGATATTGTATAGCTACACTGTATAAATCTGGTTCTCAACAACATGCTCCAAAGGCCCAGAAAAAAAAAAAAAAAAAAAAAAGTAGGAAAAATAAAAGAAGTTACCAACTACCAATTACTGTTCACTAAATAGCCAACCCCATCTCAAAAATAAATCTGATATAATGTTTTAAAGTACTGTATATACTTGTGGATAAGCAGAGTTTTTCAGCACAAAAAATGTGCTGAACAACCTCACCTCAGCTTATACACAAGTCAATAAAAATTAAACGTACATACTCACCCTCCGGCGCGGCTCCTCTTCTATCTTCTCTCTGCTGTACTAGCCGTCAGAGACGCGTAAATGTGATCTGTGTGCCAACTGGAAGATCGCACGGACGCGTCTTTGCCGGCTGTTATAGCAAAGAGAAGAAAGAAGAGGAGCCACGCCGAGGAACAGGGTGCCGGAGGGCGAGTATGTAAGTTTATTTGTTACCTGGGGGCTGGCAGGCTCTACACTACCTGGGGGCTGGCAGGCTCTACACTACCTGGGGGCTGGCAGGCTCTACACTACCTGGGGGCTGTGAAAAATGCATTAAGCATTTCGGCTTATACTCGAGTCAATAGGTTTTCCCAGTTTTTGGTGGTTAAATTAGGGGCCTCGGCTTATACGGTAATACAATTGCACAAAAGTGTTTATAATTATTACAGTATACTCAGCTTGTTTCATAAAAAAAGAAGCCCACTGTCCGGAAACCACAGGAAGGCTTTGAGCAACAACAGTCAAATTCCAAAAAATCCCATCAAAGGTCTCTTTGCTTTAAGGTTTATGAGATAAATATTCACCTTTATAGTTTTTGATTGCAGTCTCAATCCATTAAGTGTGTTAATTGCTCTTTCAGCATCTTTAGCACTTAAGTAATTCACAAAGCCATATCCTAAGCTGTGCCCTGCAAAAGGAAAAAAAAAAAACAAAAACAAAAATAAAATAATAATTAAGAAAAAAAATAGTCCTCTCTGAATTAATGGCACACAGTATACAAAAATCTTGAAAAGTCAATCCAGTCTTGCCCCATTCTATTTAATATAAGAACTGGCTGCCAAAATGGTTTAAAAATAGGAAACATTAATTCATCGACAACCAATCAGCAGGAATCTGAACACAAAAGCACAGGTCTAAAATTTAGCAGCAGTGCATTTATGATGACAATGTTAAAAATAAAAAACTAAACCACAAGAATATCTAAGTGTTTTTCAAAGAAAGAACCCCAGCCCCTCTAAACCCAATATTTCAAACCCTATAGCTGAAATGTGAATTTTTCTCTTTAGTAAAAGTTGCAGTAGCAACCTATAGCAGGATTCCAGTTTTGACACCTGCATCTCAGTCCCCTGGGCCGTATCAGTGGTTAAGGAATATACAGTAATTATACAGTATAATATAGTATTTGTGACCCAGATGGTCACAAAGATCTCTGCAATATACACAGCACTACCACATACACCAACATTGTACAATCCTGCATGTAAGTAATCTTGTGTCTCCCTGTAAACAGTGTCAAAAATACTTCTTGTTCCATCTATAGTTATTGCCCTGCATGTGACTGATCACAAATACTTTAATCAATGAAAAAAATCTACCATCAAAATCAAGCATAATAAACCAAGGACGCTTAATCATAGATCCAGGCACCATGGCTGTGCTAATCTTCCTATACTATCCATGGCCCCTGCGGGGGGCACAATGCCTGTCCGCTATATTTGTAATGCTTTAAAAATTAAATTACTACATTTATACAATAATAAATGCCTCTAAAGGGGTTTTCACACAAATTTTAGTTAGGTCCTATTCCTATCTGCTCCATTAATCTCTATGGAGCCGGCGGAGATGGCCGAAACTCGGCGCACGGCAATTTCCGTCAGCTCCATAGAGATTAATAGAGCAGAATGGTCATGCGCTGCCGCCTGTTCCATTAGTCTAAAGCAGCAACAAGGGGTCTGACAAAGGGGTCTGACAAGGGGTCTTCATGTATTTGAAAAGAACACATGGAGAAGCTGTACCCCAAGGGTGGGGGGGAACTGCTCCTTTCCAGCTCCTCCCAAAAGGCAACTGCCTAGTCACACAGCAGATGCTAATGAAAGGTACACTATAACATATCTTTTTGTCTGTAAAACCTATTTTTAATACAAAAACACTTTGGCAGTGTATGTACTATGCTCTGTGGGGACTGGGGGAGTGCTAAAAATGGGTCCCCTGGTGACAGGTTCCCTTTAAAATGATGGTAGCATTGAAAACATAAAAAGTCTCAAGAAAAAAAAACCCACACACAGCTCCATACACCAAAGTATGATAAACTTATTAGTGCCAGAAGAGGGAAAAATGAAGAATTTGGTAACCATTTTGGTCATTTGGGGCGCAGTGTTAAGGCCATGTGTTAAAGTGTTAAAGTTTTTTTCTCATTTTAACTTTATTTGGAATTTTATTCCCACTTCCCAGTATATGGCATGGAATATTAAATACCGTCACTATGAAGTGTAGGTTGCACTAATACAGCTCTTTACATAGAATAATATAGTTATAGATTTTTGAAGGCGGGGAGTAAAAAATAGAAAAGCAAAAACAAAAAAAGGGCTTTGGCGTTCAGGTGTTTTTATACCAGTGCACCGTAGAACTAGAATGTCTTCTGCTGCACAATTTTAATCACTGTGTCTGATACTGGGTGAGTGATCTGGTGTAGTGTAAGACAGGCAAGTATAAGAATTGTCTTGCACACAGGCTGTTTGGTGAGGCCATGTTTCTACAGCGAACACACCTATAAACAGTCTAACCAACACTCACTAAATGTGGCATATGGCATTTCAGATGCAAATTTTGCCAGTATTCTGATGTAGCCAGATTTATACGTCTCCCAAAGTTTTGGAATTGCAACAGGGAGGAACTACTCCTGATTGTAGATGCGTTCACAGCTAAACATAAGCTATCAGAAACGGGCACTATGTGTTATGCATTGTTTACATTAATTCATAAGTCCATACAGTCTAATTGATAAAAAATAAAAGACCTAATTGAGATTTGAACTGAACTGTGCATACATTCTAAAATATTACGGTCAGCCACGGGCCGCCCCAGTGCGCTTTGATTCCGTTACATAACAGAATCAAAACTAACGTGTGACAACACCGCCCAAGGAACACCGCTATTGCCTCTTAAAGGGGTTTTCTCACATTTCAATCCTCTCTCCACAACCAAGCAGCAAGAGTGTGTCCAATAACACCGCAGGCACAAGAGATCCTCAGTCGGGGTGCACGCTCAGCTCCACAGCAAAACATAATCCAGAAATAGAAAAAAACGTCACTCATGGAGTTCAGGGTCAATCTCCACTTTATTATAAAGATCTCGTCAATGCAGCAAACTTCTTATATACTATTGTACCATAATCCAATACTTCAATGTATAGTAACAACAGAAGCTAGCATTATAAATCTTTCCTATCCTTTAAATCCATCATCCCCATTGCATTACATTTCATCACTAATCTTGCTTTCTGGGGTACATGTCCTATCTTTCCCCCGTGTACGGAGAGGTATATGTAGCACTGTTTCGCTCTGTGCGGCCATTGCCGTCTATGGAGGACGTATGTACTGCAGCAGGCTTGTAGCCATATATATCCCCTCAAAGGTCGTGTGAATTCAGCGTTCGAGCAATCTCCACCTTGTGGACCCAACTCTACTAACCTTAACAGTTCAGGATTAACCCCATGACTTTATCTCATATGGTTAATCAACCGTGGACAATCTTTTTCTGTACTGATTGAGTTGTGATGTTCTTGAAATCTAGTAATCGAATTTATAAGGGTGAGACTACATCTAAAAACTGTAACTTCTGACAGTTGGGTATCTAATTCAAGGATTTTCCAATTTCCGTAGATGGCTGTACGTATAGCTCTCTCGTGGGGACTAAATCCGAATGAGAATGCCATGCATCCGCCACTTATTTCTTTTGGATGTAGTCCCACGCTTATAACACAGTTGGTACCAAGTCGTTTTGCCTCACCTAATTATAACTGGTAAAAGAAACACATTCCAATAGAAAATTTTAAATGCGGCATTTGCAACTTTTTCCGCCATAATATGTAACCAGTCAGTCAATGTGTTTAATGACGAAAAACGCCACAAAGTTTTTAGACCCCCATATTTGTTGGTAATCAGCTGTATGGGCACATGACAGGGCACACAACGGAAGGAGTGCTATTCAGAGCAGATTTGCATTGTCACATTTTTCAGGCTATAAAAAAAATCTTTGTAATTTAGACATATGGGGGATTATTTTTTTTACGGGATGAGATCCACTTTTCTGGTACATCATTTAGGGGATCAATTACCAATTGGTGAGATTTTATTAACTCTTCCTTGGGGGTGATTAGAAAAAATATATATTAATTCTGGTTTAGGGATTTTTTTTGTTGTTGTTTTTTGAAATGCAGTCAATCCAAAGCCAACCCCTGGGACTTAACAAAAGATTTTGTCAGGGTGCAAAGTAAGTTATAACACACAATTAAATTGAATGCAAATGCTAAGAGAAGACCGAAAGGCATATTTGATATACAGCGGTAATTGATTCCTGCAACTTGTTTTTTTTGTGAAAATGAGGTCCCCGTTGACAGGTTCCCTTTAACTCAATGTCAAAAAGAAGACAATCTCTTTAGAAGCAAATTTTGTGCCCCATGATTTAGGACTATCAGTTCATATAACGTTTCTACTATACAAGCAGAAAACTATTGCTTTAAAGGGAACCTATCATTACCGGTATGGTGTCAAACAGCATAATACCTGCTAATTTTTGTTTCTTTCATGCCCCAGTGTCGTGGCATCATCCAGAAAATCAACTTTAAAGTGAGGTGTAAATTGGTTGTATAAAGTCAGGGAGGCAGAGAGTTCAACACTGAAGTAAAGGTGGGAGACCGAATAGCATCTCATTCAAGAGAACCATTTAGTGATGTCTCTGGATACAGGACCTTCAATTGCAGTGAAGGGTGCTTGCTAAGGAATAAAGAGCCTGACATTAGGGTTAAAAACTCCGCCTCCCTGACCTTATACAACCAGATAAGATCCCACCTTAACCTCTTAGTGCTCCGTGGCAGATACATCCGCCACTGAGCGCAGTGACTTTGCGCCACTAAGGTAATGCCGGCTCAGCTCTGGAAAGGATCCGAACCGGCTTTGGGAAACACGTGGTGCCGGCTGTGACTAATAGCCAACACCCCAGTTTAACACCCATGGTCGGGTGCTTTACAGCAACAGCACCTGATCTGATAGATCAACCCCAACCATGTATTTTTATAAGCCAGGATGCAGTTAGGCTTGGAGGCAGTGGTGGTTGTACCTAGTTAAGGGGTGTGGGTCCTGGAGTCTCCATGAATAGTGGTCCGAACATGGGTATCCCTCTTGTCCATATACATGACCAACACCATATTCTAATTGCAGAGTGCCTTGGTGTGTATCTTTCAAACTCGCTGCCTAACAAGGCATCCAGGGAGGTCTCGCTGTTATGCGTACAGGGACACACGCTACAGTACCTTTGAAACTAAAGGATTTGAAAAATAGAATGTTTTATAGATTTTAATTCCATTTCTTTCCCTCTTGCTGTGCAGCTATTAGCCTGTCCTTAAAATGTACAAGAGACTTGTCTACACAGATATTTTACAAAGGGCTGTATGCCTCGACAAACTTGGTGCAAAATAGTTGAGGATTCGCCTAAATTTATACAGTCAAATGATGGGTAGCTATAAGGTGAGGCACTGACACTATAGTTGTAATGCAAAAATGTAAGAATTGTCTCAAAGGGTCATCATGGTGAGTACTGTAGAAAAAAAATTCTAGCTCCATTGAGGGTCTGAAAAGTTATATCAATGAATAAAAGGAAGTTTTGATCCTTTGATTCTTCATTTAATAATCAATCTTTATTTATCATCATATTGCATAGCATTTTACAAATCATAGGGTACCTATTTAAATAAAATAAACCATGACTGACCACAAACATTCATTTAGAACAAAAGGAGTGATGGCCCTACACTCAAGAGCTTACAGTCTATGAGGAAGAACGGGTTGACAAAAGAGGTAAAATCTTATATAATGGTCCAGTCATCAGTCTTCATAAGGAAATAGAACAACATATAATCTAATGTACAAAAAAAAAAAAAAGAGGTGCTGCAGCTTGAGCTAGTCCTCAGACATCTCATATACAAAGTCCAAGGTGAATGGGGATACAGAGAAGCCTGGAACTTGGAGCCTAGTGGTTGCTGGATAACGGATGAGAGGACGACATAGGATGGGTTAACACGTGTTAAAGGCTTGCCTAAAGAGATGGGTTTAAGAGCACCTTTAAAACTTTGGAGGTTGGGTGTTAGTCTGATAACCAGAGGCTGAGCATTCCATAGAATGGGTGCAGTTCGAGAAAAGACTTAGATTAATCCCTCACTTAATTTGTACCTCTCACTCACATCTCTAAGATCACTGAACACGGGTTGGGTGATAGACCGGAGGGATCCTTGTAGCCCTTGGTCCGAAAGAAAAGAATGGCTGCTGCATTACAGGGGTGTTCTCACGAAAGAAAATTCACACATCTCAATCCCCTAGTGATGTTAACACAATAAAGATCATTTTAACCCCTTACTGTACAATTTTACTCAGTTTTATTGCCGTTTTAGTTCCTATCACTCTCTATGGTGCTCAGTGTAACCAGGGTGTGACCTCTCCAGCAGACACTATGAACAATCAAGTTTTGTGGGGGTGACAATGTGGTTAGATTATCAGGGTACTGGTGTATATGCACTTTCATCTGGCTTCTGACATTGTACTAACACACTGACACATAAAAAGAGATGAGACAGATCATAGATGCATGATATCCAATAGATGCCTATTACAGAGTCAGCTCTGTGTTCTCAGCCTCACAGATGCGTGTCTGCCTACATTCCCCTACCCCGGATCACTCATCTCCTTGTAGTTTGCAGATGGTCTCTCCTCACAATCTCCTGCCAGGAAGTGAATCAGTGTCTGTGAGCTCTATGCTAGGACTGCAAGGGGCGTGGCTACAGGCACAAGACACAGTATTCTCAGTAGCAGTCTCATCGAAGATGGCGGCTACCTGACCAAGTCTGAAGTTCGGATCTAGGGGCAACTAAAATTGTTTAAAGCAGGACTGATAGAGACAGGTTGGACATATCTGTTAAATGCTGCATTTTTGTTAATAGTGAATCAGAGAATATATTATTTTGATGTGCGGAGTACACATAAGGAAACTTATCTCCGTGGGAATATCCCTTTACGAATAGATTGGAGAAGAGAGAGTTAAGCGGAAGACCAATTAGTAATGAGTTACAGTAGTGTACAGAGTGAATCAGAACAACAGTTTGCATTTTACAAGTTTCAATTGTGAGAAATAGATTATAAAGAAGTTTCTGAAATGCATGTGGCAAGAGCAAGCAAGAGATTGAATATGCGGTGCAAAAGAGAGGTCTGGTGCCCCTATAGATTGCGATGGAGAGGTTAGGATAGACTATAAGGATGGTGAAAACACAAGAAGTTCAGTCTTGGAAAAATTAAGTAGATGCTAGAGACAGGAGAGAGACAATAACTAGTGTTCTGAAATTGGTACATAACATCACTTCTGGGCTAAGTATATAGTTCAGTATCATCAGCATAAATGAAATGAAAATTTGTCAGTATAGAGGGAAAAGAGAAGAGGAACTAGGACTGATCCCTGAGGAATCCCAACGGTGAGGGGAACAGAAGAAGAGAGAGATCCAGAAATTGAGACACTGAAAGTGCGGTCAGAAAGATAGGGGGAAAAAAAAAACGAGAGTGTAAAGTGTCCTCCATTTATACATGCAACTTACAGCAGAGTTGCCATATCTAAGCAAACTATTGGCCAACTAGTAAACAGGATAAGACATCATTGGCAGGCTGTGATGATCCAGGTCACGTGTCAAGACACTGACTTAGGCTACATTCACACGATGTATGCCCGCCGTACCGTAGTACGGCGGGCATACATCGGCGCCGCGGAGAGGAGCAGGGGATGAGCGCAGCTCACCCCCACCCCTCGCCATAGGAAGATACAGCGCATGGCGCCGTATCACGGGAAAAGATAGGACATGTCCTATCTTTTCCCAGGCTACGGAGCGGTACGGTGCCGCACGTGTGCTGCACCGTACCGCTCCCGTACAGATCTGTGAGCCCATAGGAGTGTATGGGGGAACGTATATCGGCCATATATACGTCCCCCATATAAGTGTGTGAATGTAGTCTTACTTTGGGGAACATACCCACCACCGATTTAGGTTTTTCATAGTATATAAAAAGTAGGAAAAAGTCCATCAAGTCCAACCTTGTCCAGAAAGGCATCCAAGCCTCTCGGAACATGTACAAAGAGTCCGCCATAACAACCTCCTGTGGCAGAGGGTCCCATAGTCTCACTGCTCTTACATTAAAGAACCTTTGTCTATGTTGATGGCAGAACCGCCTCTCCTCTAGGCGCAGAGGATTCACCCTTGTCCTGGTCACAGGCCTAGGTATAAAAAGATCTTTGGAGAGATCCTTGTACAAATACCTGAACGGGCAGTACATTATAATGAGGTCCCCCCTCAGTCTTTTTTCTAAACTGGTGCCCAAAACTGTACACAATATTCCTTGTGTAGTCAGACCAGAGATTTGCATAAGGGCAAAACTGTCATTATGAGAAGCTCTTCCTCTTCATACGTCCCATAATTCTATTTGCTTTATCACCAGCTGCCTGGCTCTGGTCAGTAAAATTAAGTTTACTATCCACCAGAACCTATCCTTAAGGAATCTTCAAATATTATAAATAATGTTTTGTCTATTACACCACATAATTCATGCAGTACCCAACTGTGTATGCCATCTGAGCATGGCAATTAGGCTATTTTAGTGGTGTTGAGACGGTGCCGCACCTCTTCCTGGGTTAAAATGCAGAAAAAGAGAATTTACATTGCTCCTCATCATGTCTCCCCACCATGGGATTTACATGGATAAAGACCACTGAAAAGCCAACATACAACATTTGGCCCTTTTCTCATCTCCCTCCACTTTGACCCCCCAGATTATTCCTCAGAGGACCCATACGCTCCGTTTTTACTCTCCCTGGCAATATTTCTCAGTCTCCATTTATCTGTATTTTACAGAATTTATTTTTCTCTCTAATCCTGTAACACCTCACACACTACCTTCTTGTTTTATCAACCTAAATTACTTATCCTTCTCTTTTACGGCTTGCCTTACAGTGCTAGTTAACCACAGTGGCTTTTTCTTGTTTCTCTTATGCTTTTTCCCATATATGCGTTTTTCACAGGCCTTTTTTTTTTTAAGAATATTTGTGAATATATATGCGAGGAGGCATAGCTGCATGTTTATTTACATTATAAACATTAACATTGTACAAGCAGTCCCCCACTTAAGGAGGCTTGTCTTACAGACAACCCCTAGTTACAGAAAGAATTCTCAGCCCACTGTGACATCTGGTGAAGATCTCTGGATGCTTTACTTTAGTCCTAGGCTGCAATGATCAGCGGTTTCTGTAACAAAGTCTTTCTGTAATCGTTGTTGCCAATGCATGTCATCTATATATAAAGATAAGCAAAAATACCCATATATACTCGAGTATAACCCGACCCAAATATAAGCCGAGGCCCCTAATTTTAACATAAAAATGTGGGAAAACCTATCGACTCGAGTATAAAGGGTGGGAAATGCACATGTCAAAGCCAGTGTATGACCAGCAACCCCCCTGCCCCCGTAAATGGCCAGCTGGCCCCCTGCCCCCCTTTCAAGCACTAAACATGCACAAGTAACCCTCTTTTGATTGGGAAATAAAAAAAGCTATAGCTTACTGAATATGGTGACACATAGGCAAATGCATAATTAAATGCGGTTTCCTTGAAAAGTTATTTATTTGCTAAAGCAGTAAAATATAAGAAAACCTATATTTAACCTATAGAATAATTGCATCATGTTAATTATACTGTACAGTGCACTGCGTAAATGCTTTAATTAAAAAAAGGTCCGAAAACTATGAAAATTGTCAATAAAAACTATATTAAAAGGGGGGGGGGGGCAAAATAGACGTTTTATTCTGTACAGTTGCAGAAAAGAGAAAATTTATCATTATGCTATTTTTTAGCATAAAAATGAACCCGTTGGATAATACAAACCTTGCCGCAAAAAACAAGCCCTCATATGCCCATGTTTTTTTTGCCCATGTTTTTTTAGAAAAAGTTAGACCTTTTATCCGTTTTTCTTTCCCTGCTAAAATATGTGTCCAGAAGGCCATTGTCTTTAAAGTGTTAAAGGACGACATAAGATACTTGCATAACAGAACTTACCTGCAACTTTATCACGTATGAGCTTGGCCGATTCCACCTCCCCAATGCTGCTGAATAGGCTGCGAAGCTCATCTTGAGTCATATTTTGAGGCAAGTAGTTTACAATTAAGTTAGTTCTCCCCAAGTCATCTCTGCATACATCATCCATGTGATCTTCATAACCGTTAGACATCTTAAATTACCTGTTGTAGAGCACACAGATTTAATGGTTAAGTATGTAAAATACTATAAAGATATCAAGAAGACACACATACACACTAATAAATATACAGGCAGTCCCCCAGGTTAAGTACAAGTTAGGTTCCATAGGTTTGCTCTTAAGTTGAATTTGTAGGCAAGTCGAAACTGTATATTTTATCATTGTAGAACCAGACAAAATTTTTTTTTGCCCCAGTGACAATTGGAGTTGCAAAATGTTTTCTTGTAATGGGACCAAGTATTATCAATAAAGCCTCATTACAGACACCTTACAGCTGATCATTGCAGTCTGGGACTATAGTAAAGCATTTGGAGAGCTTCCCCAGAGGTCACAAGAGGCAGAGGGGTCTGTCTTTAACTAGGGGTCATCTGTATACACTGTAACCCCCAGTGATATTTACTATTTTGTTATAGCCATCATATTGCCTCACATTATTTCATACCTTACCTCAGATATGAGCTATCTTATACTCATTGCCTATAGTAACCAATAAAAGTTCAGGGCTCATATTAATAAGTAAAAAACTGAACTGTGATTGGTTGCTTACATTCACAGCAGCCAATGGCTCCTGTAGATGGTGATTAATAAGTGTATTATGGGAAGCGTGTGGCGAAAAACCTAGTCTGACTTTTCCTGAGACACAGGCAGCGGCTGTGCAACGCATCAGTGCAGATTGCTTTAGCGGACATACACACATACACTCAGCTTTATATATGTCTGTGGGCGGGGCTCAGTCTGATCGCATATGCATTTCCTTTGAAACACATCAGTAACTGTCAACCACTGTTCTGCCAAGCTTAAAGGACACTTGTCATCAGGTCTCTGCCACTAGTCCTGTCACTACTACCTGTTGGAGCAGCTCACAAGGATCCCACCCCAGCCTTTATCTAGTCATTTCATACATTAATCATTATAAAATCATCTTTTCTTTATTATGTAAATAAGGCTGGTCACATGGTCAGAGGCAGTGATGTCACTCCTGTTCCCCATCCCCTCTCCTCCCCCTCCTCATGTCTGTGTGTAATGTATAGTAAAGCATAGTTAGTGTATCTGCTCACATGCTGCATCCTCCTAATACACAGACATCAGCTACACAAGTACCTGACATGTTCTGCTATAACATGGCTGCACCCTGGAGCTGTTGTATCTTTCACATACACACACACACACACAGGGTGCAGGAGGCGTGGACACCAGCAAGCACATGTAGCAGCCATCACAGCATTACACAGGCTGTCAGTCAAGCACTGGGGGTGTGGCTGTGCTGCCCACTCATGAATAAGCTGGACAGCTTGAATATGCTAATGACTCATTGGACATTTCACAGGTCATTTGCATACAGCTTTAGGACCTCATCGCTTAGGTTTACAGGCATGTAGAGGGACAATGAAGGGACAGAGGCAATGCTTTCTAATGGCAGTTTATGAAAATCTATTTAGATTAGAGGGGTTATTTTGCATGACGGGTTCTCTTTAAAGGGGTATTCTTGTCTGGGCATTCACATTCAGTTTCACTAATCTGCCATATATAAACATTTCTTCAATTAGATGTTATGAAAAAGTTTATCCGTGTGAAGATAATTTCTCATAAATTCAGTGATATGGTCCCTTAGAAAAGAGATGGCTTCCTCGGATACGGCCACCTCTGCTGGAGTGATTGCACAAAGGGTGTTTGTACATGAAATGTGTGGGAGTTACTGCATGTCCAACAGCCGTCCTGTGGTAATGATTGCCGAATCCAGGTGGTCAGGCAGGGTTCTATAGCGCATGCCTGGCCATTACTGCCCAAATGCGAGGTGGTCGTATCCGAGGAGGCCATGTCGTTTCTAAGGGACAGCATGGCTACATTTATGAGAAATTATCTTCATACAGGAACACTTTTTTTTTAATAACATCCAATTGAAGAAATGTTTACATATGGCAAATGAATTAAATGGAAATGCCCAGATGGGAATACCCCTTTACGTAATTAATGACAGTGTAAGTACATGTGTTGTAAAGGTTATCATGGTAATGTTAATATATTATACGAAATACTATAATTTAGGGCTCATTTAGACAGGTGTTTGATGTTTGTGTGCTATCCTTTTTGCAGATGACAAACGGCCCCACTGTTTCCTATGGGTCTGTTCAAATGTCCATTTTTTTCACCGTCATGTGCAGACGGTGAGAAAAAAATGCAGCATGCGTTATTTTGTCTTGCATTCGCACAACGTACATCCATAGAAATCATCCGTATGCAGACTTTTTTTCTCAAATGTTGCTAGGCAACCAACTGTGCAGGGCAAGAAGTAGATTAGAAACCCATCAGCTTTTTTGCATATGCAAAAATAACGGATACAATATGGTCTGAACACATTTTTTTTTCAGAAGGCAGTGGACACGCCTGGTATTGAACTTGTTTTCACTTTGAAAGTATCGTACAAGTACCGAGATCTCGATGCATCATGCAACCCTATGGGGAACCAAACCTCTTCTGGGGTTGCCAGATGTTCCTGGCATTCAGGTTCCTTCCGGGTGTGACTGTAAACTGGGAAGGCATCGAGGCAGAAGGAGGTGTAATAAAACTTTGATTTATTTAATCTTTTTAAAATTAGTAAAAAAAAAGTACCATAATGAGAAAAAAACTGACGCGTTTGGAACTTCTAGGAGATCTTATTAATAGCGAAGAAGTTCGAAACGCTTCAGTTTTTTCTCATTATTATACCTTTTTTTAACTAATTTTAAAAAGATGAAATAAATTGAAGTTTTATTACGCCTCATTCTGCCTCAATGCTTGGTTAATGGATTCACCGTTCCCTTTTGTTTCGTATTCCACCGACTCGGCTCAGATTGTCCGTGCACCAGCCTCCAACACATGGCTACTACAAGAGGGTGAGCTGAAAAAAACTCTTTCCTCCAACTGTAAACTTTCTAAGCATGCGTGAGCATGCCAGACAGTTTACACTGCTCTATAATGCATTAGTATTGTAGAGCAGTGTATTTTATTGGAACCAGCAATCAGAGCATCGCTGGTTCATATAGATTAAAGAAAAATGTTTAAAAAAATAAGTTTAAAACTATAAAATGAAAAAATGAAATATAAACCCCCAAAATGTAGTTTTCCCACACAAACATTTGGTGTCCATGCCGTGGCGAAAACAACAAAAGTAACCAAAAATGTATGATTTTCATTATCACTTGTATTGTTGGAAAATATTATAATTTGTAGATCTCGCCTACATTTTGTTTTAAATACTATAACACACCTGAAGGGTTAAACTTCTTAGAAGAGCTTTTTCATATGTTGAAGGGTGTAGTTTCCATAATGGGGTAATTCACGGGTGTTGCCATTACTTAGGCCTCTCAAAGTCAATTTAAAGTTGAGCAGGTCCCTCTTACAGGGTTTGTCGATTTTCCCAAAAATTTGAAAAATGGCACCCAATCCTAAGGCTCATAATGTCCTAGTAAAATATGTCCAATCTTAAAAACCAATGTACCGTATATACCAGAGTATAAGCCAAGGCCCCTAATTTTACCACCAAAAACTGGGAAAACCTAGTATAAGCTCGAGTATAAGCAGAGGGTAGGAAATGCATTGGACACAGCCTTCCAGTATATAGCCAACCAGCCCCCAGTTGGCCCAGCCCATAAAAAAAAAAACCTGCATACTAACCTTCCGGCGCTCCCGATGCTCCCTGCGGCTCCTCTTCTTTCTTCTCTACTGTAACAGCAGTCAGAGACGCAGCCATGTGCTCTGCTGGCCAACGCACTCTATGACATAATCAGTTGCGACACCACACACAGGCTAATACAGCAGAGAGGAGAAAGAACAGGAGCCGCGGGGAGCATCAGGAAGACACTGAGCATCAGGAGGGCGGGAAGGTGAGTATGCAAGTTTATTATTTTGAAGACTCGTTTATAAGTGGGGGTTTTCAGCACATTTTTTTGTGCTGAAAAGCTCTGCTAATACACAAGTATCAAGGGTAATTTATTAATTACCTAGGGTTCTATGACTATCTGCTTAAAATTGAGAATTTAGAACTTAGAACAATAAAAAAAAAACTCCCTTGGATAAGTTAAAGCGTTCCGTAGCTACAACCACAGTGACACAGGGCAGATTTGAAAAATCTCCTGAAGGGGTTAATTTGATTTGAGAGATATAGATATATATGTAACATATGCAGTATGGATTAGCCACAAAACATTGCCTCAGCAGAGGTAACAGCCATTTCAATGAAACTCAAACCACTGACAACATGTAATGGATGATGTTAAAGTTCAAAATACACATACAGTTGGTACCGAAAGTATTCAGACCCATTTAAATGTTTTGGCTCTTTGTTGCATTGCTGCCAATTGCTGAGGCAAGAAAAGTGTTTTTTTTCCCTTAATATACACTCTGCACCCCAGCTTGAAAGCAAAAAACTTAAGTTTTTCTTGTTTAATATATTGACAAAATTATTTAAGTATTCAGAGACTTTGATGGACTTCATTAGGAAATGCACACACCTATCTATATAAGACCTCATAGCACATAAGAATCATGAGGTCTAAGGAACTGACCAAGGAGCTAAGAGGCACAGTGGCCTACATAATCCTTATATGGAAGATGTTTGGGACAACCACAACTCTTTCCCCGGGTCGTCCAACCAAACTAGGCAATTGTGGGAAACCAGCCTTGGTGAGAGCAGTAAAGAACCACCGTCTAAAGATCACCGTCTGTGAGCTTTAGAGATGTAGAATGAGAGATAGGAGAAAGTTCTATAAAGTCAACTTTCACTGCAGCCTACCACCAATTGGGGCTTCATGGGAGAGACAGCCAATAGAAGCCTCTCCTCAGGGCAAGACATATGAAAGCCTGCATAAAGTTTGCACAAAAAACACATGAAGGACTCCCAGACTATGAGAAATTAGATTCTCTGGTCAGATGAGACAAAAATGCAACTTTTTGGTGTATAGTCTAAGCGATATGTGTGGAGAAAAACAGGCACTGCTCATCACTTGCCAATTACAATCCCAACAGTGAGACATGGTATTGGCAGCATCTTGCTATGGAGTGTTTTTTAGCTCCATGGACAAGATAACTGGTTGCAATTGAAGAAAAGATTAAAGGGAACCCGTCACCAGGAGACCCATTTTTAGCACTCCCCCAGTCCCCACAGAGCATAGTACATACACTGCCAAAGTGTTTTTGTATTAAAAATAGGTTTTACAGAAAAAAAGATATGTTATAGTGTACCTTTCATTAGCATCTGCTGTGTGACTAGGCAGTTGCCTTTTGGGAGGAGCTGTAAAGGAGCAGACCCCCCCCCCTCGGAAACATGTGACCTTTTCAAATATATGAATAACTCCCCACACTTCGGATTGGCTGTAGAGGAGCAGGGGGCATCGCTGAGCCAAGTGATGGGCGTTTTCATATATTTGAAAAGGTCACATGGAGTAGCTGTTCCCCAAGGGTGGGGGTGGGGGGGGGACTGCTCATTTCCAGCCCCTCCCATTTGGCAACTGCCTAGTACCTTTCATTAGCATGTGTGGAGTGGCAATATAACATATCTTTTTTTCTGTAAAACCAATTTTTAATACAAAAACACTTTGGCAGCTTATGTACTATGCTCTCTGGGGACTGGGGGAGTGCTAAAAATCGGTCTCCTGGTGACAGATTCCCTTTAATGTGCCAAGTACAGAAATATAGGGGATGAAAACCTCTTCCAGAGTGCCCCGTACCTTACACAGCTAAAATAATAAAGAAGGGTTCAGAACAACTCTGTGACCAATCTTGGCAGGCCCTGATAGATCCCAGACCTAGTTCCAATTGAGCATCTCTGGAGAGACTTGAAAATTGCTGTCCACCAACATTTATCATCCAAACGGAGAGATTGCATTATTCCCAAGAATACTCGTGGTGTTTCTACTCCATACTGAATACTTATAACCATATGAAAGCTCAGTTTTTCCTCTTTAAAAATACAATAATGTAGACATTTTTGCCAATTTATTTAAACTATCAACTAAATAGAGGAATCGGGGGAATATAACATATTGCTATTAAAGGAAACCTACCACTTTCCAACAGCAAATACCCAGCTCAGGGTGAGCTGTTGCCGGAGCATATCTTGGTTATGTTCTTAAGCCGTTGTAAAGAGTTTAAAGAGGACCTGTCACCCTGGAAAACCCACCCACCAAATGTGCGCCCCATAATCCTCCCCCAGCCCCTTTCTCCCTAGCCTTTTTTTTTTTTAAATTTATGTCCAGTAAATTTATTTAAACCGATCCAACCTCTTACTAAATAAGAGGTCGGATCGAGTATCTGGTGTGCTGGCAGTCGGCCTTATTCATAAGGGGGCGTGCCGACACCACCCCAGCACACCCCAGCCAGCGGTCACATTGGTGGAGAAGCCGTCAACATCGCATCGCTGCGGGCTCTGCACGGTGCGTACGCACCTCACTAACAGCGGCTGCAGCCTGGTCTTACATGACCGGCCGTGCCACACTGTCAGCGGCTGTGGCCGCGTCGGCTTATTTACAGCAGCAGCGAAGCAATCGATGCTACCGGCTTCTCCTACAATGCGTCCGCTGGCGGGGGCGTGTTTAAATGAATTTACTGGACATAAATTAAAAAATAAAAATGGCTAGGGAGAAAGGGGCTGGGGGGAGGATTATGGGGGGCACATTTGGTGGGGGTGGGGTGGCACGTCCTCTTTAAACACTTTAGTAATCCTTATATAGGGAGCAGCTCTGTTTTTACAGTTTTCATTCTGTGCTCCCAATGACACCTCTCTTTATTCTTTGGGTTGATACGATTACAGGGATACCAAATTTATAGAAGTTTTATTAGGTTTTAAAAAAATTCTAATCTTTTGTACACAAAAATATGACATTTTGCCAAAATAGGAGGCCAACTTTGGAGGCCACCTAACTTTGGTGCAGGGACTTATGTAAGGAGTCTTTTTGCACACGTTAAGAGGTTAAAGAGGACCTTTCACTACCTCACTTATATGGAGATTATAACACCATTCTTTGGGGGCTGCTAAATAGATTCACAGGCACGTTGAATTTCCCTTCTAGCCCCTACGGTTGCGGAGTTATTAGTCCAGAGATCTGACCATTATAATCTGTGTTTGAAGGAGATGGGGGCATGTGTTATGCCAACCTCTCATACTGTCAGTAGTGAGCTGTAATTTCTCTATGAGCATCTAAAGGCTATGTTCACACACATTCTAATATTCTGCTGACATAGCGTAAACACTTAGGTAAAACGTGAGTGTAAGAGACATCAATCCATACACCACATAAGCCTAAACGCTATGCAAATAAGACAAAGGCAAATGTCATGTAAACGCAAGCGCCGTTGACATAAGCAAAAACACAAGTCAAACTCAACATAAACGCAAATGCTATGTAAGCATAAACGCAACCGCTGCCAATTGCCACTAATTAATTACTTAGGTAGGAGAGTCATCACCCCTTACCCCTTCGCAGGGGTTATTCTTAAGGGACAATTCATAAGAATTAGGAGAAATTGTAGCACTCAGGAATTCAAAGTAGAGCAAGGTCCAAACAAAGGGGCTATCCACACATGGTCCTTAGGATGTGTTTCAAAATGCAGCTAAGTTTGAGCAGCCTAACTTCCTCACAAGTACCGCTAAGATTGGACCTGATGCTGGTCAGCTACTTGTCACATACGACAATGGAGCAGACACTGAAAGGGAGATCATACAACGCTGATGGACAAGGAAATTAACAAGATGGTGGATTCTAGACCACTTATTACATTTAGACGCGGTTACTCCCTTTAGGGACAGATTTGTACTAGTCACTTTGTACCTCCAAACCCTAGAGGCACCTGGTTGGATCTTAAACCACTAGGGCAGTGGTGGCAATCCTATGGCATGTGTGCCAGTGGTGGCACTAAGAGCGCTCTTTGTGGGCACCCAAGCCATCCACACAGCACAGAGATTGCCAAACAGGACTCAAAGAATCATCCTGCAGCCGAGGGCAACTCAGGAAATGTTACGCTCTCACATTCTTGATGGCTTGCGACTACAGGAAGAGGTAGAACATGTGGAAAAGGGCGGATTATCTTTAGAGCTCCCCTGCTGGCCCCATGTTTCTTCTTGTACAGGGTGACCATGGCGAGATACTACAACGGTAGTCCAAATTTGTCCCCCATTTAGCAAGGAGCTCCTTGTGCCGATTTTCTGGGTGACAGGTCCTCTTTAAGGGTTTAATATAAAAATTACGCCAATTGTTCTAGGGAGTTCACCTTTTTAAGGACATCCACCACCAGGAAGAAAGATTGTAAACCAAGCACAGTTACACAATGGTGTGTTCCCCCTCTTTCAGGATCTGGACTGCTTACATTTGTTTTTAAAGAAAAAAAGGCTTTAGAAATTATGCAAATTAGCCCGATGGGCTCAAAGCTGTATTAACACCATGACTGTGTGCTTTATTTTAAATACTTGATCCTGGTGATAGATGTCTTTTAACCCCTTACCGACGTGCGCCATAATAATGCATGGAGCGGCCTCACGTGCTGAGCCCTTTCCATAGTCTGTAGGTCTTTGCTGTATATTGCCTGTAACACCCGTGAACGGTGATAGCAAATTTGTTATCCCCGTGATCGTACTGCCCCCAAGAATAAAGTAGACATGTCCTTTGGGTTGCAGAGTGAAAGCCTTAAAATGCAAACCCACAAGAAAATGACGCAAATGCGTTTTTTCACCATTTTCACTGCATTTGGAACTTCCCGCTTCCCAGTACAGGGCATGTAATATTACATACTGTCACTATGCAATATGTTACACCTAAAACAATCTGTCACACAGCCCTTTACTTGTAAAAATAAAAAAGTTAGATTTTTGAAGGAGGAGAATGAAAAATAAAAAAAACAAAAAAGGGACAGAGGTTAAAGGACATCATCTACCAGGATGAAGGATTGTAGGCCAAGCACACTGACATAATAGTGTGTGCCCTCTCAGGCATGATCTGCTCTTCTCTAAGCTTCCTATGCCCTTGTTGTTAAGACACATAGGCTTTTAAAATTATGCAAATTAGTCTGAGGGGCTCCGAGCTTCATTAACATTTATGGAGGCTGGAGCTCCTCAGGCTCATTTGTATCATTTTGAAAGATTTTTGGTAAAAGCCAGTGCAAAAGAAACTAAACAAAGAGGAGGGAGGGCACACTGACATGTAGGTGTACTTGGTTTACTATCTTTCACCCTGGCGGTAGATGTCCTTTAATTTATTCACTTCCCCAGTTCTGATACAAGACCCACCTGTCATCTGATCTATGCACTGTGGACAGGCGGAACTTGTATCTGAGAGGGGTGAATAAAATTAAAAGATGAAGGGCTCAGGCTTTAGCCACAGGCTAACCAGCATAATTTGTGTAACTATACTTCAGCAAATGTGGTGTATAGAGTTATAATAAAAAATCATGTGGAACCGTCTTAAGACACATCTACCATCACTTAAACTGGAGGCAGAAGTCCTTTAACCTAGCCACACTGATACGATCTAACAATGGTACTGTAACAAGCAGTTATAGCTGTATGCATGAAGCAACATTTCCGATTGCAACATAGCATAAAAAAAATACCATGCCATTCTTAATTTTTTTTATCACGGCGTGCTCCATCGACAAAATCCATGTGCACATATGATGATCTATGGCCAGCGGCCGGCCCACAATAACACTGTGCTTAATAGAGACACAGGCCGCACTACAAACTAGCGGCCTGCAAAGGCCGCCTACGAAACCCCCCAGATCTCCCTCAGATAGAGCAGAAAAATATTCCATAAGGCAATGGTTTTTACCCTTTGAAGCTTCCGCTTCAGGCAGACAAATGAACGGCGCGATCCTTATCCTGTTCCGAACGCTCCTACCGCGACCAGAGCAGCCGCTTCTATCGTCACACTAAGAGAGAGTCGGGGGGGGGAAACGAGAGAAAAGCAACATGGCGGAGAAAGACTGCGCATGCTCAATGTGTTGCGTTAGCCACGCCACCAGCAAAACTATTGGCCAGGTTTACAAGAGCCCGCTCAGGAATTGCGGTTTCCAATGTTCGTCACTGGGTGCTCTCCATTGGACACTTCCGGGTACACAGGTTGGAGCGGGCAGCGTAATCGCGCATGCGGGCAGTGTAATCGTAATTTTTATTTCACATGTTGCTTCTGTCAATTTAAATAATGTTATCACAATTTAACAGCCAAGATAATTGGCCCGCTAATTGATGTCAATAAAGAAGTGAAAATCCCTAATTTGGTAGCGTAAGTAATGAATGGCTGAAGCTTTCAGATGTATGCATGGTAACTCGTTACGTCACCCCTCCCCCTCCTGTATTTCCATTTCTTTAGATCGTTATGATACTGGCTAAAAACTATACTACTTAAAGGAAAAAGCATAATTCATATACAAATGGGTCCTTACAATATAAGCTAATATGTAATTAGCTGTTATTTAAAATTTTGCTCCCGTTAGCAGAAAAATGCTGGTGACATAGACTGTAATGAAGAATTAAAATGCTACTGCCCCTTTAATCAGTCCGCTAATTTCCTCCGCGCGAAGCAGACACAGGACAGAAGATGGCCGCCGGTCACATGTCCACATCACATGTCCTGTACCTGCCTGGGCAGATCATGTGATCACCACTTTGTTTGGCTGTAGTCGGTTGGTTGCAGTGCATCCAGTATGGCCGGTGTTTTGGGGATGTACAGTGATGGCAGTTACACATCATTACTATGATAACAGAGCAAGAAGACCTGTTAGTTCATCACTGGGAGCAGAGCATAAGAGATAGGAGGAGTTACTGAGAACTAAAGGATCTTGGGACTCGCAGTTTCCAGTGGCGGCCATCTTAATGATAACCTTAGAGAGGGCATGAAATTTTGTGAATCATAAAATCAAACTATTTAAGCTCCATTTTGTGACTAATGACAGTGAGTTTTGTTACATTCATTTATTTATAGCATTATGGGTTTTAGTATCAGACGTTCATATTCCCGGATTACCCCTTTAAGGATTTTCTGACATCATCACAGGTCAAGTAACAGGAAGCAGAGGCAGGTTGCAGAGGAGAAGCTCTAACACAACGGTCCTGTTTAACCCTTCAAGACGCAACCTTTTTATAGCTTAAAGATGTATTCTCGTCTGGGCATTCACATTTAATTTCAGTAATCTGCCATATACACTCACCGGCCACTTTATTAGGTACACCTGTCCAACTGCTCGTTAACACTTAATTTCTAAACAGCCAATCTCACATGTGGCAACTGACAGTGCTTTAGACATGGTCAAGACAATCTCCTGTGTAGTTCAAACCGAGCATCCGGATGGGGAAAGAAAATGGTGATTGAGTGCCTTTGAACGTGGCATGGTTGTTGTGTGCCAGAAGGGCTGGTCTGAGTATTTCAGAAACTGCTGATTCTACTGGGATTTTCACGCACAACCATCTCTAGGGTTTACAGAGAATGGTCCGAAAAAAGAAAAAAACATCCAGTGAGCGTGCAGTTTCTGGGGGCGGGAAAATGCTTGTTGATGCCAGAGGTCGAGGAGAATGGGCCAGACTGGTTCGAGCTGATAGGCAACAGTGACTCAAATCGCCACCCCGTTACCAACCAAGGCTAGTAGAAGAGCTCTCTGAACGCCACAGTACGTCGAACTTTGAGAGAGTGGCTTACAGCAGACATGAAGACCCCACATAGTGTCCACTCTCTTTCAGCTAAGAACCAGGATACTGAGGCTACAATTTTAGCACAAACTCATCGAACATTGGACAGTAATTTAGTAGAAGATTTTCTTGGCACTTTGTGGGCCCCTGGTACCAATTTGATAGCATCGTTGCAACGCACAGCCACCTGAGTATATTGTGCTGACCATGTCCTCATCCCTTTATGACCACAATGGAACCAACATCTGATGGCCACTTTCAGCAGGATAATGCGCCATGTCATAAAGCTGGAATCACTCAGACTGGTTTTCTTGAACATGGACAATGAGTTCACTGTACTCAAAGGCCTCCCACAGTCACCAGATCTCAATCCAATAGAGCATCTTTGGGAGTGGTGGAACGGGAGATTCGCATCATGGATGTGCAGGCCGACAAATCTGCGGCAACTGTGTTGATGCCATCATGTCAATATGGACCAAAATCTCTGAGGAATGCTTCCAGCACCCTTGGTGGAATCTATGCCACGAAGAATTGAGGCAGTTCTGAAGGCAAAAGAGGGTCCAACCCGTTACTAGCATGGTGTACCTAATAAAGTGGCCGGTGAGTGTATATATACATTTCTTAAATTAGATGTTATTAAACAAAATTTACCTGTGTGAAATGCATTTGGTCCCTTAGAAATAAGACAGTGTGCTTGGATACAGCCACCTCTGCTGGAGTGATTGCACAAAGAAACAAATGGTTTTTAGTATATGGAGTTACTACTTGTCCCACCACCGCCTCGTTTCTAAGAGACAACATGTCTACATTTATCAGAAATTATCTTCACACAGGAGCATTTTTTTAAATAACATCCAATTGAACAAATGTTTAAATATACCATTATCAATAAAGATAAAAAAGGAGAAAACCAATATAAGCTATATAGAACAATATAGTCTTTATTAGTACATATATAAACAGTATAAAATGGCACAACAATGGATGAAAATTAAAAACAAGAGAGCAGTGCATGAAACCTTGAAATAAGCGTGTAAAGCAATATGAATTAGCAGTGCATGAAACCTTGAAATAAGCGTGTAAAGCAATATGAATTAGCAGTGGAGAGGTAGTGATAACAACGGCAGACAGAGAGACAATAAATAGCACAAAGGAAATGTGCTCTAATACAGAATATAAGTCCTAGGCCAAATACCATACCACAGTTAGGAACATGCACTGCCAGACCCCGACACGTGTTTCGCATAAGGCTTTCTCAAGGGGAGTATCTGGGATTAGGAAGCATGGGTATATATGAGAAGGGTCCGCCAATAGGATGGCGAGAATTAGATGACGTGATCATG
>CM033641.1:135806237-136193761 GCA_019512145.1 Engystomops pustulosus | reverse complement strand
GTGCAACCCAGTGAGCAAAGTGACATGCAGTGCAATAATAATATTAAAGCAAGGAAACATTAAAGTCCATGGCAGAGGTATATAAATAAATAGAGACGCGGATGCAGAGATGAGTAAGGAGGGTGGTTCGTACACATTGAGCATTTTCTGTTAAGAAAGAGTAAAGGGGATGATTCATACACGCTGAACACGTTAAGAAAGAGTAAAGGGGATGATTCATACACGCTGAACACTATCTGTTGAGAGAGAAGAAGAAAACCATGACAGACCCAAATTCATATAGGTAAGTAATGTAGGAATAAAAACAGCAAAAAGATTCAATAATAATAAAAAACAATGAACAATAAAGAATGACAAACAGGACCACACATCATGTAATAAAGAATGACAAACAGGACCACACATCATGTAAACCAGATAACATACGTTAAAAAGAATCTGAGGAGTTTATAAATATTGCAAATATTACAAAAAGGATGAAAAACTAAGTTGTTCATTAAGACCTCGTGGTGAAACCGTATCAAGTAAGTAAATCCATTTACTTTCCTTTTGGGCCAAAACCCGTTTCCAATTGCCCCCTCTACTATCCACCAGGACTTTGTCAATGCCCCTTACCTTAAATTTGGATCCATCGCCTCCATGGTGTTCTCTAAAATGACGTGGGATGGTTTTCAGTTTATATAGATCTTTTTCGTCTTTAGCTGCCTCGATTCCAAGAACGTGTTCTCGGACACGTCGGCGAAGTTCACGAGTGGTGAGTCCCACATATATTAGATCACAGGGGCAGGTGGCGTAGTATATGACGCCAGTCGTTGTACACGTAATTGTGTGCCTGATTTCATATTCTTTTTGCCTGTCTGAATTAAAGAAAGTTGTAGTTCTCTCAATATTAGGACATGCAACACAGTTGCCACAAGGGCGACTGCCACATTTAGGACCTTTTGATCCAAAGATGTTACCTACCTCCTGTTCCCTATGCGTGCTTGTCACCAAACGGTCCCGTAGATTGTGGGAACGTCGGTATGTAATTGCTGGATGAGATGGTACATATTGTTGGAGGGTGTTGTCTATTCTTAACACTTGCCAGTGTCGTAATAAGGCTTGTTTCACTTTTTCCCATTGGGAATTGTATGTTGTAATAAATCGTATTGTGTCACCGTTGTTTTTTGTCTTGGGTTTGGGCATTAGTAACTCTTCCCTTTTAGCTTTTTTTGCTCTTATGTATCCTCTTTTTATGGATTGTTCAGAATATCCCCGTTCTCTGAATCTCTGGCATAGGTCTAGAGCTTGCTGTTCGAAAGAGGCGTCATCTGAGCAGATACGGCGTATTCTGAGGAATTGGCCTATAGGGATACCATTGATTAAATACGGCGTATTCTGAGGAATTGGCCTATAGGGATACCATTGATTAATTTCTTGGGATGTGACGATCTTGCATGTAACAAGGTATTACTCGATGTCTCTTTTCTAAACACATTGGATGAGATGTTCCCATGATCATCCACGTCAAACAAAATGTCCAGATATTCCATATTGTGGCGACCCATTTTATATGTCAGTTTGATATTAATATCGTTAGTATTCAGAGATGTCAATTACCCCTTCTCCGTGATTCAAAATTGTCCGCAAGCCATGCACTTTACAGCCACCGGGAAGAAGAAGGTGAAACTCCTCTGGGCTACCTCAGCGGGGAAGCGACACAAGCAAGAAATTGGATGCCACGATTCTTAGTGAATCGCGGCCAGCCTCCGAACAAAGAAAAAAAAGACTCGTTGGGATGGGACAATGCACCTCGGTGATTCCAGCGACGGGACCTTAGTGATTTCCCCTAAATGGATTCTTGATGATCGAAGGAACCGTTCCATGGCTCTCGTCCGTCCTCGAAAAAATCAGTCTTAATTTATAATTTAAATCTTTATTGGGCCGTGGTTTTCCAAACTTCGACTACGAGAGAAGACAGATTCAAGGCCCCCCAGAGAAAATAATGGAGGTTCATCCTGCAGAATTAGTGTAAAAAACAAACAAGGTTTTTTTTTTTTTTTTTTTGCCCAATCTGGACAATAACCAAAGACAAAAAGAGATAATTAATCACATAGTTGTAGAGATTAGAATCAAATTGCCCGGAATGAGGGAAAGTAAGAAAAGACAGCCTAATAAAGAAAAAGAAAGGACATCAAAAAAACAACAACAACTACTAGTCGTGGAACTGAGAGGGTGTGGAGTACCAACCCATAAGTTTAATCATATGGGGGTCAATTGAAACAACAAATATAATAGGGACCCCAATAGTGTTTTAGGATAATATACGGCAGGGCTGGGATTAAGGTTGGTGGGGGCCCCCTGGGGTGCAAATCTGGTTGGAGGCCCCCACTAAAGTTTAGCGTAACAATCAACACATCCTCCCTCCTTGCTTCCCTTTCCACTATCCCAGCCAGTACACAGCTACATACAGCCCGCCCTCACCCCGCAGTTAACACAGCTACAATCCCGCCGCCCTCACCCCCAGTACAACACAGCTAACATACAGCCGCCTCACCCCCAAGTAAACACACCAGCTAACATTTTAGAGCCCCTTCATCCCCAATAACACAGCTAACATACAGCTGCCTCATCCTCCCAGTAATACGCTTACATACAAGCCGCGCCTCCCCCACCCAGTTCACAACAGCTACATACAAGCCAGCCGCCCCTCAACCCCCCAGTAACACACAGCTACATACAAACAGCCCGGCCGCCTCACCCCAGTAAACACAGCTACATACAGCCCCCGCCTTTAAAATCCCCAGTAACACAGCTACATACAGCCCCCTTAATCCCCAGTAACACCGCTACAATACAAAAGCCCCTCTTTCCTCCCAAGTCACACAGCTAACAAAATACAGCGGCCACGAGTGAGTACTCCCGTTGGTTGCTCACAGTAAAACCGAGCCTAGGCGCCTAATGGACCTCCTTTGAGGTAAGTTATATCCGGTAGCAATATTTGCGGGCCCCAGCAATACGTCCCCTCATAAGTTTTACTGTGAATGAACCCTTATGACAGACATGTTTATACAATTATACCCACATTTTATCATATACCACACACAGCAGCAAATACACACACATTCAGTATATAACCGCATTTATACAAGACACATTCAGTATATAGAAGCTATACATTCTACCATTACAACAGCATATAATACAAAAACCACATCATTTCACATAGATCTAAAATGTACACCACATATAAGCTTATATAAAATATATGCGTTATAAACACAGCAGTGGGGGTCATTTTACTAAAGGGCCCAATTCGCGGTTTTTTCCCCGACGGAAACCGCGAATTGGGCCATGCACGCGAAACGGCGGACGAAAACCCGACAGATTTCGGAAAAAAAAAAACCAAACCGCCGCCGCCATTTTTTTTTTAAAAAATGTGTTCGCGAAAATTGCACTTACCATTCACTCAGCCCGGCTCGGTGGTACTTTCCAATGGTGCGTTCCGATGCTCTTTCAACAAGCGCCAGCAGCGGACATCCCCCGACTCTGTGGGACCACGGAGGAACTACCATAAGTGATCCCGCCGGAACCCTGAAAAAATCCACCCGCAGAGAAACGCCGCTGGATCGCGAATGGACCGGGTAAGTAAATCTGCCCCCAGTTTTATATGCATATATACGCAGTATATAAACAGTATATTTTGCAATATATACCTAGTATATACATATCTTACACCAGTAGATTGCAAATACACAGTACGGCAGTCCCCGGGTTACATACAATGAAGGGGTCTGTAGGTTTGTTCTTAAGTTTGAATTTTGTATTTTAAGTTGGAAAACTATAGTTTTATTCAGTAATCCCAGCCAAGACTTTTTTTGGGTCTTGTGACAATTTGGATTTTAAAAATGTTGGGTTTGGTCATAAGAAATCAAGACGAAACAATAAAAATAAATCTTCATTAACAAAGACCACATTTGATAAATGTTACAGCTGTTTTATTGTGCCTAGGACTAAGTACAATAAATTACCAAATATATCAGAGGTCCGTTTGTTAACTAGGGTCGTATGTAAGTTGAGTGTCCTTAAGGTAAGGGGACCCGCCGTTAATATAAATATCTATAATACACGTATAAACACAGTAGAATGAATATATATATACAGTAGATTACATATATACAACACTGTATATCCATACTGTAATATACATATATACACATATACAGAGATCGCGATAACCGGCCCCCTCTACAATCTACAAGCGTCTATGACGCATGCAGAGGCTTGATTTTACACTCCAAGAAAACACCAAGCGTATAAATACGACTTGTGATTTTACTGGTAAAAGCCCGCTGGCCGTCTCAGCGTAGTGATGTGCATCTGGCCCGCTGCCCTAGTTTTTGTAAGACCCAGAGCGGACAGCCGGGCTCAGACAGAGCAGTCACGTGCACACGGACCCCTACTTACAATACACTGCAGAGATGTCCTCTGCACTACTTTACTATACTCTCCCCCGCAGAAGGGAAAGCTTAAAGCCACGCCCCATTGATAACTCACTGCTGCCGGTCACTGTCTTCTCCAAAGCCTGCTCCTGTTTCCTGTGTCCACTTCACATATAGGGATGCAAGGCCATGGGAATCACATTCCTAAAAGATGGCCGGGGCAAGCAACAAGCAAGGAGACCAGGAGGACAATGTGACCATTTTTCAAAAAAAAAAGAATGGGGTCTCTGCTCCTCCTCCCCCGTCCGCTGACCCCCCCGTCTCTCTATTTTTCTAATATATACAAAGGCTGCACATGCGCACTAAGCAGACTTGGGCAGTCCTGATAGAAATGAATGACGAGTGAGGAGCGTTTCATTCCAAAGAAGAAGCCTGTTTGTTTTGTCATCTGTGGTGGGGGTCCTGTGCCTCTGTTGGGGTCCCTGGTGGGTCTGCTGTGGTGTTCACACGGTTTGTGTGACTGAACCCTATTTCCCAGGGAGTTTCAATTGATTAACCCCTTAAGGACGGAGGGTTTTCTTTTTTTTTCTTTTTTTTTTTTCTTTTTTTTTCCGCCTCCATTTTCTTTCTCTTTTCTCGCTCTATCCCAACTTCAAAAATCCCATAAAAACTTTTTCATTTTTTTCATTTTTCTTTCCTGTACATACAGACCTGTGTGAAGGGCCTTTATTTTGGTTGTCGTACAATTTTTACTTTCCCGTAATGTTTATTTATTTTAACATTCCAATGAGTACTGCAAGCTGAAAAAAAATTCCAAATGGTGGAAAAAATTGAAAAAAAAAACCAGCAAAAAAACCGCAACGGTGCGTTCACGTCTTGTGGGCCTCAGTTTTTTAACCGACTTTCACTCTTCTTCCTCCAAATAAACACGCCTTACTTTATCTTTGTTCGGTGCGATCCGATCACGGTGAATAACCAAATTTAATACAAGGTTTTTATATTGTGTTTTTTAAAAATACATTTTTCAAAATTAAAAACGAATGTTTGTACAAAAATCTGTACCACTCTCCGGTGGTTTTTCAGGCTGTTTTTTTGCCTCACGTCTTCCTGACAGCTAATTACTTTTTTCAAATAACTTTGGCCACGGAGATTGGTGTTAGTGGGGGTCATTTTTTTTTTTTTGCGAAAATGAGGCCGAACGTTTCAATTGCTACTAAGCCTATAACCGTTTTTGAGGTCTGTGCGAACCATTTTGAATCATTTTTTATTTTTCATTTTTTTTTAGTTATTTAAAAATAGGTGTAAAGTCGCATTTTTCGTGACATTTGGGGCCGCCAATTATTTTTTCCCCGCCTTCGGAGGTTCACCGCCGGCCGTAAACCTTTTTTTATATTTTTGAATAGATCGGGCATTTTTGGGCGGGCGAACCCTAATAGTCTGTGGTGATTTTTTTTATTTTAAAAACTGTTTGTTTATGTTTTATATATCCGTTCTAGGGAAAAGGGGGGTGATTTTGAAACTTTTAAAATTTTTTTAATTTTTTTTATTTTTTAAAAAACTTATTTTTTTTTTCTTTTTTTATTTTTTTTTTTTTCATCCACTTACTATCTTTTTTAGAACCGGATCTGGGTACATTAACCCTAGATAGTCAGATTCGCTGCTACCATATACTGCAATAACTTCCTGTATTGCATATATGGCATTTTTGCAGCACCATTCATTACAATGAGCCCCACTGGGCTCATTGTTAACGAAATCATGCAGCTGCCAGATAGCCTCGTGTTTCAAAAGAAGACCGAGGCTACCATGGCAACTGGATCCTCGCCGCCCCCCAACCGATGACGTTCCGGGGGCGTGGCGTCGAAAAAAAGATGGCCGGCGCCCACGCGCCCGCCGTCTTGTTTAAAAAAACGAAACCGCCGGCGACTTCCGTTTGCCGGCGGCGTTTTTATAGGGGGTTAAATAGCCCCGCCGATCGTGTGCAAGCCAAAAAGCACCGACCGCGGTTTATTAGCCGGTGGGGTTTTGTGCAAAATGCAAAACCCCCCACCCCTTTTGTATGAAGAGGACTCAGCCCGTGGATCCCTCCCTTCATACACATCCCTTATAACCTCTGCGCCGTAAGAGCACGGCGCAGAGCGTTTTAAGGGTTAATAGTCGGTTTACCGGAGCCTGAACATAATATGTATTAATAATGTACATAGTTATGATTGAGGGTTCTAAATGCATGGGTGGACGCATGGGACACAGGAGGTGACAATTGATCTTGCAATGATGGTCACAAGAGGCCTTACAATCTCACTATGGGGAGAGGGGGGGGAGGTGAAAGTGCTTGTCCAATGGGTCCACAAATAAGAGCTTTACAATCTATGAGATCGAGGAGGGACACAAGGAGGTGAAGTAGTGCTTGTGCAATGTCACAAAAAAGTCTTTACAATCTATTAGGAGGGGGGTCCAGCAGAGGTGACCAATGCTATTCATGGTCCAAAAGAGCTTAACAATCTATGGAAGGAGGGGGACACGGAGGTGACAGTGCTTGTACCATGATCCAGGCATTCACATAAGGGATCAAATACATAAATAACCCCAAAGCCCTAATAGGCTGTTGTTCACAATTGTAATTGAAACTCATTCTATTGTAAAAAATAAAAATGCCCTCCCCTGAACCAAAACAAACTTGTTGCTCAGTAAGTAGCAACTTTAAAATCTTTTCAATCGGGGCCAAATACATCTATTGGCTGTTATTGAAACGAAAGTGCATTGGTTCCAGAAGCCCATCTTTTGTTTTTTTGGGGAAGACTATCAGTAGAAAATAAAAAGTGTAAAAAAAAGTGTATGCCCTCACCCCCCCAAAATAAATTAAATAAATTTGGTAGAGGCGCCATCTCGGCCCTGCCCTCAGCCATGGGGAGGTAGGGGGTTTGGGGCTGCCTATTAATAAATTTGGAGTTATATACATATTGTATTCCCTACTCTTTCCTTCCTCGCACTAAAAATACTCTCCAAAAATGGGTGAGTGAGTATTATTATCTTCTGGAAAAATGTTTAGTGGTTGCGAACCTCTTCACATATACAACTGTAATATACATAATACACATATATACACCAATATATACAAATATATACCCATATACCACTGTATATACATATATACACCTAATACATACAACTGTATATACAATAAAACAGTATACCATATCACAGTAGATGAAATATATATAATATCAGTTTATTAACATATAATATACACATAGACACTTGGATATACACTATACAACAATTATCCATTAACACACAAGTAGATGATATATATATGTATATACACATATATAAACAGTGTAGATGAATTACAGGCAGTCCCCGGGTTACTTACATACAAGATAGGGTCCGGAGGTTATGTTTTCTTAATTTTGTATTAAGTCGAAATTGTATATTTTATTATTGTAAGACACCCAGAGACAAAAAAAAAACTTTTGGGCCCCCAGTGAACATTAGAGTTTTAAAAAATAAAAAAAAATTTAAAAAAAAAAAACATTTTTTTTTGCTGTAATGGGCCAAGGATTATCAAATAAAAGCTTCATTTACAGACACTTATAACAGCTGATCATTGTTTTCAGTCTAGGACTTTTTAGTAAAGCATTCATAAAGCTTTTCTTCACAAGGTCAGAGGGGTCTGTCCTGTTAACTATGGGTTTTGTCCTTGTAAGTCGGGGTGTCCTAAGGTAGGGGGATTGCCTGTATTATAACAGTATATACATATATGACACTGTATATACTATTAACACATTTAATAACCATATACGTGTGGTGCTTGGTTCGCCAAGGGGGGTGGGGGGGTTAGTCGGTTCAGTTTCTTGTTCAGCCCATGGAAAGGAGGGGGGGTGGGGCGGTGTGCTTGTTTGTGCGGGGAAGCGTGGGGCGCGGGTGGAATTCGAGCATGGTGCCGGAGGCAGTGTGAGCCGGAGCGAGCAGGGGAGCAATCGGAGCGGGGGGGGGTTCGGAGGCCGGGTGTTTGATCCGGGGAGTGAGCGGGTAGTGGGGGGAAGCGGGGTCGGGGAGGCGTTGTTTGAGCCGGGAGTGAAGCGAAAACAAGTGGGGGGCGAGCCGACTGGGGGGAACGGGGTGCTTGTTTAGGCGGGCCCTGGAAGTCCGGTCCACCTTTTGCTGGAAAGGGGGGGCCGGAGTTGTGCCGAAGTGCAGGCGGCTCGCCCATGTGCAGCAAGGATAGTTTGCGGCCAGTTTAAATGCAGGGTGCTGGATGTGCTGGAGGACGGCTCGGTCGTCATGGCGATGCCGTGGGGAGGCGCTCACCTGGTGCCTGGAGGCGGCGGGCCCCGGCGCATGATGGGGGGCACGGGAGGTGCAATCTGGTGGGGGCCCCCCGCCTATAACCCGGCCCTTGGGATACCTGGCGTCTCCCAAGTCAAGTCCGGTGCGCTTGCTACTTTAGCCTAGATGTGGAAAGGCTTTTTTGACTTTACTTGACTGGTGCTCAATGTTTGCTGCCTTTGGGACATATACGGCATCACGGGACGGCCAGACGAGGGCCTTTTTCAACATCCCCCACAGTAACGGTACGTTTTTTTTTTCTTTTTTTTCTCAAGAGTCCATGTCCGATTCTCTTCCATATTCTAAATGTTACCTGCAGGGGCTGTCCCCTTTCCCCTCTCAATATTGGTCTTGTGTACTGAGCCCTTAGCTGCGGCCAAATCATGCTACATCCCAGATATATGAAGTACTCTTGGTAAGGTAACAAAAGAATTTCAAATTTCATTATGTGTGGGATGATTATTTCGGCTCTTATTCCCCAAAACCTATGAGTGATATTACTGCAACAAATTTAGCTACCAGTGGAAGGACCGACCTCTATTAAATACCTATAACCTTTGGGGGTGCAATTGACAGCTTTTCGCCCTACTCCTTCCTTTAAATGGAGCTAATTACCCCATCTTGTTTAAAAAGAATGAAAGGCTATGGTGACTAGGTGGCGGGGGGTCATCATATTCTTCCTCTGCCTTGGTCAGGGTTGGCAGCAACTCTCACTATGTCCTGCTGCTGCTTCCCCTTAGCCTCTGCTTCCCTCCCCTCTCCTTTGGTTTCCTCTCTCCTTTTCGCCAAAGCTATTATAAATCCATTAATATAAAAAATAATCATTTTGGGCGCGTCTGTTATCCTTCCCAGACGCAGTCTCGCTCTTAATCTCGGGCGGCCCGCTCCCAGGAACAGCCCGAGACGACTCGGCCGCAGGAGGAGTTTTGAAGGTACCATAGACGGAGCCTTCACGTGTGAAAATTACAGGGAGCCGTTTTGGGAGCTCTTGGATGCTTGACCTATAGTCCCCAGATCGCTGTAAGGTGTCCCTGTAATGAAGATGTATTGGATAATCCCCTTGGTCCCCATTAACCCGCAAAAATGTTTTTAAACTCCAATTGTCACTGGGGCCAACCATTTTTTTTGTCTGGATTCTACAATTAAAATATACAGTTTTGACTTACATACAAATTCAACTTAAAACAAAACCTCCGGACCCTTACTTTGTACGTAAACACTGGGGACTGCCTGTTACCCTCCAGGTTAAGCACTATATTACGAGTTCTTTGGAACTGCTAAGCGGTTTTCCTTAAACCTACAGAAATTTGAGAACCAATTTGTTATAAAAACCTGGTACTTTTCAGTAAAGGGAACATTTTTTCCAAGATTAAAACCAAATATTATACGCTCCGGTAGAACCCTCCCTTTTGCCAGCACACAAAAATATATATGGCAAAATGGAAAGGGATGTCAATAAAACGATTTCCCTTGAAACGTGGCCCAAATCATATGGAACAAGCACACCAGCCAAGGTCTTCCATTTTGCAACACCTATATAAAGAGTCCTCAACACAAAGGTGCTACTGCAAACTGGTTAAACCATACCCCAGCTGTGGTTTACAAAAGTGTTGAAGAATCCTATGGGGTCCCAGCCCTACCTTCTGGGCGGTGCCAAGCTGCGGTTTAAGGGGGCCACGTTATAAAAATCATATCGTTCTGGCTTTGCTTGCCCCCTTTATGAGTTTCTCTTTTTTTTGGTCAGAGGAAACCCTAACTGGAAAGTTATTTGGTAGTAATAATGTATATTAGAACCCCTATGCAATATAACCTTCTCCACGTCCCCCCATATAATCTGAGAAAAACCTCTGTCTTTTCTAAGAAGTCTTTTGTACAACTTCTAAATGTATCATAGTCAAGGGGCAAGGAAGCAGAGTGAGCCTCTACTTACTGAATCAGAATCATCCATTTGCTGTTTTAAAGACATACTCACTGGAAAAACTAAACTGCCTCCTTAATATACAAGTTGATATTGCCTTCCCCAGAAGATATGAGAGCTGTTTGGGGACTTTTCCTTTTAATGGTGCACTTCCCCCCCCCCCCTCTGGGTATAAGGTTGGTGATGGGGCCTCCCCGGGCTTTGATCATATACACCCAGTAACACCCATAACATAACACACTGCAGTTTTGCACGTTTTTGGTGTTTCTTTCCTTTTCCCTCCCAGGTCTTTCCTGATGTGTGTTTTTTGTCCTGGTTCCCTATGTGTCATGGTTTACTTACGCATACTTACCTTAGTTTTTTTTCAGCACAAAAAAAAATGTGCTGAAGACCCCCCAAAACTCGGCTTATACCCGAAGTAAATAAATATATCAAAACTCAACCTTTCTATTCTGGCTTCTTCTTCCCCTCCCCCCGCTGGCTGGCTATATACTGGGGCAGGGGATGGGCCTATATACGGCGGATATATGGGGTGGCAGGCTACATATTGGGGCAGGTGTGGCTGGCTATATACTTGGGGTAGGGTCCCGGCAAGGCCCTATAATACCTGGGGAGGCTGTGACCAATGTCATTTCCCACCGTTCGGCTTATATACTAATACTAAACTCGAGTCAATTTGGTTTTTTCCCCTTCCCAGGTTTTTTTTTTTCGGGCAAAATAGGGGGCCCCCGGATTATTATTTGAGTATAATCAGTATAATGGTTTCTTCTTTATTATTTTGTATAGTGGGTATTGGTAGTGATACGTCTATCCTGGTAATTGTTTGGAGAATTGGGTTTTATAAATGGTTTGCATTTAAGCTTTTTAACTAAAATATATAAATTTTCTAAATAATAAGCTGCAATATTATGAATGTCCTTGTGTTTGAGGATAAACCTTATTACCTTGAATGTCGAGCCTAATGTTTTGTGTAACAGCCATTCTGCGGTTTCAAAATATTACAATCAACAAACCAAATATTGCATGCACTTACCGTTTTTGTATTAAAAATTTAGGTTTGAAAAACCTTCCTTCAAAATACAAAATTTAATTACAGTTAAAAAAAAAAATTAAAAAAAACAAACAAAAAAAATAAAAATTATGAAAACTGTAAAGCAACATATGGAACATGTTTTTCCCTTTTCGAGCAACTTTATTTTTAGTAAGTAAAACCTATCTGCCTGATTTCGAAATTTTTGAAAAATGGGCAACAATTTTGAAACAATTAATTTCACTTTTTAAATTTTATTTTATATCTTTTTTTTTTTTTTTTTTTTTGATAAATAAAATAAATTGCAAAACCTTATGATCCACCTTTTACACCTATTAGTGAATGACAAAATGTGAATGAAAAACAATCTCATATATTGCCTTGAATAGTATCGAGTGTTTTTCAAAAGTTTATAACCATATCAACAATATAACAATACAAAAATGGGACTGAACGTTAAAGGGGTATTTTCCATCTAGGAACCCCATATGCCTTAAACCCCTTTCCTTCCTGTTTTCTTTTCTTCCTTTTCCCTTTCTTTTTCTGCCCGCAGCCCTTTTTCGGTTTTTTTTCATTTTTTTTCAGTCCCCCCCCTTCAAAAATCTATTATACTACGTTTTATTTTTTCCATTTTTTTTTTGTACAGAGCTATGTGAGGCTTGTTTTTCTCTTCTTCTTCTTTCCCTCCTCTGCGTAAGCAAATTGCACTTCAAAATGGTGGTGTTGTTAATAAGTCCATGGCCATGTACTGGGAAAGCAGAAAAAAATTCCAAATGCATTTGCGGCCGGTTTCTTGTGGGCTTGGATTTTAACTGATTTCATTCCACTGACACCCCAAATGACATGTTATACCTTTTATATTCTTTTTGTCGGTACAATTACGGGGAAACCCAAATTTATTAAGGTTTATAATAATTCGTGTTCATACATTTACATAAATTAATAAATACCCCCTGTACAAAATAAATAAAATTAGATTTTTTTTTTTTTTTTTTCCATCCTCCACTCCCCTGTCTCTTCTGTTCTGGTCTTTCTTCTTCTTTCCTTCTCCTTTCCTTCCCCTCCCCCTCTGGCGCTAATAACTTTTTTTAATATACTTGGTGTACGGAGCTGTAGTGGGTGCATTTTTTGTGACTTTTTGATGACATTTAATGCTACCATTTTTAGAACTGTGCACCTTTTGAATCACTGTCACGGGTTGCTCCCCAGCCCGATCCTGTCACGGACGCGGCCGCATCCGTGCTCCTTCACGTGCCCCCAGCCTGCTAGGCCGGTGTCCTCTTACCTCCCCGCTCCTGCTCTCCTCCTCCGCTCCTCTCCCTCCCGTCGGACTGCCGTGCAAAAAAGAGGAGGGAGCCCAATAAAGCCATGCCAGTTTGCCGCCCGCCAGGTCCTCCTAGGGTGCGCGCCCAGGCACCCGGCTCCTGGCCAGAAATTTTAAAAGGGCCGCGCCACCGCTAATTGGTGCAACTGGCTGACACCCTCACCTTTTAAGATCTGCCTCTAGGAAATCTGCCTCTTTCCTGTGTTCCTTGCCGGATCTTTTGCCTCATAATGCCTTAAGAGAAAAGCTTCCAAGGCGAGGTATTCCCTCCTGCGTTCCCTGTTGTTTATTCCTGCCTTACCTTGTGTATTTTCCTGCACGTACTGTGTATCCCTGCGTTTCCTGTGGTATTCCTGTGTGTTTCCCGCTCCTGAGGGTCCTGTGGTTATAAAAGACCCGGAAGTTTTTCCCCCTCCCGTGGTTGCTGTTTCCGTGTGCCTGTGTTTTCCCGTTCCCTACCTGCTGGACCTCCCCGTTTGCTGCTGACGCCCCGGACTTGGACCCTGAACGTTGCATCTTCCTCTGCCGCCTGCCCCCTGAGACCCTGTGCCTGGACCCCGACTAACGAGGTTGTCATCCGCTAGAGTACCTCGAACGCGTGCGGCTGCCACCGCGTTGGGCTAGTCCCACACACACCTTGGGAACGACCTAGTGGTATCCTGCCGCAGCATAGTCCAACCCTCCTTTGCGGCGGGCTCTGGGTGAAAACGCACGGTGGCCGCTAGGGCCCTCCCGGTTTTCCGGGTTGTTGGCAAGTTACAAATCCCGCCCGCGGTTGGTCAGAGGATCCAACTGATCCTACAGTAAGAGCGCCGGCCAATGATCCCCGCCGAGGCCTCCTTCTCCCAGCATCCCTGATCCTCCGCCCACCAATTGTGATCCACCAGTCCGGCCAATTGCAGCACAGCGAATTCAGCTAAGAGCAAGTTCACCGCCATGCTACAAACACTACTTGCGACCCAACCATCAATGCAACATTCTCCCAGAAGAGCCGGCCAGCTGCGACCCCTGCTACCCCCCCCCGCTTTATCTTCCTTATCTCCTGCTGCTGAACCCAGGCTCCGCTCTCTTTTGGGCCCGGCAAGTATGATGGAGATCCAAAGATGTGCAGGGGGCTTCAAAAACCCAGTGCTCCTTGCACATAGAACTTCATGCCGTCCTGCAATTTTGCCCCCCACAGATCGCGGTCCCAAGGGTGGGCATTTGTTCCCTCAGCCTGCTTTCCCTTCCGGGAAGCCTGGCCCTGGGCTACTCCGCTTTGGATCGAGATGACCCGGTTGTGTCTAGCCTCCACTTGCGTTCTGTCAGAAGTTTCCGGTCCAGTGTCCTTTTTCGAGGGAACCCAGCAACGAGCCTCTTCTGCGGAGGTCTGCATTTGTTGACTTGCGTCAGCCACAACTTAATCGTGGAGAGTACGCGAACAAAAGTTGTTAATTCCGCACCCTGGCTTTTGTCCTGAACTTGCTGGAACGAATGCAGCCCTCAGCCCCTCATCGCTACATTTAAGAAAGGGCTCTCTGCGCAGTTTCAGGCCGCCACCTTGGCAGCTCGGATCGTTCCATCTACCTCTGAGTTGAACCCTCATCACTTTGGCCCACTGGTCCTAATTGATGTTTTTCGGTTTTAAAGGAGCGAGCCTGAGGAAACTACGCCCGAGTATCCCAAAGAGGCCCCGTGTTAGATAGACGCATTCCCTTTTCCTAATTCCCAATTTCCCTCGCCTGCGCCAGTCTTCCAAAGCCGCTCCAGGTCCCCGCGCCTGGAATCTTCTGTTGAGGAACCACATGCAGGTTGGACCGAACCCCGGCTCACTCTACAAGAGAGTTCCAGACGACGTCAGGAGAACTTTGTGTATGTATTGTGCCAGCCCACAGCACTTTCGTCGGGACTTGCCCTGGTACGTGCCCCCAGCCCCTGCCCCGGGAAACGCCAGCAACCTAGGCTTTCCGAGAAGCGTCCCTAGGTGGGTGAATAAAGCTTCTTTTTCTCCCACGCTTTATTCTCTCTCCCTGTACTCCTCAGCATTGGCACTGGTACTGGTACTACTCCTACTCCCGGTCCAGGGTTCCTCCCCTTTATCCTGGATTTCGGGCCTCCACAGCGAACTTTTGTTAGATGCTGCAAACTGGTCGCCCTTGCATCCTTCCCTTCCCGGTGGTTCGTCTTGAGAAGCCCTTGAAGCCCTTGTCCATTTGCCTCCAGTCAGTGGCCAGATTCCTTTCTCCGGTGCCCTATCTTGGTTTCGTACTGACCCCTGCTCCTTCAAGTGGTGCATTGCATAAAGAGAGACTCTTCTCCTTTTTTTGTGCTGCACAGGGCACTTGCCACTCTCCGTCCCTGCCTGGGTTCCCCCTGTTTGCAGCATCATGAATGCCCCTGTTTCTGGACTGGTCTTCTGGGGGGGGAATTCCTCCGTTGGGGTCCGGATTTTTGCCCCTCAAAACACGCTGCAATGACGGTTTCCACACTCCGCTTTCCTGTCAGGACTGCTACCTTTGTCCCTCCCAAGCCTCTGGAGGGAACTTCCAGCTCCGGACCGGTACTTTTTTGCAGACGTGTTTTTTTCTTTTCCTAAAAAACAAGCCGAGATCCTTTCTCCACATCGTTCCCTATGATTGCCCCCAATTGATCTGTTGCCTGGAATTCCTCCAACCACGGGGTTCCCGGGTTGTATCCCCCGCTCTCTGTCCTGAGACCTGCCCGCTAATGGTTCGGAATATGTTAAGGAAAATCTGCCCAAAGAATGGTTTCATCCCGCCAATCCTCCTCGCCAGCCTTTGGCGCTGGTTTTTCTTTTTTTTTGTCACTAAAAAGGATGGCTTCTCCCGCTCCTCTCTCCGCCCCTGTATAGACCTATCGCGGTCTTAAACAAGTTCACCCGTAAGAACCGCTATCACTCTGCCGCTTATTCACGGAGCTATTTTGATCGTCTGCGGGGGGTGCAAGAATTTTTTTCCAAATTGGAATCTTCGAGGGGTCCTAACAAACCTTCATCCGCATACAGAAGGGTTGACGAGTTGGAAGAAGACCACCTGTTAACACCCGTGATGGGCCATTTTTTGAAAATATCCTTAGTTAAATGCCCTTCGACTCTATTTGTTAATGCGCCAGCCCGTTTTTCCAGGAGTTTGTAAATGATAATTTTTTTTTTTTCCTCGGGACTTTTTGTACAGTTGTGTCCCGTGGTGTCCCTGGACGACATCCTTGGTATTCCCTGCCAATCTGGAGTCCCCAACCAGTCTTCAATGTACGAGAGGTTCTCAGCCGCCCAGGACAAACCACCTCTAAGGGCCCAAGAGGCTGGAGAATGCCACTTTCATCAAGAGGAGCCTTTCCCATTCCTTCGGCTACAATCAATTTCTAAAGGGTTTGCAGAATATCCTGCCAAGTTATCTGCGGTCCTTCAAGTGGCCACGCCAGTGGGACGGCGAAGCTATACAAAAGAATTTCCTGGGCTTTTGCTAATTTTATTTATAGGCAATTCATCCCACACTTCTCATCTTTTTGGTCGCCGCCGATGGGTGGCGCTTACGAAAACGTGTGCTAATAATATATCCCCGTGTCCCCCCTGGCCACCATCAAAGCAGAAGAAGCCTTCACGAAATTAAAAAACTGTTTTTTCCTCCGCTTTCCAGTCCCTTTCCCCCGACCGGATAACTGTAAAAAAGAAGCCGGTTCCTGGTGGAGGTGGATGCCCTCCCCTCCGTGGGCCCCGCTGGGGCAGTCCTTACCCAGAATCGGGTCCCCAGGGACGACACTCACTGTTGGTTTGGTTTCTTTTTCTTTCTCTCAAACCTTCCTCCTCCCGGAGAGATTATTTTCCATTGGAGATCGGAGCTTCCTAGCCATCAAGGCTGGCCTTTTGGAAGGTGTGGCGTCATCCGGCCTGAAGGGAGCCCGATTTTCCAGTCCCGCATTTTTTCAATTTCCGGACCACCAAACCTTCAGTATACCTTTTCAAGACGGCTCAGCGTTTGAATCCACGTCAAGCCCGGTGGTCCCTCTTCTTTCTTTCCTCGCTTTTGACTTCCGAATCCATTTTCCGCCCTGCGAAGAAAAACATCAAGGCTGACCGCCTTGGGGTCCCAGTGCTTTCTGATGTTTTATGGGGGAGACTCTGCTCCGAGGCATGTTTGTTTGTCCTGATCCAGAGAGACTTGGTGCTGCCGCGCCCGGTTGGACCTCCGGCAGCTGCCCTCCCGGCAAAGACTTATGTGCGACCTGGTCCTCCGAAAAGAGGATTCCTGGACCTGGGGACCATTCTTATTCTTCCCTTCGTGTTGGCCTGGGGCACCCTGGGGTGCAGCGCTCTGTTGCCCTTAAATTTCCCGATTCTTACGGACTGGTGCCTGATTTGGTCAAGGACGTCCGGATTTTGTTGGTTTTCCTGTGCCTCTTGGTGCCGCAAACAAGCCCCTTCAAAACGACTTAAAAGCCTGCTGGTCTTCCTGTTGCCGTTAAAACCCCGTGCCTACCAGCCCATGGTTCCTCATGTGGCTATGGACTTTGTTACGGATTTAACCACCGCCATCATTCTGCAACACCGTATCTGGTTGGTGACTGACCCGCTTTTTCTTTTTTCGAGAATGTCTCACTTTCGTGCTCCTCTAACCATGTTTGCTTTGCCCTTCCTGCTCCAACCGTCACGCCAGCACTCCTCTCCAGCATATTTTCTTTCCAATTTTTCCCCGCTTCATGGTCTCCCTCACCACCTCGTCTCGGATCGAGGAGTTTCAGTTTGTGTCCAAATTCCTGGGATCTTTGTGCAAACCAGTTTTGCAGGTTGAACTTGGCTTCTTCTTCTGCCTATCAACCCACAGAACTAAACGGGCCAAGTGGAGAGGGTGAATCAGACTTTAGGGGTTGTCTATCCCTCCGCCCTTTTTGTCTGCTGGGGTCTCTCTGCCCTCAGGACACTGGCATCTCTTCCTAACCATGGGCGTTCTCTTTACAATTCCCTGGACTCCACTTCTTCCTGCCGGTTTCTGCTCCTTTTTTTTTATTACCTATGGAACCCGCATCCTCCTGCCTCCTCTTCCCCGTTACCTACGTCCTGCAGATGTTCCTGCGCTGTGGGAATGGACCGGGGTAAGTACGTGATCTGAAAAGCCATCCTGGGAAGCAAGTTCCACCCTCATTGTTGGATTGCGAAATTGCCTTCCGATCTACAACAGCCCAGAACCCAAGCGTCAAAGCCAGACAAAAGACGCCGACCCTTCCCGTTTTAAGCTCCTGGTGACAAGGTTTGGCTGTCCGCCAATTTATGTTCGCTTTGAAGATCCCGAGCTATAAATTGGGACCCCCTCGGTTCTTGGGCCCCCATTCGAATCTCGGCCGCACAACCCGGTGGCTTTACCAAGTTTTGCGTCTCCTTCCCAGAATGCGCATTTCCTAATTTCTTTTTCCATTTTTTCTCTCCTTAAGTCAGTCATCTTCAAAACCTCTTTCACCGACAAATTACCTTCCTCCTCCTCCGGTACGCAACACTAGCCTGATTCCCCGATGTCTTCCCGAGGTAAAAGATCCCTGGAATTACTAAGACTTGTGAAATGTAGTCGGTTGGTTTTCGGTAGACCTGGAAAGGATTTTGGGTCCTGAGGAGAGAAATCCTGGGAGCCAGAGGATACAAGTCCCTGGACAAAGCCTGCCTCCCACGTTTCCTCATGCCCCCAGAAGAGAGGAGGCCGAAGGGGGGGGGGTACTGTCAACGGGTGCTCCGCGCGATCCCTGTCACGGATCGCGGCGCATCCGTGCCTCCTTCAAAACGTGCCCCCAGCCTGGCTTGCCCTTGTCTCTTACCTCTTCCGGGCTTCCTGCTCTTCCCTCGGACTGCCATGGTGGCGGCCGCCCGCCCTCGCACCGCCCGTGTGTCCATCCTCTTTATTGTATTTTCTCTCAGAGCCCAGAAAGACCGTATGGGGGAGATTGATAAGGTACGCAATGTGCTCAACAGAATAAGGGTTGTCCGAGCTCCCCCTTCAACTCCCCCTTTAAAAAAAAGGGCAGCCGCACCGCTTAATTTGGTGCACTGGCTGCACACCTTCCACCTTTAAGATCTGCATCTAGAACTGCCTTCTTTCCTGGTTTCCTTGCCGATCTTTGTGCCTCATAGCCTTAAAGAGAAAGCGTCCAAGCGAGTTAATTCCTTCCCTTCCTGCCGTTCCTGTGTATTCCTTCCTGCCGTACCTGTCTACCCTTATCGTTCCGTGTATTCCTGTGTGTTTTTTTTCCCCGCCCTCCCTGAGTCCGGTGTTTTAACCGTGAAGTTTCCTCCGTGTTGCTTGTGGTCCGTGTGCTGTGTTCCCGTTTCCCCCACCCTGCCTGGACCTCCCCGTTGCTGACCCCCGGACTTGGACCTGACTTGGCATCTCTGCGCCGCCTGCCCTGACCCTTGTGCCCTGGACCACCGACACGAGTTTTCATCCGCTTAAGGTACCTCCGACCCTCGGCTGCCACCGTGGGCTTAGTCACACCTGGGAACGACCTAGTGGGTAATCCCTGCCTCAGCAAGTCCAACCCACCCGCTTTGTCGGCGGGCCCCTCTTGGTGAAAAACCAGGTGGCCGCTAGGCTCCGGTTTCCGGGTTGTTGGCTAGTTACAATCTCCCGCGTGGTCCAGAAGGATCCCACTGATCCAACAAATCAACCACGATATTGGGCGATATTTTCTGTTACGACGGGGTTTTTGAACACAGTTGAAAACCCATTATTATATTTTTATAGATCCTGAAACTTTTTCGGATGGTGCGATATCTAATTGTGTTTTATGATATTTTACTATTTATTTATATCATTTTGGGAAGGGGGTGATTTTTGAATTTTTTTAGGTTCTTTTTTTAAGTATATTTTTTTTTTTCTTTAAAAACCTAGTTTTTATTTTTAAACCGTATTTTTTTAGGACTCCTTTTTAGTACTTAGCCCTAGGTTGTCTGATCCTATCATATACTGCCTTACTACAATATGTCAGTATATTGGGGATTTTTTCCTCCTTCAATGTCATTACTAAGCCTAAAACGAGGCAGGCTTGTGGAATGGGCAACTGATCACTATCCCGCTGACGTCACCAAAGGGAGAAGATGAAAAACCCTCGGCAAGATGCACCCATTGCGGCCGTCCATTTTTTTTTTTTAAAAAATAAAAACCGCCGAGCAATTAGCGTGTTTTTAACAGTAGCAATCCGGCGGTGCTAAAAGCACCTACTGCGGGTGTTTTTATTGGTAAAGCCTTTGCCTGCCAATATGCATAAAAGACTTACCAGCTATGAGAGGACTCAGGCCGGTGGGCCCCTTCCTCCATTCCAACCGCAGCCGGCATGTGACTACTATTACTCACATGTCAAGTAAGGTTATTAATTTAATTTTATTTGGCCATATTTTCAAACATTTAGTATACTATTATAGTATAGAGTTAGGGGAAATATGGGCAATACATATAGTGTGCAAATTTATGCCATATGTCCCCACTCAAGATACCAATAAAACACACCATTATTCAAAAAGAATAAAAAAGGAAGAAAAACAATATAAGCTATAGTATAACATTATAGTCTTTCTTAGTTACATATATAACAGTATAAAAATAAATAGCACAACCAAAATGGAATGAAAATTAAAAACAAGAGAGCAGTGCAATGAACCTTGAAATAAGCGTGTAAAAGCAATTGATGAATTATAGCAGTGGAGAGGAGTGAATAACAAACGAGCAGACAGAGAGAACACTAATAGGCCATCAAAGGAAATGTGCTCTAAATACAGAATATAAGTCCCCTAGGCACATACATATACCACAGTTTAGGAACATGCAACTGCCAGAACCCCCGACAACGTGTTTCGCATAAGGCTTTTCTCAAGGGAGTATCTGGGATTAGGAAGCAAATGGGTATAATAGACGGGTCCGCCCAATAGATGGCGAGAATTAGACTGACGTGATCATGATGGGAGGAGTTAAGATCGGAGGGTCCACTAAGGGAAGCCTTGTTTAACATAATAATTTAAAAACTGTATCAAGGCACAGGTGTATGGCAGAGTATAAGTCCCGTCCGCGTTAGCATAGTGTGCTGACGCGAATAAACGAGAGTAAAAGAGAGCTCCGGACAACGGGAAACTCTCCGCGATGGAGTGACCGTCATAAAAGTGACGAACCAGGGCGCATGGCCCCGCCGTCCAATGGAAAGGTCAGATAGACGGAAAAGAGGGTGCCATGCCCTCAGACCAGCAGCCCGATGAGTATTACACTCCTTGCGGTGGATTGTAGTTGTATGACATAAATTGGACAAAGTGCTTAGTGCCAAGTTTATAAATCGTTATAAAATAGTAAATATAATTACATATTATATACATATTGAGACAAAGTTTCTAGTTGCTAATATGAACAATTGAGAAATATGACAAAAATAGTTAATAGTACCTAATAAATACATAGAAGGATCATAATTTATATTGAATACATTTCATTCCAGAATTATATAAATTATGTGATAATACATAATGTAGTGTAATCAAAGAACATGATATCAAAATTGACACTAATGAATAACTTGCAATGAAATCGTTTAGCAATGTTAAGAGTAAAATCTATATTACATATTGTGAGTGAAAAATTAAAACTAAATTAAATCCGTGAAATAAACGTGCAACCCAGTGAGCAAAAAGGTGACATTGCAGTGCAATAATAATCTTAAGGCAAGGAAACATTAAGTCCAGGGCAGAGGTATATACATAAATAAGAGAACGCGGATGCATGAGATGACAAGGGGGTGGTTCGTACACATTGAGCACCTTTTCTGTTAGAAGAGTAAGGGATGATTCATACACGTGAACCACTATATTTTGAGAGGAAGAGAAACACCATGACAGAACCCAAATTTCAGATAGGTAAAGTAATGTAGGAAATAAAAACAGCAAAAGATTCAATAATAATAAAAAACCATTGAACAATAAGAAAATGACAAACAGGCAGGAACACACATCATGTAACCAGATAACATAACGTTAAAAAAGAAAAATCGAGGAGTTTATAAATATTGCAATATTACAAAAATGATGAAAACCTAATTTGTTCATTAATACCACCCCCCCCCCCCCCCCTCGGTGGTGGAAACCCGTATCAAGTAAGTAAATATCCATTTTACTTTTCCTTTTTTGGGCCAAAACCCGTTTCTTTTCCAATTGCCCCCTCTACTATATCCACCAGGACTTTTGTCTAATAGCCCCTTAACCTTTAATAATTTGATCCATCCGCCTTCCATGGTGTTCTCTAAATGACGTGGGATGGTTTTTTTTCCCAGTTTATATAGATCTTTTTTTCCGTCTTTAGCTGCTCGAATCCAAGAAACTGTTCTCCTCGGACCCACGTCGGCGAGTTCACGAGTGGTGAGTCCCACATATATTAGATCACAAGGGGCAGGGTGGGCGTAGTATATGACCCAGTCCTTGTAACACGTAATTGTGTGCCCTGATTTCTATTCTTTTTTTTGCCTGTCCTGAATTTAAGAAGTTTGTAGTAGTTCCTCTCAATATTAGACCAATTGCAACACAGTTGCCACAAGGCGACTGCCACCATTTAGTGAACCCTTTTGATCCAAAGAATGTTTACCTACCCTCCTGTTTCCCTATGCGTTGCTTTGTCACCAAACGGTCCCGTAGAATTGTGGGAAAACCCGTCGGTATGTGATTGCTGTGAGATGGTAACATATTGTTGGAGGGTGTTGTCTATTCTTAACAAATTGCCAGGTGTCGTTAATAAAGGCTTGTGCACTTTTTTTTTTCCCATTGGGGGGACTTGTATGTTTGTCATAAATCTATTGTGTCACCGGGTTGTTTTTTTGTCTTGGGGTTTGGGCAATTAGTAACTCTTTCCTTTTAAAGCTGTTTTTTTTTTGCTCCTTATGTATCCTCTTTTTTAATGGATTTGTTCAGAATATCTATCCCCCGTTCTTTCTCCTCCCTGAAAATCTCCTGGCATAGGTCTAGAGCTTGCTGTTCGAAAGAGGCGTCATCCCCCTGAGCAAGATACGACCGACGGGCCCGTATTCTGAGGATTGGCCTAGAGGGATACCATTGCATTTAAGTGTCTTGGGTAATGTGGAACGATCTGTCAATGTAACAAGGTATACCTCGATGTCCTCTTTCTAAACACAATTGGATGAGATGTTCCCATGATCATCCACGTCAAACAAAATGTCCCAGATATTTTCCATATTTGTGGTTGTGGCGACCCATTTTATATGTCAGTTTTGATATTAATTAATATCGTTAGTATTCAGAGATGTCATGAAACTCCCTGTTAATTTTTCCGATTCTTGGCCCTTGCCAATGTCATAATGACATCATTCATGTACCGGGCCAATAGAGATGTACATTGTCGTATCAATATATTGGATTGTAAGGAAAATTTTCCCTCTCCCCACAGCCCCCGGAAAAGGGTTTGCCGTATGAGGGGGCACATGCGCCCCATCGCAGTTTCCCTTGAGCTGTTAAAGTAGAGGTTCCTTAAAGAAAACAAAATTATGTGTTCAGAGCGACGAATTCCCACAATTGTAATCAAGAAGTGTCCGCAACTGCGGTGTTCCATGTCAGGAAGTCAAAGAAAAAATTTGACGGCAGACAGAATGCCTCTCCTATGTTTATCTGTTCGATGTATATAGCGACTCTACGTCGCACGTACACTCTGATGTCTGTTTAGGTGGCGGCCGTCGTTGAATTTCTTTTAAAAGTACAGTCGTATTACTTCAGATATGACGTAGATTGAGCCTCACCAAAGGCCGTAGTGAATATCATTATGTGCAGGAAGGTTTACATAGATTATGATCCCTTGACCACAATGGTGCCTACCTGGTGGGTTTTGTTGGGGCGTTTATATGTATGTCTTTTGGCAGCGATAACAGCGCAGAAAATCTTGGGGTTAGTCCGGATTAGACACTCCATCTGGCTTTTTTCGTTAAAATGTTTGTTTTTCTACTGCTGTTGGAAGAGAATACATATTGAGTTCCTTCTTTGAATTTATTTTGTACAAGGATTGAAGTAAGGTTTTGCTTTATAAGCAGTAATGTCCTCGTATGGCGAAAAGCCTCTTTTCATGTCTTTCTTCGTTAGAACCATAGCACAACGTTCCCCCTTTACAGTCAGTTTTATTATCTTTGTTTTAATTATCCTTTTCACCATCAATTCAGTAATTGCTTTGAGCGGGGCCTGTGTGTAACAGTGGTTTTCTTGGCCCCATGTTGAATATTCTGCTTTGAAGTCACGTGTTACTAATTTACAAACAGATCTATGTTACAAAGTTAGACAGAATTGGGGAAATGTAGATTTAGGTAATAGAAGTAGATCTGAATTTCTTACCCTTTTCTATATGCGTTGTCTTGTTCTTCCAACAGTTCTTCTAGGGCTTGTAGGGCCAAGTGTTCATGGTCTTGTGGTGACATTAGGCTTTCCTCCCTGGCGTGAGAAATATCTCTTGAATGCCAGTTTGTTAGAAGCGAACAGAATTCTAGCAGACAATTTGGCCTTTCTGTTTATGACCAACGACGGAAACAACTCAAAATGTGTTCACCCCCGGTGAGAGTAATGAAAGCCGAGTGAACTTACCTTATGGGTGAGTTGTTCCTAATGTGTGTTAAGTATACCTTATTTGATTTAGTTTGCATTTGTCTCTGCCCGTGCCCACCGTTTTCGGCGGGGGCCTGTGGTAGGTTCGTAACCTTTATTTATTATTGCCTCTGTGTTGGTTCATGTTCGCATGCTCAGAGGATGTCCTGTGAATAGCGTCACTCAGGGATATCTGAGAGGATACTGATGGGGTACGACTAACGGGGTTGGTATTTCTTGAAAATTCTCCATTTATATAGATTTTCCAAGGTTTCATGTCCTGGGTGTTCTGTGGAATTTTTTTGTTTCCTTTTGGGTTTTAATTTGTTTTTCCCCAGGTTTTTTCGAAGATTATCTATTTCCATAGAGAAGAGTTTCAAATTCCCAGTTGGGAGAGATGATCTGATCTCCAGCTGAATAGTTGGTTAGTTCAGAGTCCCAAATTTCAGAAAATGTTTTTGTATTCGGTTCCACATATGAGTTTGCATTAGGGTCTCATAAGAGCGTTTTTGGTTGCAGATCTTCCTCCCCCATTTAATTACAGAAACGTGAGATCATCATACCCGAAAGAAGGGCAGAATTTGTATGCGTAGTCCTCGTGAGGAATCATAACCCGATAGGATGTAATGTTTTCTAGTGAGAGGCGGTTCCAACCAAATTTCGAGTTCGTTCGTCGTGTAAGAGGTTTCGTAGTTAGTTTTTTAGTTCCTTATTTTGTTTCTGATTGTGTGTCCTCAGAGTTTCCATGCTGCTGCGAATACAGCGTCCTGCTTCCAGGCGGCCCCAACTTTGTTCTTTCTTGCCCGAAAAGAGTCCATGTATGGATACAAAAAAGTCGTTCTGTAGGAAATACAGGAAAGAATTAGACTTATGTATAAGTATAGAGTAGAGCGGAGCCGAAATATTGGTACCATATAGTGCAAATATGCGCTATTCATACTCCCTAACCAAGATTACCCATAAAACACACCATTATCAATAAGATAAAAGAAGGAGAAACCAATATAAGTATATAGAACAATATAGTCTTATGAGTACATATATAAACAGTATAAAATGGCATCAACAATGGATGAAAATTAAAAAAACAAGAGAGCAGTTGCATGAAACCTTGAAATAAGCGTGTAAAGCAAATGAATTAGCAGTGGAAGGTATGATAACAACAAGGCGACCGAGAAGACAAATAGCCCAAAGGAATGTGCTCTACTATACGAATATAAGTCCTAAGCCAAATCCATACCAAACAGTTCGGAACATGCACTGCCAGATCCCCGACACTGTGTTCGCATAGGCTTTCTCAAGGGATATCTGGGATTTAGGAAGCAGGTATGTATGAGAGAGGTACCGCCAATATGATGGCGAGAATTAAGATGACGTGGATGCATGTATGGGAGGAGTTAAGATCGGGGGTCCACTGAAGGAGCCTTTGTATCCATATGAAATTTAAAACTGTATCAAGGCACAGGTTGTATTGTGCCAGTGTAGAAAGTCGTCGCGTTAGCCATAGTGGTGCTGACCAAAGCGGAATCCGAAGTTAAGAGAGACGCGACAACCCGTCAGCTCTCCGCGATGGAGTGCGTCATAAATGAAGACGCGATGCGCCGTCCAATGAAGGTCAATAGACGGAAAAGGGGGTGCCATGGCAAAACCAAGCCCCGATTGATAATTACGCCTTGCGGTGATGTAGTTGTATGACATAATTGGACAAAGTGCTAGTGCAGGTATACTCGTTATAATGTAATATAAATTACATTTATATACATATTAGAGACAAAGTGCTAGTGCTAATATGGACATTAGGAATATACAAAAATTAGTTAATAGTACCTAACTAAATACATAGAAGGATACAATTAATTTATATTGTAATACATTCATAGCCAGAATATATAAATAGTATGTGATAATACATAATGTATGTAATGCAAAGACATGATATAAAATTGACACTAATGAATAACTTGAATGAAAATCGTTTAGCAATTAAGGAGTAACATCCTACTATTACATATATGTGAGTGAAATTAAACCGTTGACATAAAAGTGCAACCCAGTGAGTCAAAGTGACATGCAGCAAATACAATCAGTAAAGGCACAGGAACATTAAAGTCCTATGGCAGAAGGTATATAATAAATAGAACGCGGAATGCATGAGTAATGAAGGAGGTGTTCGTACACATTGAGCATTTCTGTTAAGAACGAGTAAGGGGATGATTCATACACGCTGAACACTATCTTAAATTTGATCTCCCATCATGGATCACGTCATCTAATTCTCGCCCATCCTATTGGCGGCCCTTCCTCAGATATACCCTGCTTCCTAATTTCCCCAGATACTCCCTTGAGAAAGCCCTTAAATCGAACACGTGTCCGGGGTCTGGCAGTGCATGTTCCTAATGTGGTTAATGGTATTTTGGCCTAGGCTTATATTTTGTTTAGAGCACATTTCCTTTGTGCCTATTTATTGTCCCCCTCTCTGTCTGCCGTTTGTTTATCACTACCTCTCCACTGCTAAATTCCAATATTGCTTTTACACGCCTTATTTTTCAAGGTTTCATGCACTGCTCCTCTTTGTTTTAATTTTCTCCCATTGTTGTGTCCAATTTTTTAAAATATTAAAATACTGTTTTTATATATGTAACTAATTAAAGACTATAATTTGTTCTAATCTAGCTTATATTGGTTTTCCACCTCCCTTTTTTTATAAATCTTATTGATAAATGGTTGTGGTTTTATTGTATCTTGAGTGGGGGATAATGCATATTTGCACTATATTTATTGCCCATACTGCCCCTCACTTCTAACTATAATTAGTTACTACATCCTTTCCTGTCTTTCTACAGCCCACTTTTTTTTGGTTCCAAACATGGACTTTTCGGGCAAAGAACAAAGTTGGCGCCTTGGAAGCAGACGCCTGTATTCGGCAGCAGCATGGAACTCTGAGACGACACAATCAAAATCAAAAAAAAAACAAAATAAGGAACTTAAAAACTAACCTACGAAACCTCTTACACCCGACGACTCGAATTTTGGTGGAACCGCCTCTCACTAGAGAAATACATCCTATCGGGTATGATCACCACGAGGACTACGCATACAAATCTGATCTTTGCCCTTCTTTTTCCCGGGGTATGAGGATCCCTCCTCACTTTCTGTTAATAAAATGGGAAAGGAGATCTGCCAAACAAAACCTCTATAAGCCCCTAATGCAACTCCATAGTGGAACAAAAAAAAAGAATACAAAACAATCTTGAAAATTTTGGAACTCTGAACTTAACCACTATTTCCAGCCCTTTGGAGAATCAGATCCATCTCTCCCCAAAAACTTACCTTGGGGGGGGAAAATTTGAACTTCTTCCCTCCTCTATGGAAATAGATGAATCCTGGAATCTTTCCTTCGAAACCTGGGAAAAAACAAATTAAAAACCAAAAGGCAAAAAAAAAAAAAAAAATTTGTCCAAACGAGACACCCCAGACATGAAACCTTTTGAAAAAATCTTTATGTAAAATGGGAAGAATTTCCAAGAATACAACCCCCCGTTAGTCCCGTACCCCATCAGTTAATTCCTCTTCAGAATAAATCCCTGAGTGAGCTAATCACAGGACATACCAACCTCCTCTGAAGCATGTGCGAACCAAATGAAAAGAACCCAAAACACAGAGGCCAAATAAAGGCGGTTACGAACCCCTACCACAACACAAGTTACGAAACCCTAAAAACCGACAACAACAATTCAACCGGCAACATCCGGAAAAACGGGTGGGGCCCGCCCCCAAACGGGGCCAAAGAGAAACCCAAAAAAAAAACAATGGAAAACCCTAAGGAAAACTCCCAACCCAATTTAAAAGGTAAAATTTAACTTAACAGATATTTAATACTAACTAAAACACAATGGTGAAGTGTTAGGTCTTTTTGGTTTGTCCATTTTCTCCCCATCCCAAGGTGACAAATTTTTTGATTGTTTTTTCCTTCCCCCTAAGCCAAAATTTAAAAAGACCTGCCAATCAGTTTCGCTCGAAACCTGGCATTCAAAAGAAAAAGATTATTTCCACGACAATGAAAAGCAACTAATGTTCACCAACGCAAGACCGCAATTGGAACAACTGGCCCCCCCTACAAGCCCTAAAGAAAAAAAAGAAATTTTTTTGGAAAAAAGACACAAGAACAACGCATTAAGAAAGTTAAAATTCCATCTACATCCTTTATTTACCTAAATTCCTACTAACTTTAAAAAAACAAAAAATGTTTTCCAATTTTCTATCATTTTTCATTATTATTATTTAACTTTCCGCAATTTCTTTCGTCTAACTTTGCTAAACATAGATCCTGTTTGTTTGAAATTAGTTCAACACACGTGACTTCAAACAGATATCCAACATTGGGGCCCAAGAAAACCAACTGTTAGCTGTACAACCAGCCCCGCGCAAAGCCAAATTACTGAATTTGCGGGACAGATAACCATGTGGATCAAATAAAAAAAAACCGCCTCCTGATAAAGGGGGAAACGTTTTGTGCTATGGTCTAAACGAAAGACTATGAAAAAAGGGAGGCCCCTTTCCTTTTTCCTTTTCTTTTTTTTTAAATGCTTTCTTTTTTTTTTTTTTTTTTTTTTGCCTATTTTTTTTTTTTTGGGGGGGTTTTCCTTTTCTTAGGCGGCCTTTTTCGCCAAGTTTTAACGAAGATATTAACCTGCCTAAAATTAAAAAAAACCCTTTTAAAAAACCTTCAATCCTTTTTTACCTTTTACAACAAAAATTTCAAAGAAGAAAAACTAATATTGTATTCTCCCCCCTCCCCAAAACCAGCAAAAAGTTTAGAAAACAACATTTTTTTAAAATTTTAAACGAACAACCAGAATGGGAGTGTGTCTAATTTTTTGTCCCTTAATTTTGAATTTTTCCGGGACCTTAACCCCAAAGATTCTGCGCTGTATTGGCCCGCTGCCCCAAAAAAATACATAAACAAATAAAAAACCGCCCGCCCAAAACCCAACAAAAACCCCAACCAAGTGTAAAAGGGCCCCCATTGTGTCAAATGGAATCCAATTAATCTATGTTGAAAAACCTATTCTGCAAAATTAATTGATTATCACACCTACCCGGCCCTTTTGGGTTTTGGAAGGGCCTCCTTTAACAAAAAAAACAGAGAGGGCAGAAAGGGTGAAGAAGGCAAAAAGAAACGTAGGGATCTACTACCGTCCCATAATTCCTGAAAGATAATAACGACCCTTGGAATACTTTAAAGAAAATGCAAACGCCCCCTCAACCCGAGAATCAGACATGCCAAATTTGTTACCCGGTTGGCGACACGTTAGAAGTCGCTATAAAAAAAAAAAATACAAAAAAAATTAACAGTCCGATAAACATAGAGGGATGGCCCCATTTTTTTCCCTTGCCGTCAAATTTTTTTCTTGAACTCCCTTCTGAACATGGAAAAACCGCAGTTTTGCCCACAACTGTCTTGATAACATTTATTGGTTTGGAAAAATTTTCCGCCTTAAAACCAATAATTTTTTTTGTTTTTTTTTTTTTTTTTCCCCTTTTTTTAAAAAGGGGACCTCTACCTTAACAAGCTCCAGGGGAAACTGCGAATGGGTGGGCGGCCAAACAAATGTGCCCCCGTCCCAAAAAATAAATACGCCCAAAAACCTTTTTTTTTTTTTTTCCTGGGCTTGTGACGAGGGAAATTTTTTTTTCCCTTTACATCCCAAAATTATATTGGGAAAATCCCGACAAGGTGTACCAACCATCTCTATGCCCGGTACATTTTTGATGAATGTTTTCCATTATGAATTTTGCGGGGGGCCAAGAAAATCGGAATTAACAGGATTTTTTTTCCCATGTTGAAACAATCCTCTGAAATACTAACGATAATTTTATATAAACTGACACATATAAAATGGGGGTCCGCCCAAAACAATAATGGAAAATATCCTGGAAACAATTTTTTTGTGGGGGGTTTGTTGAACCGTGGAATGATCCCATGGGAAACAACATCTCATCCAATTGTTTTAGAAAAGAGGAACATCGAGTAATACCTTTTTTTTGTTTACTGCAAGGAATCGTCCAAACAAATCCCCAAGAAAATTTAAATCAATGGTAAAAAACATCCCTTATAGGCCCCCCAAATTCCTCCAAGAAAATAATACGCCGTGTAATCCCTGGGCCTCCAGAATGAACCCCCGCCTTCCTTTTTCCGAACCAAGCAAGGCTCTTTAACCCTAATGCCCCCAGAGGATTTCAAGAGAAAACGGGTGGACTATTCGCCCCCCTGAAAACCAAATCCCATAAAAGAGGATACATTAATAAGCAAAAAAAGGCCCCTAAAAGGCAAAGAGTTTACTAATGCCCCAAAAAAAAACCCCAAGAACAAAAACAAACGGTTGACAACAATACGATTTTATTACAACATACAACCAAAACAATTTTCCCAATTGGGAAAAAGTGAACCAAGGGCAAGGCCTTTATTTTACGACCCAAACTGGCAAAGTGTTAAGACTAGAACAAACACCACCCCACCCTCCAACCAATTATGCCTATCTGCTCGCCCATCATCATCCCAGCAATTAACAAATACCGACGTCCCCCCAACACAATCCTACGGGGGGACCGTTTTGGGTTTGAACAAGCCCCCCCCCACGCTAGGGGGAAAACCAGGAGGGGTAAAAGGTTCAACATCCTTTTTTTGGGATCAAAAAGGTTTCCCCCTAAAATTGGTGGCAGTTCCGCCCCTTTTGGGTGGCAACTGTGTTGCATGGGTTTCCCCTAAATTATTGAAGAGAACTCAACTTTCGTTTTTTTTCCCTTTTTAATTTTCAGAACAGGCCAAAACAGAAATCATTTGGAAATCCAGGCCAACACAATTACGTGGTACAACGAACTGGGCCGTCAATAAATAACTACGCCAACCTGCCCCCCTGTGAATCTAAAATATCTGTGGGGGACTTCACCATGCGTGAAACGTTTCGCCCGACGTGTCCCGAGAAACACGTTTTCCCCCTTGGAAATCGAGGCAAAGCCCCTTTAAAAAAAGACCGAAAAGATCTATTATAAACTGAAAAACCATCCCACGTTCCCCATTTTTTTGTAAGAAGAACACCACCCATGGAAGGCCGATTGGGGGATCCAAATTTTAAAGGTTAAAGGGGGCATTGAAACAAAGTTCCCTGGTGGGATAGTAGAGGGGCCCAAATTTGGAAAACGGGTTTTTTGGCCCAAAAGGAAAAGTAAATGGAAAATTTTACCTTTTACTTGATATACGGTTTTTTTTTTCCCAGTTTTTTTTTCACCACGAGGTCCCCTAATGAAACAACTTAGTTTTTTGCCATCCTTTTTTTGTAATATTTTGCAATATTTTAATTAAACTCCTCCTCAAGATTTTTCTTTTTTAAAAACGTTTATGTTATCTGGTTTTATACATGATGTTGTTGGTCCCCTGGTTTGTCAATTCCTTTTTTTTTATTGGTTTCAATGTGTTTTTTTTTTTATGATTATTAATTATTGAATTATCAATTCTTTTTTGATTTTATTCTTTTTGCTGTTTTTTTTTTATTCTACATTTACTTACCCTATATGAATTTGGGGTCTGTCATGGTTTTCTTCTTCTCTTCTCTCCTCACATCAACCCCAGAAGTTGTTTCACACGTGTTAATGAAATCCATAATGAATCATCCCCTTTTACTAACCACCACTCTTTTTCTTAAACATACAGTTGCCCCTCAATGTGTAAACGAACCACCCTCCCTTAAACTCATCTCTTGGCCAATTCCGGCCGTTCCTCTATTTTAATTTATATACCCCCTCTGCCACATGGACCTTTTTAATTGTTTTCCCTTGCCTTAATATTATTTATTGCACTGCAATGTTCCCACTTCCTTGTTGCTTCAAACTGGGTTTTTGTCACTTTTGTAATTCCACCCCAACGGATTTTTTAATTTTTTTCACTCCAACAATATGTAAATGATTTATAACCCACTCCAACCCCAAACTCTCCTCCTTTAAACCTTTTTTTACTCCCCTTAACAAAAACCATTGCCCTAAAAAACGAATTTTCCCAAATTGCAAGTTTGTTATGTCTTCACTTAGTGTATGAGGGGGTCCAAGCTCTATGACTTTTTATATCATGTCCCTTTTTTTTGAATTTACACTTAACCCAATTTTACTGTAAATTATATCACATTAATTTTTTTTAATATAATTTTCCCCACTGGGCCCCCCTTATGAAAATGGTATTCAATTTAACATAAAATTGTTTTAATTGTAAACTCCTTCCAGGAATTCTGTATTTTTTTTTTAAGGGTTAACTCAAAAATTTAAAAAACTCAATTTTTTTGTAATTAAATTTTTCCTCCCAATGTCATATTAAGCCCTAGCGCAACTTTTGTGTTCCTTTAATTATGTTTTTAAATTAATTAAATGTAATTTTTAATAATTTTTACATTTATAAAAAAAAAAAAAAAAAACCCGATTATACCCTTTGCCCCACTAGCCCTTTTTTGTTCCATTTTTTAAATTATGTCCCATAAAACAACTACACAACTACAAAACATCCCACCGGCAAGGATGGTTTTACATAACCTCATCTGTCCTTGGGGTTTCTGCCGCAATGCCCGCACTGCCCCCTCTTTTTTTTTTTTTTTTTGTTTTTTTTTTTTTTTTTTTTTTTTTTTTTTTTTCCGTCTATCTGAACCTTTTTTTTTTCTGTTCTCCCCATTGGACGCGCCATGCCGCCGTTCTTTTCCAAACTTTTTTAATGACGTTCACCTTTACCCAATTCGCGAGAAAAAAAAAAGTTTTTTTTTTTTTTTTTTCCCCGACGTTTGGTCCGGAAGCCCCTCCCTCTTAATAAAAAAAACTTTTTTTTTAACACCACAATTACTCTCGTATTTCCGCGTTCAAAGCCAAACACTATGCCGCTTAACGCGAAAAACCGAAAATTTTCCCTACTCTTGGGGCCCCATACCAACCTGTTGGCCTTTTTTGGATACAGTTTTTTAAGTTTTTAAAATTAAAATTTAAAAAATTTCATTATGGTAACAAAGATGGAAACCACAAAGTGCTCCCTTTTTAGGTGACCCCTCCCCTTCCCATCCAGGATCACGGTTCCCCAAAGCCTTAATTTTCGGTCCTAAATTCCCCTAATTCCCCCTCGATCCCCTATTTTTTTCCCTTCGCCAATTCCTAAATTGGGCCGGACCCCCTTCCTCATATAATTATTTACCCATGCCTCCCCCTAATTCCCTCCCCAAATCTTCCCCAGATACCCTCCCCTTTGAAGAAAAAGCCTTTATGGCCGAAAAACACGTCTGTCCGGGGTCTGGCAGTTTTGCCAATGTTTTCCCCCTTAACGCCCTGTGGGTAAAATGGTCAAAAAATTTGGGCCTAGGGACTTTTAATAATTCTGTAAATTAAAGAGCACATTTTTTTTTTCCCCCCCCTTTGTGCTATTTTATTGTCCCCCCCCCTCTTTTGTCCTGCCCGTTTTGTTTTTATCAACTTAACCCTCTTTCCCACTTGCTATTCATATTGCTTTACACGCTTATTTTCCAAGGGTTTTCCATTATGCACTGCCCCTCTCTAAATATTTGTTTTGTTTTTAATTTTTTCCACCATCCATTGTTTGTGCCAAATTTTTTTTATTTACTGTTTTTTTTTATATATATTTGTAACTAATAAAAGACTAATTATTTGTTTCTAATATAAAGCTTTTTATTATTGGTTTTTTTCCCCTCCCCCACCCCCTTTTTTTTTCTTCCCTCCCCTTTTTTAAAATCTTTTTTATTGATAATGGGTATATTTTAAAAACCAATTTGTTCAAGTGGAAGTTTATTTTTTTACAAAAAAAAATGCCTTCCTTGTTTGGAAAGATACTTTCCCGGATAAATGAGACAATCCCCTCCTTCCTCAACCAACCAAAACACCAATAAAATTTACATTATATTGTTATGGAGGGGCCCGATTGGCATAACGAGCTGGGGGGCCCCCATCAAAGGAGCGTGCTCCATGACCAATGGGACACCTTTAATCTGGCCCCTGCAGATGGAATAACACCTTTTAGTTGTAGAACTGAAATTCAGTAATATCTGAGGTGTTTTTTTTTTAGATTTAAGGCATAGAGGGCATTGTGCGACCAGAACTTGATGTTAATTCCATTTGATCCTGCAGATATTGGCTTCGAGTTATGCCAGAATGCCAATAGTTATCGTGGAGTGTGGATGTTGTTTTTTTTAAAATTTTAAAATATTTTATTGGTTTCTTATACATAACATACACCAAAACTGAAAATAAAAAAAATCTTATAAATTAGGACAAAAGCCTTTTAACTTCAAAATAATCAATCTCAAACATTATTAATTCCAAACCATGTTAACGCAACTTGCCCACTCCCAGAGGAACTGCATAGAACTTCGTTTACACTGTTTTGATAAATGTGGGCCTCTGGGGCACATTTGCTTGCGCCAGTTTTCTGGCAACTTTGCACGTTCTTTTCAGGGTTTAAGAAGCACATGTGTTGTCACATGCAGCCGTTGTGTGGCATGGCTTCCCATAATTCTTCATGCGACACCAAATCTGCACTGAAATGGGCGTTTCTAATGCTCAGTGGACCTTGTGCCCACATTTACATGCCAAAGTATGACAGGAAGTGGTGGCACACCCTATTTTAAAGGTGCCACCAAAAAAAGAAAGTGGTGGCAATCTTCGGGGCAAGTGAGGGCGCCAACATGACATCGGCAACCTAACATTGGTTGCCCAATGGGAGTGCCATATTGGATGGCTGATCACGTTCCCCATGATGACATCATCGCAAGGGTGGTGATCAGTTGCCATTCCGCCTACGTGTCATTAGAGTCTTCATAGGCTTGCCTAATGAACTTTAACAGTGCACGAAGGCAGGTTGAGTGTGAATTGAAATGGAAGAATGGAAAATGGCAGCAGTTATTACCAGTACATAATATGAATTAGTACTATTATAGTATAGGAGTTAGGGGATATGGGCAATACATATAGTGCCAAATTATGCATTATGTCCCCATCAAGATTACCAATAAAACACACCCTTATTCAATAAAGATAACAAAGGAGAAAAACCAATATAAGTATAAGAACAAATAGTCTTTATTAGTACATATATAAACAGTATAAAATGGCACAACAATGGATGAAAATTAAAAACAAGAGAGCAGTGCATGAACCTTGAAATAAGCGTGTAAAGCAATATGAATTAGCAGTGGAGAGGTAGTGATAACAACGGCAGACAGAGAGACAATAAATAGCACAAAGGAAATGTGCTCTAATACAGAATATAAGTCCTACAGCCAATACCATAACCACAGTTAGGAACATGCACTGCCAGACCCCGACACGTGTTTCGCATAAGGCTTTCTCAAGGGGAGTATCTGGGATTAGGAAGCATGGGTATATATGAGAAGGGTCCGCCAATAGGATGGCGAGAATTAGATGACGTGATCATGATGGGAGGAGTTAAGATCGGAGGGTCCACTAAGGGAGCCTTTGTTACCATAATGAATTTAAAACTGTATCAAAGGCACAGGTGGTGTATGGCCAGGAGAAAGTCGTCGCGTTAGCATAGTGTGCTGACGCGAATACGAGAGTAAAGAGAGCTCCGGACAACCGAGGAAACTCTCGCGATGAGTAGTGACGTCATAAAAGTGAGAAGGCGCATGCGCCGTCAATGGAAAGGTCAGATAGACGGTAAAAGAGGGTGCCGACGCATGGCAGAACAGGCCCGCCTGAGTATTAACTCCTTGCGGTAGATGTAGTTGTATGACATAAATTGGACAAAGTGCTAGTGCCAGGTATAATCGTTATAAGTAATATAAAACAATTACATTTATATACATATTAGAGACAAAGTGCTAGTGCAAATGACATTGAGAAATATACAAAAATTAGTTAATAGTACCTAATAAATACATAGAAGGTACATAATTTATATTGAATACATTTCAAGCCAGAATTATATAAAATTATGTGATAATACATAATGTAGTGATCAAAGACATGATATAAAATTGACACTAATGAATAACTTGCAATGAAAATCGTTTAGCAATGTAAGGAGTAAAACCTATATACAATATGTGAGTGAAAAATAAAACACGTGAATAAAAGTGCAACCCAGTGAGCAAAAGTGACATGCAGGCAATAATAATAGTTAAGCAAGGAAACATTAAAGTCCAGGGCAGAGGTATAAATAAATAGAGACGCGGATGCAGAGATGAGAAGGAGGGGGTGGTTCGTACACATTGAGCATTTCTGTTAGAAAGAGTAAGGGGATGATTCATACACGTGAACCACTATCTTTGAGAGAGAAGAGAAACCATGACAGACCCAATTCATATAGGTAAGTAATGTAGAATAAAAACAGCAAAAGATTCAATAATAATAAAAAACATGAACAATAAGAATGACAAACAGGAACCAACACATCATGTAAACCAGATAACATACGTTAAAAAAGAATCTGAGGAGTTTATAAAATGTGCAATATTACAAAAAGATGAAAAAACTAGTTGTTCATTAAGACCCTCGTGGTGAAACCGTATCAAGTAGTAATCCATTTACTTTCCTTGGGCCAAAACCCGTTTCCAATGCCCCCTTACTATCCACCAGGACTTTTGTCAATGCCCCTTACCTTAAATTTGGATCCATCGCCTCCTCCATGGGTTCTCTAAAGACGTGGGATGGTTTTTCAGTTTATAGATCTTTTTCGTCTTTAGCTGCCTCGATTCCAAGAACGTGTTCTCCGGACATGTCGGCGAGTTCACGAGTGGTGAGTCCCACATATATTAGATCACAGGGGCAGGGGCGTAGTATATGACGCCCAGTCGTTGTACACGTAATTGTGTGCCTGATTTATATTCTTTTTTTGCCGTCTGAATAAAGAAAGTTGTAGTTTCTCTCAATATTAGGACAGATTACACAGTTGCCACAAGGCGACTGCCACATTTAGGACCTTTTGATCCAAAGATGTTACCTACCTCCCTGTTCCCTATGCGTGTTTGTCACAAACGGTCCCGTAGATTGTGGGAAGGAACGTCGGTATGTATTGCTGGATGAGATGGTACATATGTTGGAGGGTGTGTGGTCTATTCTTAACACTTGAAGTGTCGTATGTCGTATAAGGCGGTTTCCACTTTTTCCCATTGGAATTGTATGTTGTAATAAATGTATTGTGTCACCGTTGTTTTTTGTCTTGGGTTTGGGCATTAGTAACTCTTCCCTTTTAGCTTTTTTTGCTCTTATGTATCCTCTTTTTATGGATTGTTCAGAATATCCCCGTTCTCTGAATCTCTGGCATAGGTCTAGAGCTTGCTGTTCGAAAGAGGCGTCATCTGAGCAGATACGGCGTATTCTGAGGAATTGGCCTATAGGGATACCATTGATTAATTTCTTGGGATGTGACGATCTGAATGTAAAAGGTATACTTACTCGATGTCTCTTTTCTAAACACATTGGATGAGATGTTCCCATGATCATCCACGTCAAACAAAATGTCCAGATATTCCATATTGTGGCGACCCATTTTATATGTCAGTTTGATATTAATATCGTTAGTATTCAGAGATGTCATGAAATCCTGTAATTCCGATTCTTGGCCCTGCCAAATCATAATGACATCATCAATGTACCGGGCATAGAGATGTACCTTGTCGATCAATATATTTGGATTGGTAAGGAAAATTTCCCTCTCCCACAGCCCCAGGAAAAGGTTTGCGTATGAGGGGGCACATGCCGCCCCCATCGCAGTTCCCTGGAGCTGTAGGTAGAGGTTCCCCTTAAAAAGAAAAAAATTATGTGTTAAGGCGAATTCCAACAATTGTATCAGAAGTGTCGCAAACTGCGGTTCCATGTCAGAGGAGTCAAGAAAAAATTTGACGGCAGAAATGCCATCTCTATGTTTTATCGATGTATATAGCGACTCTACGTCGCACGTAACAATCTGCATGTCTGATTCTAGGTGGAGGCCGTTGAATTTCTTTAAAGTATCAGTCGTATCTTTCAGATATGACGGTAGAGCCTCCACCAAAGGCCGTAGGTGATAATCAATTAATTTGCAGATAGGTTCACATAGATTATTGATCCCTGACACAATGGGCCTACCTGGTGGGTTGTTGGGGCGTTTATGTATTTTTGGCAGCAGATACAGCGCAGAAATCTTGGGGTAGTCCGGAATTAGACACTCCATCTGGCTTTTCGTTAAAATGTTGTTTTCTACTGCTGTTGAGAGAATACATATTAGTTCTTCTTTGAATTTTTGTAAAGGATTGAAGGTAAGTTTTTTATAGCAGGTAATATCTCGTAATTGGCGAAAAGCCTCCTTTTCATAGTCTTTCGTAGACCATAGCACAACGTTTCCCCCTTTATCAGAGGGTTTTATTATCACATTTTTCATCTCCCTCAATTCAGTAATTGCTTTGCGCTGGGCTGTTGTACAGTTGGTTTCTTGGCCCCATGTTGATATCTGTTTGAAGTCACGTGTGACTAATTTAACAAACAGATCTATGTTAGCAAAGTTAGACAGAATTGGGAAATTAGTAGATTTAGGTAATAGAGTAGATGGAATTTTACCTTTCTTATATGCGTTGTCTTGTTCTTCCAAAAGTTCTTCTAGGGCTTGTAGGGCCAAGTGTTCATGGTCTTGTGGTGACATTAGTGCTTCCTTGTCGTGAAATATCTTCTTGAATGCCAGTTTTCGAGCGAACAGATGCAGGTCTTTTATTGCTAGGAAACAATCAAATTTGTCACTTGGAGAGAATGACAAACCAAGACTTAACACTTCACATTGTGTTTTAGTTAGTATAATATCTGTTAAGTTAATTACCTTTAATGTTGAGTTCCTAGTTTCATTTTTGTTCTCTGCCCGTGCCCACCGTTTCGGCTGTTGCCTGTGGTAGGGTTCGTAACGCCTTTTATTGCCTCTGTGTGGTCTCATGTTCGCATGCTCAGAGGATGTCTGTGATAGCTCACTCAGGGATATCTGAGAGGATACTGATGGGGTACGACTACGGGGTGTATTCTTGAAATTCTTCCATTTATAGATTTTTCCAAGGTTCATGTCCTGGGTGTCTCGTTGGAATTTTTTTGTTTTTCCTTTTGGGTTTTTTAATTTTGTTTTTCCCAGGTTTTTTCGAAGATTCCATCTAATTTCCATAGAGAAGAGTTTCAAATTCCCCAGTTTTGGGAGAGAATGATCTGATCTCCAGCTGAAATAGTTGGTTAGTTTCAGAGTCCGCAAATTTCAGAAAATGTTTTTGTATTCGGTTCCAATATGAGTTGCATTAAGGTCTCAATAAAGAGGTTTTTTGGGTTGCAGATCTTCCTCCCCCCCCATTTAATTACAGAAGTGAGATCATCATACCCGAAAGAAGGGCAAGATTTGTATGCGTAGTCCTCGGTGGAATCATACCCGATAGATGTAAAATGTTTTTCTAGTGAGAGGCGGTTCCAACCAAATTTCGAGTTTGTTCGTCGTGTAAGAGGTTTCGTAGTTTAGTTTTTTTTTTAGTTCCTTATTTTGTTTTGGGAAAAATTGTGTGTCCCTCAGAGGTTCCAATGGCTTGCCTGCGAATACGCGTCTGCTTTCCAGCGGCCCCAAAACTTTGTTCTTTCTTTTGTGCCCGAAGTCCATTTTATGGATACACAAAAAAGTCGTCTGTAGGAAAATACAGGAAAGAATTAGTACTTATTATAGTATAGAGTGTAGGGATATGGCATACATATAGTGCAAATATGCATTATCCCCTCAAGATACCATAAACACACCATTATCATAAGATAAAAAAGGAGAAACCATATAAGCTATATAGAACAATATAGTCTTTATTAGTACATATATAAACAGTATAAAAATGGCACAACAATGGATGAAAATTAAAAACAGAGAGCAGTGCATGAAACCTTGAAATAGCCGTGTAAAGCAATATGAATTAGCAGTGGAGAGTAGTGATAACAACAACGGCAGACCAGAGAGACATAAATAGCACAAAGGAAATGTGCTCTATACAGAATATAAGTCCTAGCCCAAATACCATACCACAGTTAGGAACATGCACTGCCAAACCCCGACACGTGTTTCGCATAAGGCTTTCTCCAAGGGGAGTATCTGGGATTAGGAAGCAGGGTATATATGAGAGGGTACCGCCAATAGGATGGCGAGAATTAGATGACGTGATCATGTATGGGAGGAGTTAAGATCGGAGGGTCCACTAGGGAGCCTTTTGTTACCATAATGAAATTTAAAACTGTATCAAGGCACAGGTGTATTGGCCAGAGTAGAAGTCGATTCGCGTTAGCCATAGTGTGCTGACGCGGAATACGAGAGTAAAGAAGAGCTCCGACAACCGTCGTGAAACTCTCCGCGATGGAGTGACGTTCATAAAGGAAGAACGCGCATGCGCCGTCCAATGGAAAGGTCAGATAGACGGAAAAGAGGGTGCGCATGCGCAAAACCAGCCCGATGAGTATTAACGTTCCTTGCGGTGGATGTAGTTGTATGACATAAATTGGACAAAGTGCTAGTGCAAGTATAATCGTTATAATGTAATATAAATTACATTTATATACATATTAGAGACAAAGTGCTAGTGCTGAATATGGACTTAGAAATAATACAAAAATTAGTTAATAGTACCTAATAAAATACATAGAAGGAGTACAATTAATTTTTATATTGAATACATTCATAGCCAGAATTATATAAATTAATGTGATAATACATAATTGTATGTAATCAAAGACATGATACTAAAATTGACACTAATGATAACTTGCAATGAAAATCGTTTAGCAATGTAAGGAGTAACAATCTATATTACATATATGTGAGTTTGAAAAATTAAATCCGTGAATAAAGTGCAACCCAGTGAGCAAAGTGAACATGCAGTGCAAATAATATATTAAGGGCACAGGAACATTAAAGTCCATGGCAGAGGTATATAAATAAATAGAGACGCGGATGCAGAGATGAGTAAGAGGGGTGGTTCGTACCACATGTGAGCCACTTTTCTGTTAAGAAGAGTAAGGGGATGATTCATACACGCTGAACACTATCTTAAATTTGTATCTCCCAATCATGGATCACGTCATCCTAATTCTCGCTCCATCGCTATTTGGCGCACCTTCCTCAGATATAATTCCATGCTTTCCATAATTTCCCCAGATACTCCCTTGAGAAAGCCCTTAATCGAACACGTGTCCGGGGTCTGGCAGTGCTGTTCCTAATGTGGTTATGGTATTTTGCTAGGCTTATATTTTGTTTAGAGCACATGTTTCCTTTTGTGCCTATTTATTGTCCTCTCTGTCTGCCGTTTGTTTATCACTACCTCTCCACTGCTAAATTCCATATGCTTTTACACGCCTTATTTCAAGTTTCATGCACTGTCCTCTTTGTTATTTTTCTTGTTTTCCAATTTTTTAATTTATACTGTTTTATATATGTCTAAAAAGACTATATTGTTCTATTACTTATAATTGTTTTCCTACTCCGACTTTTTTTATCTTCATTGATAAATGGTGTGTTTTATTGTATTTGAGTGGGGATAATGCATATTTGCACTATATTATGCCAATGCCCCTACTCTAACTATAATAGTACTACATCCTTTCCTGTTTTCTACAGCACTTTTTTTTGGTTCAAACATGGACTTTCGGGCAAAGAACAAAGTTGGCGCCTGGAAGCAGACGCCTGTATTCGGCAGCAGATGGAACCTCTGAGGACACACAAATCAAAAAAACAAAATAAGGAACTAAAAACTAACCTACAGAAACCTCTTACACCCGACGAACTCGAATTTTGGTGGAACCGCCTCTCACTAGAAAATACATCCTATCGGGTATGATTCCCACGAGGACTACGCATACAAATCTGCTGCCCTTCTTTCCGGGTATGATGATCTCCCACTTTCTGTAATAAATGGGAGGAGATCTGCAACAAAACCTCTATAAGCCCTAATGCAACTCCATAGTGGAACAGAATACAAAACATCTTGAAAATTTGGACTCTGAACTTAACACTATTCCAGCTGGAGAATCAGATCATCTCTCCCAACTTGGGAATTTGAACTCTTCCTCTTATGGAAATAGATGAATCTTCTTCCGAAACCTGGGAAAAAACAAATTAAAAACCCAAAGGCAAAAAAATTTTCCAACGAGACACCCCAGACATGAAACCTTGAAAAATCTTATAAATGGAAGAATTTCCAAGAATACAACCCCCGTAGTCCCGTACCCCATCAGTATCCTCTTCAGATATCCCTGAGTGAGCTAATCACAGACATCCTCTGAGCATGCGAACCATGAAAGACCCACACAGAGGCCAATAAAGCGGTTACGAACCCTACACAACACAGTTGACCCTAAAACCACAAACCGGCAACATCGAACGGTGGGCCGCCCCAACGGGGCAAGAGAACCCAAAAAAACAATGAAACCTAAGGAACTCCAACCAATTAAAAGGTAAAATTAACTTAACAGATATTTAATACTAACTAAAACACAATTGAAGTGTAGGTCTTTTTGGTTTTGTCATTTTCTCCCATCCCAAGGGGGGTGACAAATTTTGATGTTTGTTTCCTTCCCTAAGCCAATTAAAAGAACCTGCCAATCAGTGTTCGCTCTAAACCTGGCATTCAAGAAAGATTATTTTCACGACAATGAAAGCACTAATGCACCAACGCAAGACCGCATGGAACAACTGGCCCCTACAAGCCCTAAGAAAAGAAATTTGGAAAAAAGACACAAGACAACGCATATAAAAAGTAAAATTCCATCTACTCCTTATTTACCTAAATTCCTACTAAACAAATGTTTTCAATTTCACTTCATTTTAAACCCGAATTCTTCGTCTAACTTTTGCTAACATAGATCCTGTTTGTTTGAAATTAGTTCAACACCGTGACTTCAAACAGTATCAACATGGGGCCAAGAAAACCACTGTTACTTACAACCAGCCCCGCGCAAAGCAATTACTGAATTTGGAAGATAACATGGGATCAAATAAAAACCACCAAACGCAAAATCAAACTGTAAGGGGGAAACCGTTTGTGCTATGGTTCTAAACGAAAGACATGAAAAAAGGGAGGCCCCTTTCCTTTTTCCTTTTCTTTTTTTTTAAATGCTTTCTTTTTTTTTTTTTTTTTTTTTTGCCTATTTTTTTTTTTTTGGGGGGGTTTTCCTTTTCTTAGGCGGCCTTTTTCGCCAAGTTTTAACGAAGATATTAACCTGCCTAAAATTAAAAAAAACCCTTTTAAAAAACCTTCAATCCTTTTTTACCTTTTACAACAAAAATTTCAAAGAAGAAAAACTAATATTGTATTCTCCCCCCTCCCCAAAACCAGCAAAAAGTTTAGAAAACAACATTTTTTTAAAATTTTAAACGAACAACCAGAATGGGAGTGTGTCTAATTTTTTGTCCCTTAATTTTGAATTTTTCCGGGACCTTAACCCCAAAGATTCTGCGCTGTATTGGCCCGCTGCCCCAAAAAAATACATAAACAAATAAAAAACCGCCCGCCCAAAACCCAACAAAAACCCCAACCAAGTGTAAAAGGGCCCCCATTGTGTCAAATGGAATCCAATTAATCTATGTTGAAAAACCTATTCTGCAAAATTAATTGATTATCACACCTACCCGGCCCTTTTGGGTTTTGGAAGGGCCTCCTTTAACAAAAAAAACAGAGAGGGCAGAAAGGGTGAAGAAGGCAAAAAGAAACGTAGGGATCTACTACCGTCCCATAATTCCTGAAAGATAATAACGACCCTTGGAATACTTTAAAGAAAATGCAAACGCCCCCTCAACCCGAGAATCAGACATGCCAAATTTGTTACCCGGTTGGCGACACGTTAGAAGTCGCTATAAAAAAAAAAAATACAAAAAAAATTAACAGTCCGATAAACATAGAGGGATGGCCCCATTTTTTTCCCTTGCCGTCAAATTTTTTTCTTGAACTCCCTTCTGAACATGGAAAAACCGCAGTTTTGCCCACAACTGTCTTGATAACATTTATTGGTTTGGAAAAATTTTCCGCCTTAAAACCAATAATTTTTTTTGTTTTTTTTTTTTTTTTTCCCCTTTTTTTAAAAAGGGGACCTCTACCTTAACAAGCTCCAGGGGAAACTGCGAATGGGTGGGCGGCCAAACAAATGTGCCCCCGTCCCAAAAAATAAATACGCCCAAAAACCTTTTTTTTTTTTTTTCCTGGGCTTGTGACGAGGGAAATTTTTTTTTCCCTTTACATCCCAAAATTATATTGGGAAAATCCCGACAAGGTGTACCAACCATCTCTATGCCCGGTACATTTTTGATGAATGTTTTCCATTATGAATTTTGCGGGGGGCCAAGAAAATCGGAATTAACAGGATTTTTTTTCCCATGTTGAAACAATCCTCTGAAATACTAACGATAATTTTATATAAACTGACACATATAAAATGGGGGTCCGCCCAAAACAATAATGGAAAATATCCTGGAAACAATTTTTTTGTGGGGGGTTTGTTGAACCGTGGAATGATCCCATGGGAAACAACATCTCATCCAATTGTTTTAGAAAAGAGGAACATCGAGTAATACCTTTTTTTTGTTTACTGCAAGGAATCGTCCAAACAAATCCCCAAGAAAATTTAAATCAATGGTAAAAAACATCCCTTATAGGCCCCCCAAATTCCTCCAAGAAAATAATACGCCGTGTAATCCCTGGGCCTCCAGAATGAACCCCCGCCTTCCTTTTTCCGAACCAAGCAAGGCTCTTTAACCCTAATGCCCCCAGAGGATTTCAAGAGAAAACGGGTGGACTATTCGCCCCCCTGAAAACCAAATCCCATAAAAGAGGATACATTAATAAGCAAAAAAAGGCCCCTAAAAGGCAAAGAGTTTACTAATGCCCCAAAAAAAAACCCCAAGAACAAAAACAAACGGTTGACAACAATACGATTTTATTACAACATACAACCAAAACAATTTTCCCAATTGGGAAAAAGTGAACCAAGGGCAAGGCCTTTATTTTACGACCCAAACTGGCAAAGTGTTAAGACTAGAACAAACACCACCCCACCCTCCAACCAATTATGCCTATCTGCTCGCCCATCATCATCCCAGCAATTAACAAATACCGACGTCCCCCCAACACAATCCTACGGGGGGACCGTTTTGGGTTTGAACAAGCCCCCCCCCACGCTAGGGGGAAAACCAGGAGGGGTAAAAGGTTCAACATCCTTTTTTTGGGATCAAAAAGGTTTCCCCCTAAAATTGGTGGCAGTTCCGCCCCTTTTGGGTGGCAACTGTGTTGCATGGGTTTCCCCTAAATTATTGAAGAGAACTCAACTTTCGTTTTTTTTCCCTTTTTAATTTTCAGAACAGGCCAAAACAGAAATCATTTGGAAATCCAGGCCAACACAATTACGTGGTACAACGAACTGGGCCGTCAATAAATAACTACGCCAACCTGCCCCCCTGTGAATCTAAAATATCTGTGGGGGACTTCACCATGCGTGAAACGTTTCGCCCGACGTGTCCCGAGAAACACGTTTTCCCCCTTGGAAATCGAGGCAAAGCCCCTTTAAAAAAAGACCGAAAAGATCTATTATAAACTGAAAAACCATCCCACGTTCCCCATTTTTTTGTAAGAAGAACACCACCCATGGAAGGCCGATTGGGGGATCCAAATTTTAAAGGTTAAAGGGGGCATTGAAACAAAGTTCCCTGGTGGGATAGTAGAGGGGCCCAAATTTGGAAAACGGGTTTTTTGGCCCAAAAGGAAAAGTAAATGGAAAATTTTACCTTTTACTTGATATACGGTTTTTTTTTTCCCAGTTTTTTTTTCACCACGAGGTCCCCTAATGAAACAACTTAGTTTTTTGCCATCCTTTTTTTGTAATATTTTGCAATATTTTAATTAAACTCCTCCTCAAGATTTTTCTTTTTTAAAAACGTTTATGTTATCTGGTTTTATACATGATGTTGTTGGTCCCCTGGTTTGTCAATTCCTTTTTTTTTATTGGTTTCAATGTGTTTTTTTTTTTATGATTATTAATTATTGAATTATCAATTCTTTTTTGATTTTATTCTTTTTGCTGTTTTTTTTTTATTCTACATTTACTTACCCTATATGAATTTGGGGTCTGTCATGGTTTTCTTCTTCTCTTCTCTCCTCACATCAACCCCAGAAGTTGTTTCACACGTGTTAATGAAATCCATAATGAATCATCCCCTTTTACTAACCACCACTCTTTTTCTTAAACATACAGTTGCCCCTCAATGTGTAAACGAACCACCCTCCCTTAAACTCATCTCTTGGCCAATTCCGGCCGTTCCTCTATTTTAATTTATATACCCCCTCTGCCACATGGACCTTTTTAATTGTTTTCCCTTGCCTTAATATTATTTATTGCACTGCAATGTTCCCACTTCCTTGTTGCTTCAAACTGGGTTTTTGTCACTTTTGTAATTCCACCCCAACGGATTTTTTAATTTTTTTCACTCCAACAATATGTAAATGATTTATAACCCACTCCAACCCCAAACTCTCCTCCTTTAAACCTTTTTTTACTCCCCTTAACAAAAACCATTGCCCTAAAAAACGAATTTTCCCAAATTGCAAGTTTGTTATGTCTTCACTTAGTGTATGAGGGGGTCCAAGCTCTATGACTTTTTATATCATGTCCCTTTTTTTTGAATTTACACTTAACCCAATTTTACTGTAAATTATATCACATTAATTTTTTTTAATATAATTTTCCCCACTGGGCCCCCCTTATGAAAATGGTATTCAATTTAACATAAAATTGTTTTAATTGTAAACTCCTTCCAGGAATTCTGTATTTTTTTTTTAAGGGTTAACTCAAAAATTTAAAAAACTCAATTTTTTTGTAATTAAATTTTTCCTCCCAATGTCATATTAAGCCCTAGCGCAACTTTTGTGTTCCTTTAATTATGTTTTTAAATTAATTAAATGTAATTTTTAATAATTTTTACATTTATAAAAAAAAAAAAAAAAAACCCGATTATACCCTTTGCCCCACTAGCCCTTTTTTGTTCCATTTTTTAAATTATGTCCCATAAAACAACTACACAACTACAAAACATCCCACCGGCAAGGATGGTTTTACATAACCTCATCTGTCCTTGGGGTTTCTGCCGCAATGCCCGCACTGCCCCCTCTTTTTTTTTTTTTTTTTGTTTTTTTTTTTTTTTTTTTTTTTTTTTTTTTTTCCGTCTATCTGAACCTTTTTTTTTTCTGTTCTCCCCATTGGACGCGCCATGCCGCCGTTCTTTTCCAAACTTTTTTAATGACGTTCACCTTTACCCAATTCGCGAGAAAAAAAAAAGTTTTTTTTTTTTTTTTTTCCCCGACGTTTGGTCCGGAAGCCCCTCCCTCTTAATAAAAAAAACTTTTTTTTTAACACCACAATTACTCTCGTATTTCCGCGTTCAAAGCCAAACACTATGCCGCTTAACGCGAAAAACCGAAAATTTTCCCTACTCTTGGGGCCCCATACCAACCTGTTGGCCTTTTTTGGATACAGTTTTTTAAGTTTTTAAAATTAAAATTTAAAAAATTTCATTATGGTAACAAAGATGGAAACCACAAAGTGCTCCCTTTTTAGGTGACCCCTCCCCTTCCCATCCAGGATCACGGTTCCCCAAAGCCTTAATTTTCGGTCCTAAATTCCCCTAATTCCCCCTCGATCCCCTATTTTTTTCCCTTCGCCAATTCCTAAATTGGGCCGGACCCCCTTCCTCATATAATTATTTACCCATGCCTCCCCCTAATTCCCTCCCCAAATCTTCCCCAGATACCCTCCCCTTTGAAGAAAAAGCCTTTATGGCCGAAAAACACGTCTGTCCGGGGTCTGGCAGTTTTGCCAATGTTTTCCCCCTTAACGCCCTGTGGGTAAAATGGTCAAAAAATTTGGGCCTAGGGACTTTTAATAATTCTGTAAATTAAAGAGCACATTTTTTTTTTCCCCCCCCTTTGTGCTATTTTATTGTCCCCCCCCCTCTTTTGTCCTGCCCGTTTTGTTTTTATCAACTTAACCCTCTTTCCCACTTGCTATTCATATTGCTTTACACGCTTATTTTCCAAGGGTTTTCCATTATGCACTGCCCCTCTCTAAATATTTGTTTTGTTTTTAATTTTTTCCACCATCCATTGTTTGTGCCAAATTTTTTTTATTTACTGTTTTTTTTTATATATATTTGTAACTAATAAAAGACTAATTATTTGTTTCTAATATAAAGCTTTTTATTATTGGTTTTTTTCCCCTCCCCCACCCCCTTTTTTTTTCTTCCCTCCCCTTTTTTAAAATCTTTTTTATTGATAATGGGTATATTTTAAAAACCAATTTGTTCAAGTGGAAGTTTATTTTTTTACAAAAAAAAATGCCTTCCTTGTTTGGAAAGATACTTTCCCGGATAAATGAGACAATCCCCTCCTTCCTCAACCAACCAAAACACCAATAAAAGGTGTATTCTTGAAATTCTTCCATTTATAGATTTTTCCAAGGTTCATGTCCTGGGTGTCTCGTTGGAATTTTTTTGCCTTTTGGTTTTTAATTTGTTTTTCCCAGGTTTTCGAAGATTCATCTATTTCCATAGAGAAGAGTTCAAATTCCCCAGTTGGGAGAGATGATCTGATCTCCAGCTGAATAGTGTTAAGTTCAGAGTCCAAATTTTCAAGATGTTTTGTATTCTGTTCCACTATGAGTTGCATTAGGGCTATAGAGGTTTTGTTGCAGATCTCCTCCCATTTATTACAGAAAGTGAGATCATCATACCCGAAAGAAGGGCAGATTTGTATGCGTAGTCCTCGTGGAATCATACCCGATAGGATGTATTTTTCTAGTGAGAGGCGGTTCCACCAAATTCGAGTTCGTCGGTGTAAGAGGTTTCGTAGGTTAGTTTTTAGTTCCTTATTTTGTTTTGATTGTGTGTCCTCAGAGGTTCCATCATGCTTGCTCTGAATCACAGCGTATGCTTCCAGCGGCCACTTTGTTCCTTTGCCCGAAAGTTACCATGTTAATGATACAAAAAAAGTCGTCTGTAGGAAAATATCAGGAAAGAATTAGTACTATTATATAGTATAGAGTTAGGGGATCATGGCCCATTACATAGAGTGCAAATATGCATTATCCCCACTCAAATATACCTATAAAACACACCATTATCATAAAGATAAAAGCACTAGGAAAACATATAAGTATATAGAACAATATATTGATTTAGACATATATAAACAGTATAAAAATGGCACCACAACAGGATGGAAAAATTAAAAAACAAGAAAAAAAGAGGGCACAGTGCATTGAAACTATGAAATAGGCGTGTAAAGCATATGAAATTAGCCCATGGAAGAGGTAGTGATAAACGGCAGACAGAGAGGACATAAATAATTCAACAAGGAAAATGTGCTCTAATACAGAATAAAAGTCCTAGCAAATCTACCCATACACAGTTAGGAACAGCACTGCCAGACCCCGAGACGTGTTTCGCATAAGGCTTTCCTCAAGGGGAGTATTGGGAATAGGGGAAGCATGGATAATATGAGAAGGTCGCGCCAAATAGTGATGGGAGAATTACGATGACGTGTATCATGATTGGGAGGATCCACAATTTAAGATAGTGTTTTCACGCGTGTAAATCATCCCTTTCTTCTCAACAGGAAAAGTGCTCCAAATGTGTACGAACCACCCTCCTTACTCATCTCTGCATCGCGCTTCTCTATTTTATTTATACTCCTGCCCATGGACTTATACATTTTCCTGCCTTAAATATTTATTGCACCTGGCATGTTCACTTTTGCTCACTGGGTTGCACTTTTATTCAGTGAATTTAATTTTTCAGTTCACATCACATATATGTAATTATAGATTGTTACTTCCTTACTTGCTAAACATTTTCATTGCAAAGTTATTCATTAGTGTCAATTTTAGTATCATGTCTTTGTTACACGACATTATGTATTATCACATTTTATATAATCTGGGTATGAAGTGTACTTCAATAAAAATTAGTGTACTCCTTCTATGTATTTATTAGGTACTATTAATAATTTTTGTATATTTCTCAATGTCCATATTAGCAGCTAGCACTCTTGCTAACTATGTATAATAAATTTAATTTAATATTACATTTATAAAACGATTATACCTTGCACTAGCACTTTGTTCCAATTTATGTCATACAATACATCCACCGCAAGGAGATGATTTAATACTCATCGGGGCTGGTTTCTGCGCATGCGCACCCTCTCTTTCCGTCTATCTGACCTTTCCATTGGAGGCGTATGCGCCGTTTCTTAACTTTTATGACGTCACTCCATCGCGAGTTCTCCCGAACGTTGTCGGAGCTTCTTTACTCTCGGTATTCCGCGTCAGCACACTATCGTAACGCGACGACTTTCTACTCTGGCCATACACCTGTGCCTTTGATACAGTTTTTTAAATTCATTATGGTAACAAAGGCTCCTCTTAGTTGGACCCTCCGATCTTCACTCCTCCAACATACACTTCACATCTCCCATCATAGTAAAGTATATAAAAAAAGGAACATTCCTATTGGCGGGTACCTTCTCTCATATAACCATGCTTCCTAATCCCAGATACTCCCCCTTGAAGGAGAGGACCTTATGGCGAACACGTGTGGGGTATGCAGTGCATAGTCCTAACTGTGGTATGGTATTTTGGCCTAGTACTTATATTCTGTATTAGAGTCACATTCCTTTGTGCTATTTATGTCCTCTCTCTTCTGCAGTTGTGAACTAACTCTCCACTGTAATTCATATTGCTTACTAACGCTTATTTCAAGGTTTCATGCACTGCTCTCTGTTTTAACATTTCAATCCATTGTTGTGCCATTTTATATACTGTTTATAATAGTACTAATAAAAGGACTTATATGTTCTATATAGCTTATATTGTTTTCTCCTTTTTTATCTTATGGATAATGGTGTGTTTATGGTATCTTGAGTTGGGGAGTAATGCATATTTTGGCACTATAATGTATATTGCCCATAATCCCTAACTCTCTACTAATAAATAATTCTTCTGTTTCAGTTACTTTGTACAAACTGACTTTGGAAAGACCTGGCGCCTGGCAGCTTATTCCATACCTGAGCCACATCAAAATGATCTACTCACCTTTACACATGATTGAATCCAGCTTACTAGAAATATCCTATCGTAGGATTCCAGGGCTCGAACATGCCTTCTTGTAGATGATCCACTTTCGTAATAGTGAGGACTGAACTCTACCTGCATCATAGTGACAGAATACAAAACAGTGAAAATGGACCTAATCACACTACTTGGAGATAGTACTCCAATGGATTTGAACTCTCTATAATAGTTCTGGCGGGGAAGAGACGCGGTCGAGGCACAGAATGCAACTTGAAACAAATTTTTCCCAAGAAAAAATAAATAAACCAAAACCCTAGACTATTACAACTTGGAGAAAACTCGATGTGAAAAGGCCTCTAACTGAAAAAAACACGATCTATCGGGATTGAGTTAAATACACACCCGGAGGCTCGATGACATTCTGGGGCGGCGTTCATTTTCGGGTCTTATGCAGGACGTCACTTCTTGTTAATAGGGAGGAGACTGACAAACAAAGACCTATACCTCTAGATGCGAACTCAAGTAACACACAGATAGGCAAGAAAAGCATTTCGGAAAATTTGACTCCTACACTTGCAACACTCAGGTTGCACTGGGCAGATACAAATCGAGCAACACTGGGCAACTTCGAAGGAATCTCTCTATGAACTGATACTTCATTGAACATGCGAAAAAAGAACTTAACAAACAGAAAAAATTGTCTCGAGGACAGTGGGACCATGACGGAAAATCTTTAATGAAACGCATCTGATTTCAAGGGATACACCGTATCGTACCATCGTTCTCTCAATACCCGAGTGACTATCAAACATCTAGAGATGTGAACAGTGGAAGACCACACAGCAGCTATAAAGCCTTAAAGGCGCCATACGAATTCGCGACCACAGCACAGCCGAAACAAAAAAGCCGTGGGACTGGTGCAGGACAAAAAACAGGAACCAACTAAGTAATACTAAAGATATTGATCACAAACTAAACAATGTGAACGGTTAAAGTTGGTTGTCATCGCCAGTGACAACACTGTGGTTCTAGCATAACCTCATTCCTACGAAAAACGATTTCGAGTTTTACGACGGACAAATTGCAGAGGATGAACATGGCCTACAGCCACCTTTAGTGAAGAACTTGGGAAGACAAGGAAGAATTGTTAACCTTCGAGTCTACTCTGATCCTAACCTAAATCTACTAATTTCCCAATTCCTGTCTTACTAACTTTGCTAACATAGATCTGTGTGTTATGTAGTCACCGTGACTTCAAAAAGATATAAAACCCAGGGGCCGAATTGAAAGCCAGACTGTACAAAACAGCCCGGCCAATGGCATTACTGAAGTTGAGAGAGATTGAGAAAAATGTGGATTAATAAACCCTTGATTAAAGGGGGAAACTTGTGCTATGTCTCGAAGACTATGAAAAGGAGGCTTTCGCCAGCAAGTACGAGATATACCTGCTATAAAAACAGTCTTACCTTCATCCTTTACAAAAATTCAAGAAGACTAATATTGTATTACTCATCACAGTAAGTAGAAACAACATTATTTAAACGGGAAAAAGCCAGAGGATGTCTAAATTTCCGGACTACCCCAAGACTTTTCTGCGCTGCTATCTGCTGCCAAAATAAATTACTAAACACGGCCCCACAACCCACACAGGGTTAGGCCCATTGTGTCAGGGATCAAGATACTCTATAGTGACCTATCTGCAAATTAAATGATATCACCCAGGCCCTTGGTGGAGGCTTCTGAACCCGTCAATCTGAAAGATAACGACTGATACTTGTAATGTGCAATTCAACGGACCTCCACCTAGAATCAGAAATGCAGATGTTACGTGCCGCTGGCGTATGAGAGTTTCGCTATACTAACATCGAAAAGAGATGTTTTGGCCGTACTTTTTTTACTCCCAACATAGAGAACGAGTGGACAATCTGACCGTACTGTTGGGTCAACTAACCTATTTTCTTCTGGAACCTTCTACCAGGCTCCAGGTTCACATCTGATCATGGGATCGGCATTGACCTCCACTAATTTATTTCGTAGGGGCAAGACTACCTACAGGCGCCGGGAACTGGGGGGGGGGGGGGTCGTGGGGGCGGTGTAGTCCATGTGCCCCCCTAATACGGCAACGCTTTTCCGGGGCTGTGTGGGAGAGGGAAATTTTCCTTACCCATCCAAAATATTTGATCGACAAGGTATCATCTCTTGCCCGGTACATTGTGAGTATTATGATTGGCAGGGGATGCCAGAGATCGGAATTACAGGATTATACATCTCTGAATACTAACGATATTATATATCAACCTGACATATAAATTGGGTCGCCACAATATGAATATTCTGACATTTTGTTTGGAGTGGATGAATAATGGGAAACATCTCATCCAATGTGTTTTAGAAAAGAAACGATCGAGTAATACTGTGACATGCAAGGTCGTCAACAATCCAAGAAAAATTTAATCATGGTTATCCCTATAGGCCAATCCTCAGAAGATACGCCGTATCTGCTCAGTGACCTCTTTTCGAACGGCAATGCTCTAGACCTATGCCAGAGATTCAGAGAACGTGCGGATTATTGAACAATCCATAAAAAGAGGAACTAGACAAAAAAAAAAAAAAAAAGCTTAAAAGGGAAGGAGTTAATATGCCCAAACCCAAGGCCCCCCACAAAAACAACGGTTGACACGACAATACGATTTATTACAACATACAATTCCCAACTGGGAAAAAGGTGAAAAAACAGCGCCTTAACGAACAGCAAGTGTTAAGAAAGCACAACAACCCTCCAACAAAATTGTACAATCTCATCCAGCAATTACATACCGACGTTCCACAATCTACGGGACCGTTTTTTTGGTGAACAAGGCACGGCAATGGGAAAACAGGAGGGGTAAAGGGCCTCTTTGGATCAAGGTCCTAAATGTGGCCAGTCCGCCCTTGTGGGCAACTGTGTTGCTGTCCCAATATTGAGAGAACTACAACTTCTTTAATTCAGGGACAGGCACAAACAGAGACGATTATGAAATCAGGCACACCAATACGTGTTACACGACTTGGCGTCATATACCTACCCACCTGCCCCTGTATCTAATATATTGGGGGGGACTCACCATCGTGAAACTTCGCGCGACGTGTTCGAGAACACGTTCTTGGAAATCGAAGGCAGCTAAAGACGAAAAAGATCTATATAAACTGGAAAAACCATCCAGTCATGTTAGGAACACCATGGAGGCGTGGATACAAATTATAGGTTAAGGGGCATGAAAAGTCCTGGTGGATAGTGAGGGGGCCAATTGGAACGGGTTTTGGCCCCCAAAAAGGAAAGTAAATGATTTACTTACTTGATACGGGTTTTCACCACGGAGGGTCCTTAATGACAACTTAGTTTTTTCATCCTTTTGTAATATTTGAGCAATATTTTATAACTCCTTCAGATTCTTTTAAACGTTGTTATTCTGGTTTTACATGATTGGGTTCGCCTGTTTGGTCATTCTTTTATTGTTCATGTGTTTTTTATTATATGTGAATCTTTTGCTGTTTTTTATTTCCACATTACTTACCTATATGAATGTTGGGTCTGTCATGTTTTTCTTTCGTCCTCTCTCAACAGATTAGTGTTCACAGCGTGATGAATCATACCCCTTTACTCTTATCCTTTACAAGAAAAAGATGCTATGTGGTACGAAACCACCCTCCTTACTCATCTCTGCGCCCGCGTCTCCTATTTATTATATACCTGCCATGGACTGTAAATTTCCCCTTGCCTAATATTGTTATTATTGCACTGCCATGTCACTTTGGCTTCACTGGGTTGCACTTTATATTCACGATTTAATTTACTCACATATATGTAATATAGATCTTACTCATTACATTGCTAAACGCGATTTTCATTGCAGTTTATTCCTTAGTGTCAATGTTTATATCATGTTCTTGAATTCACTAAATTGGTATTATCACCTAATTTTAATATAATTTGGCTAGAATGTATTTCCATATACAATTCAATTGTACTCCTTCTATGTTTTAATTTGTAGTACTTAAAAATAATTTTGTATTATTTTTCTCAATGTCATATTAGCACTAAGCACATTTGTCTCTAATATGTTATTATAAATGTAATTATATTATTACAATTATAACGATTATACCTTGCACTAGCACTTTGTCCAATTTATGTTCATACTAAACATTCACCGCAGGAGTTAATACTATCGTGCGGTTCTGCGCTATGGCGCACCCTCTTTTCCGTCTACTATCTGACCTTTTTCCATTGAACGGCTGATGCGCCGTTCTTCCTTTATGACGTCACTCCAATCGCCGGAGGAGTTCAGTGACGTTGTCCGGAGGGCTCTCTTTACTCTCGTATTCCGCGTCAGCACACTATGCTACACGGACGAACGACTTTCTAACTCTGGGCCATACAACTGTGCCTTTGATACAGTTTTTAAATTCATTATGGTAACAAAGGCTCCCTTATGGACCCTCCGATCTTAACTCTCTCCCATCATGATCACGTCATCTAATTCTCACCGCCATCCTATTGGCGTACCCTTATCTATATACCCATTGGCTTCTAATCCAGAAACTCCCCTTGAGGAAAGCTTATCGGCGAAAAACCACGTGTCGGGGTCTTTGCAGTGCAGTTCCTAACTGTGGTATTGTATTGGCCTAGGACTTATTCTGTATTAGAGCACTTTTCCTTTGTGGCTATTTATTGTCTCTCTGTATGCCGTGTTCAATACTACCTCTCCACTGCTAATTATAGTTGCTTTACACGCTTATTTCAAAGGTTTCATGCACTTGCTCCTCTGTGTTTTACTTTTCTCCATTTTGTGCATTTTATCTGTTATATATGAACTAATAAAGACTATATTGTTCTATATAGTCTTATATTGGTTTTTCTCCTTTATTTTTCTTTATTGATAATGGTGTGTTTTATGGTATCTGATGTGGGGATTTTACATGCATATTGGCACTATATGTATTGCCCATATCCCCTAACTCTATCTATAATTAGATAGACAATGTTTCAATATGGCAAAATAAATTAAATTAAACCCTTCACTGACATGTGGACGTTAATAGGTACGTCACATGCCGGCTGCAGGTTGAATGGAGAGGGCCCCACCGGAACCTGATCCTTCTCCATAGCTGGTAAGTCTTTTCTTGCATATTGGGCAGCAAGGCTTACCAATAAACAACCCGCAAGTAGGTGCTAGCCCCGATTTGCTACTTGTTGTAACACGCTAATTGCTTCCGGCGGTTTAAAAAAAAAATTGAAACCAAGGGCGGCAGCATGGGTGCCCATCTTGCCGAGGTTCTCTCTCCCTGTGACGTCCATCGGGATATGTTGATCCGTTGGACCATGACCAGCCTTGCCTCGTGTTAGCTCTATTAAAGAATGAGGAGGAAAATCCCCATATGCATTATGTCATATTTAAGTAGTAAGGCAGTATAATGATATGAAGATCAGACAAACCTAGGAGCTAAAGTACCTAAAAAAGGATCTATAAAAAATAGTAGTAAACAGACTAAAAACTAGTTTTAAATAAAAACTACCAAAAAACAAACAATAAACTAAAAAATTTCCTAACTAGGAGAACTAAAATCAAAAAACACCCCCCCTCCCTAACTGATAAATCATAATAGTAATCCATCACACACATTAGATATCGCCACATCCGAAAAAAATGTAGATCTGTACAAATATAAATAAGTGGTTTTTCAGCGTGTTCAACCACCGTAACAGAAATATCGCCCAATGATCGTGATTGTTAGGATCAGTGGATCCTCTGGGACCACCGAGGGAGATGCTTAACTAGCCAACACCCGGAACGCGAGAGCCTAGCGGCACCTGGTGTTTTCACAAGTAGCCCGGCCAAGAAACAAGCGGTGTGGGACTTGCTGCGGCAGGATACCACAGGTCTTTCCCAGGGTGTGACTAGCCCCAACGGTGGCTAAAGCGAGGTCGAGGTTTAACCTTAGGGGATGACACACAGTAGTCGGGGTCCAGGCACAGGGTCAGGGCAGGCGCAAGGATTGCAAAACGTCAGGGTTCCAAGTCCGGGGGGTCAGAACGGAGGTCCGGCAGGGGAGGTGGGAACGGGAACACAGGCACACACGGTAAACACAGCAACACGGAGGAAACTCAGGGTACAACACAGGAACTCATGGAGCGCGTGAAAACACACCAGGAAAACACAGTAACGCAGGGAATAGTAGAACAGGTCCGTCAGAATTACACAGAACGCAGGAATACTCGCTTGTGTAAGCTTTCTCTAAGGCTATGAGGCACAAAGAATCCGGCAAGGGAACAAAGGGAAGAGGAGATTCTTAAAGTGAAGGGTTGTTCAGCCCAGTGGCACCAATTAGCGGTGCGCTGGGCCTCTTTAAATTTTTCGGCTGGAAGAACTGGCGCGCGGCGGCCCTAAGATGGCGGGAGCGCGCCGCGTCATGGCAAGTCCCGAAGGGAGAGGGCAGGAGGCCCGGAGAGGAAGTAACAGAGAGAACCAGGGCACAGCGGGGGCAACGTTGAGGAATGGAGCTACGGGAGTGCTTCGGCGTGAATCCTTGAACAAGGGTATCGCGGGACTGGACAGGCCGCGTGCGTCACCGCGCCCTTCGGCGGCCGTCCTAGGGCTTCGATAGGCCTGAGGAAACGTGTGGGAGGACAGCTCTTGTCTCAGGTGTTATCCTCTGGCTACCACGGATCTCTCCTCAGAACTCAAAATCTTTCCAGTTTTGTTAGGAAGCACAGAGAAGGCAGAACACCGACTTCCTCTCACCGTTCCTTAGTATCAGGGATCTCTTTTCACCTGAAGTACACGTTGGTAATCAGGGAAACTTTGTGTGGGTACCGAGGGGGGAGAGTAATTTTCGGTTTGAAGGGTTTTTGAATATGACTGACTCTAAGGAGAGAAACATGGAAGAATAGGAAATGCCATCGCGGCATGGCTGGTAGGCAGAAAAACTTGTTAAGCCACCGGGTTGGATGCGGGGCCGAGGAATTCGGCGAAATGGGCCCAAGAACCGAGGAGGGTCCCAATTTAGTTGCTCTCGGGGATTCCTTCAGCCGAAACAATACTTGGCGGACAGCCAAACCTTGTCCAGGAGCTAAAGACAGGGAATGGTCGGCGTCTTTTGTCTGCTTGACGCTGGTCTGGGGTGGGTAGGCTCGGAGTGCAATGAGGTGTGGACTTGCTTCCAGATGTGCTTTAGGCATTCAAGTACCAGGTCCTCCACCTAGCAGAACAGTATGCAGGTTACGGTTTAAGTAACCGGACCCAGGGTGCGGACCGAGGAGTGCAGTCCACATAGTTTTAATAAAAAGTGAAGGCAGTAAGCCGGCAGAAGAAAGTGGAGGTCCCAGGGAAGGGGGACAAGTTTGCAATAGAGAAATTCCACCATGTAGACCACACGAGATGCCCAGTCGTCCTGAACGGCAGAGATGGACAAGAACATGGCGAGTTGATAGGATAGGCAAACCCGAAAGTCTGACTTTCCCCTCTCCACTTGGCCGTTAGTCTGTGGTGATGAAGGCAGAAAGAAGAAATCCAAGTTCACCTCAACTGGTTTTGCACAAAGATCTCCAGAATTGGACAACAAATCTACAACTCCCTACATATACCGAGACGGTGCTGAGGGAGACCATGAAGTGACCGGAAAATATGGCGTGGTGAAAGAGGCTAGCGCGGGACGTGGAGCAGAGGCAAAACTCTGGTAGAGGGACGAGAGTGAGACATCTTCTCGAAAACACAGCGGCAGTCACACCCAGATACGGTTGGTTGCCAGAAATCGCTGTGGGCGGTTAAAATCCGTAACAAAGTCCATAGCCACATTGAACATGGGCTGGTTAGGCACGTGTGGTAACGGAACAACAGAGACCAGCGAGCTTAAGTCGTGGGAATGAGGCTTTGTTTGCGGGACACAAGAGGGCACAGGAAGAAACCACCAAAATCCCGCGGACGTCCTTGACCAAAAATCAGGACCCAGTTAAGAACAAAATTGGCGGGAAAAATTTTAAGGCCACCGAGGCTGCACCCAGGGTGCACCAGCCACACGAGAAGGAATGTCCCCCAGGTCAGAATCCTTCTTTAGCCGGAGGGACCCAGGTGATCCATAAAGTCCTGCCGGGAGGTGGAGGGCGGGCTGCCGAGAGGTCTCCACCGGCGCGGGCAAGCACAAGTTTCTTGGAGGAACGAACATGGCCTTCGGAAAATGTCCTCCCCCATAACATCAGACAAGACCGGGGACAAGTGCGTCAGCCTGCTGATGTTTTTTCTCTGCAGGGCAGGAAAATGGATTCGGAAAGTCAAGCCGAGAGTGATGGGAAACAGAGAGACAGAAAGGAGGAGAGGAAAAGAAAGGGGGAAGAGGCGAGGGACCCCGGGTGCTTGACGTGATTCAAAACGCTGAGCCGTTCTGAAGAGTTACTGAAGGTTTTTTGTGCTCCGTTGACAAAAATGCTGAACTGGAAATCGGGTCTACCTTCAGCAGATAGACGGCCACTCTTCCAAAGCACAGCTTGATGGGCTAGAAGCTCCCGATCTCCAATTGGAATAATTTGTTTTCTCTCGCGGGAGGAGAAATAGGTTTTGGAGAAGAAAAAAACCACAAGAAAACAAACAAAGAAAAAAACGATGCAGTGTCGTCCCCTGGGACCCTTCTGGGTAGGACGGCCCCAGCGGCCCCACGGGAGGGCATCCACCTCCACCAGGAACGGCTTTTCAGTATCCGGTCGGGTAAGGACTGGAAGCGTGAGGAAAAAAAAACAAAAATTTAAAAAAAAAAAAACAGTTTTTATTTCGTGTGGAAGGTTCTTTCTTCTGCTGCGGTGGCAGAACACGGGGTATAGCAACCCTTTTTTCGTAAGCGGGCCACCCAGCGGCGACCACCCCAAAGATGCAAAGTGTGATTGAATGTCCATATATAATATTAGCAAAGTCCCAAGAAAAGAATCTTGTATACTCGCAGTCCCACGGGGCGTGGCCACTGAAGGGACCGCAGATAATTGGCGGATCCATCTGCAAAACCCCTTTTTAGAAATTATGTAAGCGAGGAATGGGTAAGGCTCCTCTGTGAAAAGTGGCACTTCTCCAGCTTGGCATGAGGTGGTTTGTCCGAGGCGCTGAGAACCTCTCGTACATGAGACTGGTGGGACTCCCAGATTGCAGAATACACAAGGATGTCGTCTCAGGGTACACCACACAAACTGTACAAATCCCGAGAAATATCAATTTACAACTCTGGAAAACGGCTGGCGCATTTACACAATTCCGAAGGCATAACTAGATTCAAATGTCCCCATCCCGGGTGTTAAAGGCGTCTCCACTCGTCACCCTTCCTGATGCGGATGAGGTTGTAGGCCCTCGAAGATGACCAATTTTGAAAAAATTCTTGCAAAACCAAACCAGGCGGTTCCACCAAATTCGAGTTCGTCGGTGTAAGAGGTTTCGTAGGTTAGTTTTTAGTTCCTTATTTTGTTTTGATTGTGTGTCCTCAGAGGTTCCATTGCTGCTGCCGAATACAGCGTCTGCTTCCAGGCGCCAACTTTGTTCTTTTGCCCGAAAGTCCATGTTATGGATACAAAAAAGTCGTCTGTAGGAAATACAGGAAAGAATTAGTACTATTATAGTATAGAGTTAGGGGATATGGGCAATACATAGAGTGCAAATATGCATTATCCCCACTCAAGATACCATAAAACACACCATTATCAATAAAGATAAAATCAAGGAAAACCTATAAGCTATATAGAACAATATATTGTAGTTTATGTACATATATAAACAGTATAAATGGCCCACACAGATTGGAAAAATTAAAAACAAGAAATAGAGAAGCAAGTGGCTTGAAACTTATGAATAAGCGTGTAAAGCATATGAAAAATTAGCCTGGAAGAGGTTAGTGATAACACGGCAGACAGAGAGGACCAATAAATAATCAAAAGGAAAAACTGTGCTCTAATACAGAATATAAAGTCCTAGCAAAACATTCCCATACACCAGTTGGAACAGCACTGCCAGACCCCGGAGACGTGTTCGCATAAGGCTTTCCTAAGGGGAGTATCTGGGATAGGGGAAAGCATGGTATATATATGAGAAGGGTCGGCCAATAGTGATGGGAGAATTACGATGGACGTGTATCATGATGGGAGGATTCCAATTTAAGATAAGTGTTCACGTCGTGTAATATCATCCCCTTATCTTTCTCTAACAGAAAGTGCTCAATGTGTACGACACCACCACTCCCTTACTCATCTCGCATCGCGCCTTCTCTATTTTATTATACTCTGCCATGGACTTTACATTTCCGGCCCTTAAATATATTATTGGCACGGCAATGTCACTTTTGCTCACTGGGTTGCACTTTTATTCACGTTAAGGAATTTAATTTTTCAACTTTCACATTATGTAATTATAGATTTTACTCCTTACATTGCTAAACGATTATTCTTGCAAAGTTATTCTTAGTGTCAATTTTATATCATGTCTTTGCATACAACACATTATGTATTTATCACATATTTTATATAATGCTGGGCTATGATGTCTTCAATAAAAATTTAGTTACTCCTTCTATGTATTTATTAGGTACTATAACTGAATTTTGTATATTTCTCAATGTCCATATTCGCACTTAGCAACTTTTCCTACTATGTATAATAAATGTAATTTACTATTACATTTATAAACGATTATAACTTGCACTAGCACTTTTCCAATTCTATGTCATACAACTACATCCACCGCAAGGAGGATGAGTAATACTCATCGGGCTGGTTTCTGCGCATTGCGCCACCCTCTCTTTCCGTTCTATCTGACCGTTTCCATTGACGGCGACATGCGCCGTTCTTCACTTTTATGACGTCACTCCATCGCGTAGAGTTGTCCGAGTGTCCGGAGCTGTTCTTTATCCGGTTTCGCGTCAGCACAGCTATTCGAACGCGATCGACTTCTACTCTGGCCATTACACCTGTGCTTTGATACAGTTTTTAAAATTCATTGATGGTACAAGGCTCCTCTTAGTTTGGACCCTCCGATTCTTCATCCAAATATCACTCACCTCCCTCATATAACAGATTACAAAAGGCACATCCTATTGGCGGTACCCTTCTCTCATATAACCCATGCTTCCTAATCCAGATACTCCCCTTGAAGAAGGAAGCCTTATGCGAACCACGTGTGGGGTCTGGCCAGTGCATAGTCCTAACTGTGTATGGTATTTTGCCTAGGTACTTAATATCTGTTATTAGATCACATTTCCTTTGTGCTATTTATGTCTCTCTCTTCTTGCCGTTGTGATACTAACCCTCTCCACTGACTAATTCATATTGCTTATAAGCTTATTCAAGGTTTTCATGCACTGTCTCTGTTTTAATTTCACTCCATTGTTGATGCCATTTATATACTGTTTATTATATATGTACTAATAAAAGGACTATTGTTTCTATATGGCCTTTATATTGTTTTCTCCTTTTTATCTTATGATAATGGATGTGTTTATGGTATCTTGAGTGGGGAGTAATGGCATATTTTGGCACTATAATGTAGATTCCCATATCCCCTAACTCTTACTACTATAAATATTTTCGTTTCTACAGGATACTTATCAAATGACTTTCGCAAAACATTTGGCCTGACAGCGTATTCGCGATGACTCGAACACAACAAAATGAATAAATACTACCTTTACACCAATGATTTTGACCAGCTACTAATTTATGGTAGATTCCAGGCTGACATCCTTTCGAAACTCACTGATATGTAGACTAAACTTATGCCCAAGAGGGAACAGAAAAAAACATGTAAACCTTAACACACATAGTAGATCATCCTCCCAATGATGAAAACCCTCTATAAGTGATTGGCGAAACAACCGGATGCCAGACAGAATGCAATTCTAGAAACCAATTTTTCCCCAAAAAAAATAAAATCCAAAACCCCAAGACCCATTAAACTGACAAAACTCATGTGAAACGGCCGTCGTATGAACACACTATGGGATTGAATTGCAATACTACACCCCGGAGGACCGAGACAAATCGTGCCGCGTGTCTCTTTCGGTTCTGGCAGGAGGCTCACTGTTATAAAGGGGAGGGAGCTACAACAAGACCTATAGCCCTAAGATGGCAACTCAGGGGAGACCACACAGATGAGGCAAGAAAAGCATTCTGTGAAAAAATTGACTCCTACCACTAACACTCACTTGGGCAGCTGGGCAGATAACAGAAATGACGAGCTCAAACGGAATTGAAGAACTCTTTACTATAACTAGATATTTGTCGAACATGGGAAAAAGAACAATTTAAGGATCAACAGCAAAAAAAATTTTCAGAGGCACCAGTGGGCCATGTGGAAAATTTATATGGAAAACGATCTGATTTCAAGGGATACACTTACGACCAGTCAGTTCTCTCGTTCCTGAGTGAGCATCACAGACATTCTAGAGATTCAACGCATGGATGACCACAAGACTAGGCAAAACTTAAAGCGGCATTACGAATCCTGACGCACAGCAACAGTCCGAACATATCAAGAAGAACCGCGGTGGCCCGGTGCAGAGGACAAAAATGAACTGGAACCAACTTAAAGGTAATACTAAACAGCTATATCACTAAACTAACAAGGAACGTGAAAAGGTGGTTGTCACTCCAAGTGAAAATCTGTGGTTTTCCACATAACCTGCATGTCCCAAACAACTGGATTTCAAGCGTTTCAGAAGCGACACAACTTGAAGCCGAGAACATGCACACCACGCTTAGGTGAAGACTGGGAAACAAGAAGAATTGATAACAACTTCGCATGCTACTCAGTCCTAACCTAAATCTAACTAATTCCCATTCTGTCTACTAACTTTGCTAAATAGATCTGTGTGGTTGAAAATGAGTCACACGTGACTTCAAAACAGATATCAACCAGGGGCCAAGTAAACCAACGTACAAACACGTCCCGCGCGCAAGGCAATTACTGAAGTTGAGGAGGAGTGAAAAAAATTGTGATTAATAAACCCTTGATAAAGGGGGAAACGTTGTGCTATGTCTACGGAAGACTATGAAAAGGAGGCTTGTTCGCCAGCAAAGTTACGAGATATTACCTGCTATAAAAACAGTCTTACGCTTCATCCCTTTACAAAATTTCAAGAGATAATATTGTATTACTCATCACAGTAGTAGAAACAACATTTTAAACGGAAAACCAGATGGATGTCTAAATTTCCGGAACTACCCCAAAGATTTTCTGCGCTGCTATCTGCGCCAAAATACAATACCTAAACACGGCCCAACAACCCACACAGGTAGGCCCATTGTTCCATGGGATCAAGATTCTATGTGGAACCTCATTGCAAATTAAAGTGATTATTCACCAGCAAGGCCTTTGGTGGAGGCTTTTCAACCGTCAATCTGAAAGATAAGACTGATACTTGTAAGGTAATTCAACGGCGACCTCCACCTAGAAGATCAGAACTGCAGATTGTTACGGCGCTGGACGTATGAGAGTACGCTATACTAACATCGAAGAGATGATTTTGGCTAATTTCTTACTCCTCAACATGAGAACCCGATTGCGACATCTCTTGACCTCTGTTGTCATACCTACAATATTTTCTTTAAGACCTCTACCAGGCTCGCAGGTGCGACATCTGTACGATTGTTGGATGCGGCATTGCACCTCACATTATTTTCGTTAGGGCGAAGACTTGACCAAGGGCTGCCAGGCTGGGGGGGGGGGGGTGGTCGTGGGGGCGGATGTTGTCATTGCCTATACGGCAAACTTTTCCGGGGCTTGTGGGAGAGGGAAATTTTCCTTACCCAATCCAAATATATTTGATCGACAAGGTAGGTACATCTCTGCCCGGTACATTGATGGATGTACATTATGATTTGGCAGGGCCAGAGATCGGATTACAGGATTTCATACATCTCTGAATACTAACGATATTAATATCACACTGACATATGAAAAATTGGGGTCGCCACAATATGGAATATTCTGACATTTTGTTTGGACGTGGATGAATATGGGAACATCTCATCCAATGTGGTTTAGAAAAGAAAAGACATCGAGTAATACCTGTGACATGCAAGGATCGTCAACAATCCAAGAAAATATTTAATCATGGTTATCCCTATAGGGCCAATCCTCAGAAGAACGCCGTATCTGCTCAGTGACGCTCTTTTGAACGGCAAAGCCTAGGACCTATGCCAGAGATTCAGAGAAACGGCGGATTATTTGAACAATCCATAAAAAGAGGCATACTAAGAGCAAAAAAAAAAAAAAAAGCTTAAAAGGGAAGAGTTATAATATGCCCAAACCCAAGGCCCCCCCCCACAAAACCACAACGGTTGACCTGCACATACGATTTAATTACAACATACAATTCCAATGGGAAAAAGTGAAAAACAGCCTTAACGAACACGCAAGTGTTTAAGAAAGACAACACCCTCCACAATGTACCAATCTCATCCAGCAATTACATTACCACGTTCCACAATCTACGGGACCGTTTTGGTGACAAGGCACGCAATGGGAAAACAGGAGGTAGGTAAGCATCTTTGGATCAAGGTCCTAAATGTGGCAGTCCGCCCTTGTGGCAACTGTGTTGCTGTCCCTAATATTGGAGTACTACAACTTTCTTTAATTCAGGGACAGGCAAAAAAGAGAGAATTATGAAATCCAGGCACACCATTACGGTGTGACACGACGAGGTCATATCTACGTCAACCTGCCCCTTGTATCTAATATATTGGGGGACTCACCACTCGTGAACTTCGGCGGACGTGTTCCGAGAACACGTTCTTGGAAATCGAAGGCTAGTAAAGACGAAAAAGATCTTATAAACTGAAAAACCATCCCACGTCATTTAGGAACACCATGGAGCGTGATACAATTATAGGTTAAGGGGGCATGAAAGTCCTGGTGGATAGTGAGGGGGCAATTGGAACGGGGTTTGGCCCCCAAAAAGGAAAGTAAATGATTTTACTTACTTGATACGGTTTCACCACGAAGGGTCTAATGACAACTTAGTTTTGTTCATCCTTTTGTAATATTTATGCAATATTTTATAACTCCTTCAGATTCGTTTCTAAACGTTGTTAATCTGGGTTTTTACATGATGGTTGCCTGTTTGGTCATTCTTTTATTGTTCATTGTTTTTTATTATTTGAATCTTTTTGCTTTTTTTATTTCTCACATACTTACCTCTATGAAATGTTGGGTCTGTCATGTTTTCTTTCTCTCCTCAACAGGATTAGTGTTCACCGCGTGATGAATCATACCCCTTTACTCTTATCCTTTCACAGAAAAGATGCTCATGTGTACGAAACCACCCTCCTTACTCATCTCTGCAGCCGCTCTCCTATGTATTTATATACCTTGCCAATGGACTTATAATGTTCCCTTGCCTTAATATTTTTTATTGCACTGCATGTTCACTGGCTTCACTGGGTTGCAATTTATATTCACGATAATTTACTCAACATATAAGTAATATAGATCTTATACTCCTTACAATTGCTAAACGGAATTTTCATTGCAAGTTTTATTCCATTAGTGTCAATGTTTTATATCATGTTCTTTGATTCACTAAATATGGTATTAATCACATACTTTTATTATATAATTTGGCTATGATGTATTACAATATCAATTCAATTGTACTCCTTCTATGTAATTTAATTTATAGGTACATTAAAAACTAATTTTTGTATTATTTTCTCAATGTCATATTAGCACTAGCACTTTGTCTCTAATATGTTATAAAATGTAATTATATATTACATTATACACGATTATACCTTGGCACTAGCACTTTGTCCAATTATTTCAACAAACTTCCACCGCAGGAGTTAATACTCATCGTGCGTGTTCTGCGCGTAATGCGCACCCTCTTTTCCTCTTTATCTGACCTTTTCCATTGGACGGCGATGCGCCGTTCTTCCTTTATGACGTCACTCCAATCGCCGAGAGTTCATCGACGTTGTCCCGAGGGGCTCTCTTTACTCTCGTATTTCCGCGTCAGCACACTATGCTGAACGCGGACGACTTTCTACTTGGGCATACACTGTGCCTTTGAATACAGTTTTTAAATTCTTATGGTAACAAAGGCTCCCTTATTGGACCCTCCGATTCTTAACTCATCTCCCTCATGATCACGTTCATCTAATTCTCCCCGCCATCCCTATTGGCGTACCCCTTACTCTATATACCCATTGCTTCTAAATCAGATAACTCCCCTTGAGGAAAGCCTTATGGCGAAAACCACGTGTCGGGGTCTTTTGGCAGTGCATGTTCCTAACTGTGGTATGTGTATGTTGGCATAGGACTTATTCTGTATTAGGAGCAACTTTCCTTTGTGGCTATTTATTGTCTCTCTGTACTGCCGTGTTTAATACTACCTCTCCACTGCTAATTAATAGTTCTTACACGGCTTATTCAAGGTTCATGCACTTGCTCTCGTTTTTAATTTTCTCCAGTTTTGTGCATTTTATCTGTTTATATATGTACTAATAAGACTATATTGTTTATATAGTCCTTATATTGGTTTTTCCCTCCTTTTTTACTTTATTGAATAATGGTGTGTTTTATGGTATCTGATTGGGATTTAATGCATATGTTGCACTATATGTATTGCCCATATCCCCTACTCTATCTATAATCTAGATACAATGTTTACAATATGGCAAAATAAATAAATTAAACCCTTCTGGACATGTGGACGTAATAGGGTACGTCACATGCCGGCTGCAGGTGAATGGAGAGGGGCCCCACCGGAACCTGTAGTCCTTTCCATAGCTGGTAAGTCTTTTCTTGCATATTGTGCAGCAAGCTTACCAATAACACCCGCAAGTAGGTGCCTAGCCCCGATTAGCTACTTGTTAACACGCTAATTGCTTCCGGCCGGTTTAAAAAAATTGAAATAAACAGCGGCGCATGGGTGCCCATCTTTGCGAGGTTTCTCTCTCCCTGTGACGTCATCGGGATATTGATCCGGTGCCATGTACAGCCTGCCTCGTTAGTCTATTAAAGAATGGGAGGAAAATCCCCATTACTGGACATTATTGTCAGTATTAGTAGTAAGGCAGTATAATGTATAGAGGAATCAGACAAACCTAGGAGCTAAAGTACCTAAAAAGGAGTACTACAAAAAATAGTATAAACCAGACTAGAAAACTAGTTTTAAAAGAAAAACATCAGAAAAACAAACTAAACAAAAGAATCTAACTAGAGAAGTAAAATTCACCAAAAATCACCCCCCCTCCCTAAACTGATAAAATCAAATAGTAATATCTCTCACACACATTAGATATCGTCCACATCCGAAAAAAAAAAAAAAAATGTAGATCTCGTCAAATATAATAATGGTTTTTCACGTGTTTCAAACCACCGTAACAGAAATATCGCCCAAATCGTCGATTGTTAGGATCAGTTGGATCCTCTGGACCACCGACGGAGATGTAACTAGCCAACACCCGGAACGCGAGAGAGCCTAGCGGCACCTGGTTTTCACACATAGCCGGCCACAGAAAAGCGGGTTGGACTTGCTGCGGCAGGACACCCTAGGTCGTTTCCCTAGGGTTGACTAGGCCCCACGGTGGCTAAAGACGAGTGTCGGTAAACCTTAGCGGGATGACCAACTGTAGTCGGGGTCCAGGCACAGGGTCAGGTCAGGGCGTCAGAGAGATGCAAAACGTCAGGGTTCCAAGTCCGGTGGGGTCAGAACGGAGGGTCCGGCAGGGGGGAGGTGGGAAACGGGAAACACAGGCCAACACACGGTGAACACAGTCAACACGGAGGAAACTCAGGTAAAACACAGGGACTCATGGAGCGCGGAAAAACACACAGAAACACAGGTAACCAGGGAATAATAACAGGTCCCGCAGAATTCACAGAACGCAGGGAATACTCGCTTGTGTAAGCTTTCTCTAAGGCTATGAGGCACAAAAGAATCCGGCAAGGGAACAAAGGGAAGAGGCAGATTCTTAAAAGGTGAAGGTGTTCAGCCCAGTGACAACCAATTAGGCGGTGCGCTGGCCCTTTGAAATTTTTCGGCTGGAAGCAGCGCGCGGCGCGCCCTAGATGGCTGGGAGCGCGCCGCGGCATGCAAGTCCGAAGGGAGAGGCAGGAGGCCCGGAGAGAGAAGGGTTAAACGAGAGGACCCCGGGCAGTCAGGCGGGGGGCAACGTTGGGAATGGAGCGTGACGGGATGTGCTCGGCCGTGCAATCCTGAAACATAGGATCGCGGAGACCGGCAGTCCCGTGGTCACCGCACCCTTGGGCGGCCGTCCTGAGCTCTCGATGGCCTGAGAAACGTGTGGAGGACAGGCCTCTTGTCCGAGGGTTATCCTCTGGCTCCAGGATCTTCCTCAGGCTCAATAATCCCGCAGTTTGTTCCAGGGCACATGCAGAAGGCAAACCACCGACTTCCTCTCACCAGTCTTAGTATCCAGGATCTCTTTCACCTGAAACTCGTTGGGAATCAGACTTTGTGGGTACCGGAGGGAGGGAGGAGTAATTTGTCGTTTGAAAGGGGTTTTGAATATGACTGACTTAAGGAGACGAACATGGAAGAATAGGACAATGCACCTTCGCGGAGGCTGGTAGGCAGACGAACAACTTGTTAAGCCACCGGGTTGGATGCGGGGCCGAGGAATTCGGTCGAATGGGCCCAAGAACACGAGGAAGTCCCAATTTAGTAGCGTCTCGGGGATCTTTCAGCCCGAAACATAACTTGGCGGACCAGCCAAAACCTTGTTACCCAGGACTAAAGACAGGGAATGGTCGGGGTCTTTTGTCTGCTTGACGCTGGTCTGGCGTGGGTAGGCTCGGAGTGCAATGAGGTGTGGTACTGCTTCCAGGATTGTGCTTTGCATCCACGTACCAGGTCCTCCCCAAGGCAGAAACAGTTGGCAGAGGTTACGTTAAGGTAACCGGACAGAGGGCCGAGGAAGTGCATCCAATAGTTTTAATAAAAAGTGAGGCAGATAACCGGCAGAAGGAATGGAGTCCCAGGAAGTGAAGTATTGTAAACGAGAAACTTGCACCAGAAGTGACCACAACGAGATGGCTCCAGTCGTCCTGACGGGCAAAATGGCAAAACATGGCGGTACTCGATGGGAGTAGCAAACCCCGAAAGTCTGATTCAGCCCTCTCCACTTGGCCGTTAGTCTGTGGTGATGAAGGCAGAAGAGTAAGAGATCCAGTTCACCTCAACTGGTTTGCACAAGATCTCCAGAATTGGACAACCAATCTACAACTCCCTACGGATAACCGAGACGGATTGCTTGAGGGAGACCATGAAGTGCCGGAAAATATGGCTGGAAGAAATGAGGCTGCGCGGGACGTGGACGCAGGAAGGCAAAACCTGGTAGAGGGACGAGAGTGGGAGACATCTAATCTGAAAAACACAGCGGTCAGTCACCACCCAGATAACGGTGTTGCCAGAAATCGGAGGCGGTAAAATCCGGTAAAAAGTCCATAGCCACATGATACCATGGGCTGGGTTAGGCACGGTGTGGGTTAACGGAACAACCAGGAGACCAGCGGCGCTTAAGTCGTGGAAGAGCTTTGTTGTGCGGGACAAAGAGGGCACCAGGAAGGAAACCACCAAACTCCCGCCCGGACGTCCTTGACCAAAATCAGGACACCCAGTTAAGAATCGGATGGACGGGAAATTTAGGCGCACCAGACGCGCTGCACCCCGGTGCCCAGCCACACGAGAAGAATGTCCCCCAGGTCAGAATCCTTCTTTGGCCGGAGGGGACCAGGTGTCCCATAAAGTCTGCCGGGAGTGGCAGGCGCTGCCGGTGAGGTTCCACCGGCGCGGGCAGCACAAGTCTCTTGGAGGAATCAACAGGCCTTCGGAAAAGATGTCCCCCCCCATAACATCAGACAGGACCGGGACAAAGGCGTCAGGCCTGCTGTGTTTTTCTCTGCAGGGCGGAGAAAATGGATTCGGAAAGTCAAGCAGAAATAGGGGAAAAAACAAGAGAGACAGAAAGGAGGGGAGGAAAGAAGCGAGGGACCAACCGCGGCTTGACGTGGATTCAAAACGCTGAAGCCGTCTGAAGGGTTACTGAAGGTTTTTTGTGCGTCCGTTGACAAAAATGCTGAGACTGGAAATCGGCTCCTTCAGCAGATTAGACGGCCACTCTTCCAAAGCCAGCTTGATGGGCTAGAAGCTCCCGATTCTCCAAATGGAAAATTTTTTTCTTCTCGCGCGGAGGGAAAGCGGTTTTGGAGAAGAAAAAACCACAAGAAAGCGAGACAAAAGAGAAAACCAGTGAGTGTCGTCCCCTGGGACCCTTCTGGGTAGGAACGGCCCCAGCGCCCACGATGGAGGGCATCCACTCCACCAGGAACGGCTTTTTCAGTATCCGGTCGGGTTAAGGCTGGAAGCGAGGAAAAAAAAAACAAAAAAAATTTAAAAAAAAAAAAAACGTTGTTTAATTTCGTGGGAAGGCTTCTCTGCTGTCGGTGGCCCAGAACACGGGGATAGCAACCCTTTTTCGTAAGCGGGCCACCCGCGCGCGACCACAAGATGCGAAAGTGTGTTGAATCCTATAATAATATTAGGCAAAGCCCAAAGAAAAATCTTTGTATAGCTCGCAGTCCCACTGGGGCGTGGCCACGAAGGACCGCAGATAATTGGCAGGATCCATCTGCAAAATCCCCTTTTTTTAGAAATTATGTATAGCCGAGGATGGGAAGGCTCCTCTGTGAAAGTGGCACTCTCCAGCTTGGCATGAGGTGGTTTGTCCGAGGCGCTGAGAACCTCTCGTACATGAGACTGGTGGGACTCCCAGATTGCAGAATACACAAGGATGTCGTCTCAGGGTACACCACACAAACTGTACAAATCCCGAGAAATATCAATTTACAACTCTGGAAAACGGCTGGCGCATTTACACAATTCCGAAGGCATAACTAGATTCAAATGTCCCCATCCCGGGTGTTAAAGGCGTCTCCACTCGTCACCCTTCCTGATGCGGATGAGGTTGTAGGCCCTCGAAGATGACCAATTTTGAAAAAATTCTTGCAAAACCAAACCTAGTACTATTATAGTATAGAGTTAGGGGATATGGGCAATACATATAGTGCAAATATGCATTATCCCCACTCAAGATACCATAAAACACACCATTATCAATAAAGATAAAACAAGGAGGAAACCTATAACTATATGAACAATATAGGCTTTATCGTACATATATAAACAGTATAAATGGCCAACAATGGAAAAATTAAAACAAGAGAGCAGTGCTTAAACATGAATAGCGTGTAAAGCATATGAATTAGCCTGGAAGAGGTAGTGATAACACGGCAGACAGAGAGACATAAATAATTCAACAAGGAAATGTGCTCTAATACAGAATAAAGTCCTATGCCACTCCCATACCCAGTGGAACATGCACTGCCAGACCCCGAGACGTGTTTCGCATAAGGCTTTCTCAAGGGAGTATCTGGGATTAGGAGCATGGGTAATCTGAGAAGGGTCCGCCAATAGATGGCGAGAATTACCGATGACGTGATCATGATGGGAGGATCCCAATTTAAGATAGTGTTCAGCGTGTAAGTATCATCCCTTTCTCTTCTCTTAACAGAAAGTGCTCAATGTGTACGAACCCCCCTCCCTTACTCATCTCTGCCATCCGCTCTCTATTTTATTTTATACTCTGCATGGACTTTAATTTTTCCTTGCCTTATATTATATTGCACGCAATGTCACTTTGCTCACTGGGTTGCACTTTTATTCAGTGATTTAATTTCACTCACATTATGTAATATAGATTTTACTCCTTACTTGCTAAACATTATTCTTGCAAAGTTATTCATTAGTTCAATTTTATATCATGTCCTTTGATACACACATTATGTATTATCACATATTTTATATAATGCTGGGCTATGATGTCTTCATATAATAAATTGTTACTCCTTCTATGTATTTATTTAGGTACTATTAACTAATTTTTGTATTATTTCTCAATGTCATATTAGCACTAGCACTTTGTCCTACTATGTATATAAATTTAATTTAACTATTTACATTATAACGATTATACCTTGCACTAGCACTTTTTCGCAATTCTTATGTCATACAACTACATCCACCGCAAGGAGTTAATACTCATCGGGCTGTTCTGCGCATGCGCACCTCTCTTTCCGTCTATCTGACCTTTCCATTGAGGCGTCATGCGCCGTTCTTCACTTTTATGACGTCACTCCATCGCTAGAGTTCCCGTCCCGACGTGCCGGAGCTCTCTTTACTCTCGGTTTCCGCGTCAGCACAGCTATTCGAACGCGACGACTTTCTACTCTGGCCATACACCTGTGCCTTTGATACAGTTTTAAATTCATTATGGTACAAGGCTCCCTTAGTGGACCCTCCGATTCTTCACTCCTCCAACATATCACTTCATCTAATTCTCCGCTAAAAAAGAAAAAAAAAAAGAGAACATCCTATTGGCGGACCCTTCTCCATATAACGCCTGCTTCCTAATCCCAGATACTCCCCTTGAGAAAGCCTTATGCGAACCACGTGTGGGGTCTGCAGTGCATAGTCCTAACTGTGGTATGGTATTTTGGCCTAGTACTTAATATTCTGTATTAGATCACATTCCTTTGTGCTATTTTGTCTCTCTCTGTCTGCCGTTGTGAACTACCCTCTCCACTGCTAATTTCATATTGCTTTAACGCTTATTTCAAGGTTTCAATGCACTGCTCTCTTGTTTTTAAATTTCACATCCATTGTTGATGCCATTTATAATACTGTTTAATATATGTACTAATAAAGACTATTTGTTTCTATATGCTTTATATTGGTTTTCTCCTTTTTATCTTTATGGATAATGGTGTGTTTATGGTATCTTGAGTGGGATAATGCATATTTGCACTATAATGTAACATTGGCCCATATCCCCTAACTCTAACTATAATATAATAATTTCTTTCCTGTATTTCCTACAGACGATTGACTTTTTTGTATCCAGAACATGGACTTTCGGGCAAAAAGAACACGTTTGGCGCCTGAAGCAGACGCTGTATTCGGCAGCGCAATGGAACCTCTGAGGACACACAATCACACAAAAATAAGGAACTAAAAACTAACCTACGACACCTCTTACAACCGACGAATCGAATTTGGTGGAACCAGCCTCTCACTAGAAAAATACATCCTATCGGGTAGGATTCCACGGGACTACGCAACAATCTGCCCTTCTTTCGGGTAGGATGATCTCACTTTCGTAATAAATGTGAGGAGAATCTGCAACAAAACCTCTATAGCCCTAATGCAACTCATAGTGGAACAGAATACAAAACATCGTGAAAATTTGGACTCTTAACTCACACATTCATCTTGGAGATCAGATCATCTCTCCCAACTGGGGATTTGAAAACTCTTCTCTATGGAATAGATGAATCTTCGACAACCGGGAAAAACAATTAAAAACCAAGGAAAAAATTCCAAAGACACCCAGACATTAAACTTGGAAAAATCTGAGGGTCGTTGCAGACTTGGGAGAAGTTGCAAGAATACATACACCCCGGAGCCGGACCGTGGGGCGGGCGTGTCATCAGTTTTCGGCTTCTGGGGCAGGGAGGCGTCCGGAGGGAGCTACACAGACATCCTCTGGAGAGGCGAACAGAGACCACACAGGAGGCAAGAAAAGCGTTCGAACCCTACCACGGCAACACCGAACGGTTGGGCAACGGGCAGATGAACAAAATGAACGAGAAACGCAACATTCGAAGGGAATTACTTAACGATATTAGTGTGAACTGCCGAGCTGGATCACAGTGTTGGGCGTGGGGTGGGTTTGAAACGTCTGATCGGTGTCACTACACCACTCTCTCTCCGTAGGTGACATCAACCGAGTTGAACCGGGCAGTGGAATGTTACCCATAGCTAGCTATAAAGACCTTGCGCCATAGCGTTCGGCGGACGCACACACATCCGCATATCCAAGGAAGAAGTGTGGTGCACAAAAAACGAACCAATAGAACAGCTATGATTCACAAACTCAAGGCGGGAAAAGGGGTGTGCCAGAACACTGTGGTCACACCTCAACCAACAAACAACGTTCCGTCTTAGAGCGACAATACTTGGGGAGAACAGACACACGCATGAGTGGGAAAAAGTTTAACCTTCGCAGGGGTGCTCTCGAGTCCTAACCTAAATCTACTAATTTTCCCATTCCCTGTCTACAAACTTTGCTAACAGTAGATCTGTTGGTTGTATTAGGCACCGTGACTTCAAAACAGAATTCAACCCATGGGGCCGAATTCGTAAATGCCAGACTGTACCACACGTTCCCCGGCGCAATGAGCATTACTGAAGTTAGAGGGTGGAAGAAATGTGATAATAAACCCTCTGATAAAGGGGGAAACTTGTGCTATGTCTCGAAGACTATGAAAGGAGGCTGTTCGCCAATTACGAGATTTACCTGCTATAAAAACTTAACCTTCACATCCCTTTACAAAATTTCAAGAGACTAATATGTATTCTCTCACAGCAGTAGAACAACATTTTAAACGAAAACCAGATGGATTGTCTAATTCCGGAACTACCCAAGCTTTTTCTGCGCTGCTATCTGCGCCAAAAAATCCCTAAACACGCCCCACAACCCACCAGTAGGGCCCATTGTTCATGGGATCGGATCTCTATGTGAACCTCTCTGCAAATTAAAGTGATATCACCGCAAGGCCCTTTGGTGGAGGCTCGAAACCGCATATCTGAAAGATACGACTGATACTTTAATGTGTCAATTCAACGGACCTGCCACCTAGATCAGACTGCAGATTGTTACGTGCCGCTGGCATAGATATTCGCTATACTAACATCGATAAAACATAGAGATGCATTTCTGGCCGTCACATTTTTTCTTACTCCTCTGAACATGGAACCCCGCAGTTTGCGACAACGTCTTGAACACGTACTGTAATGGGTCATACCTTAACACATAATTTTTTCTTTTAAGGGAACCTCTACCCAGCTCCAGGTAACTGCGATGGGGCGGCATGGCACCTCCCCGGGGCGCAAGGAGACAAGGGGGCGCCGCTGAAGGTGTGTGTCGTGGGGGCGGTGGGGTCATTCGATACTCAAGCTTTTCCTGGGGCTTGTGGGAGAGGGAAATTTTCCTTACCAATCCAAATATATTTTGATCGACAAGGTATCATCTCTGCCCGGTACATTGATGAGTCATTATGATTTGGCAGGGGATGGCCAAGATCGGATTACAGGATTTCATACACTCTGAATACTAACGATATTAATATCACCTGACTATAAATGGGTCGCCACAATATGGAATATCTGACATTTTGTTTGACGTGGATGATCATGGTAACATCTCATCCAATGTGTTTTAGAAAGAACATCGAGTAATACCTTGTGACATGCAAGTCGTCAACAAATCCCAAGAAATTAATCATGGTATCCCTATAGGGCCAATTCCTCAGAAGAACGCCGTATCTGCTCAGTACGCTCTTCGAACCGCAAAGCTCTAGACCTATGCCAGAGATTCAGAGAAACGTGGGATATCTGAACAATCCATAAAAAGAGGATACTAGACAAAAAAAGCTAAAAGGGAAGAGTTAATATGCCCAAACCCAAGACAAAAACAACGGTGACCCAATACGATTTAATTACAACATACAATTCCACTGGAAAAAGTGAACACGCCTTATTACGACACGCAAGTGTTTAAGATAGACAACAACCCTCCACATTGTACCAATCTCATCCAGCAATTAACATACCGACGTTCCACAATCTACGGGACCGTTTGGTGACAAGCACGCAATGGGAACAGAGGGGTACCTCTTTTGGATCAAGGTCCTAAATGTGGCCAGTCCGCCCTGTGGCAACTGTGTTGCTGTCCGAATATTGGATACTACAACTTCTTTAATTCAGACAGGCAAAAGAATATGAAATCCAGGCACACCTTACTGTACCACGACGGCGTCATATCCTACTCCACCTGCCCCTGTATCTAATATATTTGGGACTCACCACTCGTGAACTTCGCCGACGTGTCCGAGAACACGTCTTGGAATCGAGGCTAGCTAAAGACGAAAAGATCTTTAAACTGAAAAACCATCCAGTCATTTTAGAGACACCATGGAGCGTGATCCAATTTAGGTAAGGGGCTTGCAAAGTCCTGGTGGATGTGGGGGGCAATTGGAACGGGTTTTGGCCCAAAAGGAAAGTAAATGATTTACTTACTTGATACGGTTTCACCACGAGGTCTAATGACAACTTAGTTTTTTCATCTTTTGTAATATTTTGCAATATTTTATAACCCTCAGATTCTTTTAACGTATGTTAATCTGGTTACATGATGGTTGTCCTGTTTGTCATTCTTTTATTGTTCATGTGTTTTTTATTATTAGTGAATCTTTTTGCTGTTTTTTATTTCCACATTACTTACCTCTATGAATTTGGGTCTGTCATGTTTTCTTTCTTCCTCTCTCACAGATAGTGTTCACCAGCGTGTATGAACATCCCCTTTACTCTTATCCTTTTCTTACAGAAGTGCTCATGTGGTACGAACCACCCTCCTTACTCATCTCTGCCTCCGCTCTCCTATTTATTTATATACCTCTGCCATGGACTTTAATTTTCCCTTGCCTAATATTATTATTGCACTGCATTTCACTGCTCACTGGTTGCACTTTATATTCACGATTTAATTTACTCACATATATGTAATATAGATTTTACTCCTTACAACATTTGCTAACCGATTTTCATTGCAGTTTTATTCATTAGTGTCAATTTTTATATCATGTCTTTGATTCACTAATTGTATTATCACATAATTTTAATATAATTCTGGCTATGATGTATTCAATATCAATTAATTGTACTCCTTCTATGTTTTATTTTAGGTACTTAAACTAATTTTTGTATTATTTCTCAATGTCATATTAGCACTAAGCACATTTGTCTCTAATATGTTATAAATGTAATTTATATTACATTATAACGATTATACCTTGCACTAGCACTTTGTCCAATTATTTCATACAATACTCCACCGCAAGGAGTTAATACTAATCGTGCTTGTTCTGCCATGCGCACCCTCTTTCCCTCTATCTGACCTTTTCCATTTGACGGCTGATTCGCCGTTCTTCCTTTTATGACGTCACTCCATCGCGAGAGTTTCGACGTTGTCCCGAGCTCTCTTTACTCTCGTATTATCCGCGTCAGCCACACTATGCTAACGGCGACGACTTTCTAACTCTGGCCATACACTGTGCCTTTGAATACAGTTTTAAATTCTTATGTAACAAAGGCTCCCTTATTGGACCCTCCGATCTTAACTCCTCCCATCATGATCACGTCATCTAATTCTCCCACCGCCATCCCTATTGGCGTACCCTTCTTCATATATAACCCATTGGCTTCCTAATCCCGAGAATACTCCCCTTAGAAAGCTTATGCGAAACACGTGTCGGGGTCGGCAGTGCATGTTCCTAACTGTGGTATTGTATTTGGCATAGTGACTTTATTCTGTATTAGAGCACTTTTCCTTTGTGCTTTTAGTGTCTCTCTGTCTGCCGTGTTATCACTACCTCTCCACTGCTAATTCATATTCGTTACACGCTTATTTCAAGGTTTCATGCACTTGCTCTCGTTTTTACTTTTCTCCATTGTTGTGCCATTTTATCTGTTTATATATGGACTAATAAGACTATATTGTTCTATATAGCTTATATTGGTTTTTCCCTCCTTTTTTTATCTTTATTGAATAATGGTGTGTTTTATGGTATCTTGAGTGGGGATATGCATAGTTGCACTATATGTATTGCCATATCCCCTAACTCTATCTATACTAGTACTAATGTTTCAATATGGCAAATAAATTAAATTAAACCCTTACTGACATGTGACGTAACTAGTACGTCACATGCCGGCTGCCGGTGAATGGAGAGGGCCCACCGCCTGTATCCTTCTCCATGCTGGTAAGTCTTTTCTGCATATGTGCAGCAAGCTTACCAATAACACCCGCAGTAGGTGCCTAGCCCCGATTGCTACTGGTAACACGCTAATTGCTTCCGCCGGTTTAAAAAATGGCGGCGCATGGGTGCCATCTTGCGAGGTTCTCTCTCCCTGTGACGTCCATCGGGATAGTTATCCGTTGGACCATTACAGCCTGCCTCGTTAGCTCTATTAAATGAATGGGAGGAAAAATCCCCATATCTTACATATTGTAGTAAGGCAGTATATGATAGGATCAGACAACCTAGGGCTAAAGTACCTAAAGGATTAAAAAAATAGTAAACCCAGACTGAAAACTAGTTTTTAAAAACTATCCAGAAAAACAAACTAATACTAAAAGAACCTAACTGGAGAAGTCAAATCACCAAAAAACACACCCCCCTCCCTAACTGATATCATAATATAATCTCATCCACACACATTAGATATCGTCCACATCCGAAATGTAGATCTGTCAAATATAATAATGGTTTTTCAGCGTTTTCAACCCCGTAACAGAAATATCGCCCAAGATCGTGATTGTTAGGATCATTGGATCCTCTGGACACCGCGGGAGATGTAACTAGCCAACACCCGGAACCGAGCCTAGCGGCCCTGGTTTTCACCATAGCCGCCGCAAGCGGTTGGACTTGCTGCGGCAGGATACCACAGGTCTTTCCCTAGGTGTGACTAGGCCCCAACGGTGGCAGCCGAGGTCGGTACCTTAGGGGATGACAACTCGTAGTCGGGTCCAGGCACAGGGTCAGGTCAGGCTCAAGAGATGCAAACCGTCAGGTCCAAGTCCGGGGTCAGCAACGGAGGTCCAGGCAGGTGGGAACGGGAAACACAGGCACACACTGAACACAGTCAACACGGAGGAAACTCAGGTAACACAGGACTCATGGAGCGGGAACACACAGAAATACACAGTAACCAGGGAATATACAGGTCCCTCAGAACACATGAACGCAGGAATACTCGCTTGGAAGCTTTCTCTAAGGCTATGAGGCACAAAGAATCCGGCAAGGAACATCACGGAAGAGGAGATTCTTAAAGTGTAAGGTGTTCAGCCCAGTGCAACCAATTAGCGGTGCGCTGGCCTCTTTAAATTTTTCGGCTGGAGCCGCGCTCGCCGCCCAAGAGGCGGGGCCGCGCGCATGCAAGTCCGAGGGAGAGCAGGAGCCCGGAGAGGAAGATACACGAGAGGGAACCGGGCATCAGCGGGGCACTTGAGGAATGGAGCGTGGACGGGGGAGTGCTTCGGCGCGGTGCGAATCCTTGAAAACAAGGTATCGCGGAGCACCCTAGGGGACAGGGTGCCGCGGGCCGCGCCCTTGCGGCCGTCCTAGAGAGCTTCAAATAGGGCGCTGATGAACGTTGGAGCAGCCTCTTGTCTCGAGGTTGTTATCCTCTGGCTCCCCGGATCTCTCCTCAGGGCTCATAATCGGCGTGTTGGGCACATGTCAGAAGCCAGAACACCGACTTCCTCTCACGATTCCTTAGTATCCAGGATCTCTTTCACCTCGAATACCGTTCGGTGAATCGGGAAAACTTGTGGTACCGAGGGGGGGAGTAATTTTCGTTGAAGCTTTGAATATGACTGACTTAAGGAGAGAACATGGAAGAATTAGGAATGCGCAGGCTGGTAGGCAGAAACGCAACTTGTAAGCACCGGGTTGATGCGGCCGAGAATTGGTCGATGGGCCCAAGACCGAGGTCCAATTTACGTGCGTGCTCGGGGATCTTTCAGCCGAACATACTTGGCGGACAGCCCAACCTTGTCCCAGGACTAAAGACAGGGATGGTCGCGTCTTTTGTCTGCTTGACGCTTGGTCTTGGGGGCGTAGCTCGGATGCAATGAGGTGTGTACTTGGCTCCCAGATGTGCTTTCATTCACGTACCAGGTCCTCCCCTCAAAGCAAAACATCTGCATACGTAGTAACCGGACCCAGTGCGGACCCGAGGACAGTAGCATCCACATAGTTTTTAATAAAAAGTGAGCTAAGCCGGCAGAAGATGGAGTCCAGGAATGTAAGATATTGCCCAAATAAAAATTAACCAAAAGTGACCACAAACCGAGATGGCCCATCGTCCTGACGGTGGCAAGACACCATGGCGTACTCTGTGGGGAGTGGCAACCTGAAAGTCTGACTTTCGCCCTCCTCCACTTGGCCGTTAGTCTGTGTGTGATAGGCAGAAAGAAGTCCAAGTTCACCTCAACTGGTTGCACAAGATCTCCAGAATTGGACACAACTACAACTCCCCATAAACATAATACCGAGACGTCTGAGGGAGACCATGAAGCCGAAATATGGCGTGGTCGAAAGAGGCTAGCGCGTGGACGTGGACGCATGCAGCAAACCTGGTAGAGGGACGAAGTGGGAGAACATCTAATCTTCGCACAGCGGGTCAGTCACAACCAGATACGGTGGTTGCCAGAAATGGCGGTAAATCCGTAACAAAGTCCATAGCCACATGATACCAGGGCTGGTAGGCACTGGTAACGGCAACAGAGACCAGCAGCTTAAGTCGTGGAAGGCTTGTTTGCGGGCACAAGAGGCACAGGAAACCACAAATCCCCCCCGGACGTCCTTGACCAAATCAGGCCCCAGTTAAGAACTCGGGAAATTAGGCGCACAGAGCGCTGCACCCCGGGTGCCCAGCCACACGAGAAGAATGTCCCCAGGTCAGAATCCTCTTTCCGGAGACCAGGGTCTCCATAAGTCGTGCCGGGAGTCCGCTGCCTGAGGTTCCACCGGCGCGGCATCACGAAGTCCTCTCTGGAGGAATCGAACAGGCCTCGGAGCATGTCCTCCCCCCATAACATCAGAAGCACGGGACAAGTGCGTCAGCCTTGTGTTTTTTCTCTGCAGGGCAAAATGGATTCGGAAAGTCAAAGCGAGAACAGACGAGGGACCCCCGTGCTTGACGTGGATTCAAAAAACGCTGAGCCGTCTGAAGTTACTGAAGGTTTTTTGTGTCCGTGAAAATGCTGACTGGAAATCGGTCTCCCTTCAGCAGAAGACGCCACTCTTACCAAAGCCAGCTTGATGGTAGAAGCTCCCGATCTCCAAATGGAATAATTTGTTTTCTCTCCGCGGAGGATACGGTTTTGGAGAAGAAACCACAAGTGAGTGTCGCTCCCCTGGACCCTTCCTGGGTAAGGACTGCCCCCAGCGCCCACGTGGAGGCATCCACCTCCACCAGGAACGGCTTTTCAGTATCCGGTCGGTTAAGGACTGAAGCTGAGGAAAAAACTTTTTTTATTTCGTGAAGGCTTCTTCTGCTGCGGTGGCCCAGAACACGGGGATAGCACCCTTTTTCGTAAGCGCCACCCGCCGACCAAAGATAGAAGTGTTGTTGAATTCCATAATAATTAGCAAATCCCAGAAATCTTTGTATACTCGCAGTCCCACGGGGCGTGGCCACTGAAGGACCGCAGATAATTGGGCGGATCCATCTGCAATCCCCTTTTAGAAATTATGTTAGCGAGGACTGGAAGGCTCCTCTGTGAAAGTGGGCACTTCTCCAGCTTGGCATGAGGTGGTTTGTCCGAGGCGCTGAGAACCTCTCGTACATGAGACTGGTGGGACTCCCAGATTGCAGAATACACAAGGATGTCGTCTCAGGGTACACCACACAAACTGTACAAATCCCGAGAAATATCAATTTACAACTCTGGAAAACGGCTGGCGCATTTACACAATTCCGAAGGCATAACTAGATTCAAATGTCCCCATCCCGGGTGTTAAAGGCGTCTCCACTCGTCACCCTTCCTGATGCGGATGAGGTTGTAGGCCCTCGAAGATGACCAATTTTGAAAAAATTCTTGCAAAACCAAACCCGCCAATAGGATGGCGAGAATTAGATGACGTGATCATGATGGGAGGATCCAAATTTAAGATAGTGTTCAGCGTGTATGAATCATCCCCTTTACTCTTTCTTAACAGAAAGTGCTCAATGTGTACGAACCACCCTCCTTACTCATCTCTGCATCCGCGTCTCTATTTATTTATATACCTCTGCCATGGACTTTAATGTTTCCTTGCCTTAATATTATTATTGCACTGCATGTCACTTTGCTCACTGGGTTGCACCCAGAAATTGAGCCTGAAAGTGCGGTCAGAAGATAGGGGGAAAAAAAAACGAGAGTGTAAAGTGTCCTCATTTATACATGCAACTTCAGCAGGTTGCCATATCTAGCAACTATTGGCCAATAGTAAACAGATAAGACATCATCATTGGCGGCTGTGTGATCCAGGCACGATGTCACACACTGACTTAGCTACATTCCACATGTAATGCCCGCCGTACCGTAGTACGCGGCATACTCGGCGCCGCGAGATGAAGCAGGGGTGAGCGCCGCTCCCCCCACCGCCTCGCCATGGAAGATACAGCGCATGGGCGCCGTATCACGGGAAAAGATAGGACATGTCCTATCTTTTCCCAGGCTACGGAGCGGTACGGTGCCGCACGTGTGCTGCACCGTACCGCTCCCGTACAGATCCTGGAGGCCCATAGGATGTTGGGGGAACGTATTCGCCATAATTACGGCCCCCATATAAGTGTGTGAATGTCGTCACTTTTGGGGAACATACCCACCACCGTTTAGTTTTTTCATAGTATATAAAAAGTAGGAAAAAGTCCATCGTCCACCTTGTCCAGAAAGTCATCCAAGCCTCTCGGAACATGTACAAATAGTTCCGCCATAACACACCTCCTGTGCAGAGGGCCCATAGTCTCGACTTCAACTGCTCTTACTTAAAGAACCTTTGTCTAATGTTATGGCAGAACCGCCTCTCCCTGCCGCAGAGGATTCACCCTTGTCCTGTCACAGTCCTAGTATAAAAAGATCTTTGGAGAGATCCTGTACAAATACCTGAACGGGCATACCTTTATGAGGGTCCCACCCTCTCTTTTTCTAAACTGTGTGCCCAAACTGTACACCTATTCCTTGTGTAGTCAGACCAAGAATTTGCATAAGGGCAAAACTGTCTTATTAGAAGCTCTTCCCTTCATACGTCCCATACTTCCTATTTTGCTTTATCACCAGCTGCCTGGCTCTGGTCGTAAATTAAGTTTCCTATGCCACCAACCTAATCCTTAAGGAATCTTCAAATATTATAAATAAATGTTTTGTCTATTACAAACCACATAATTCATGCAGTAACCCCAACTGTGTAAGCCTCTGAGCATGGCAATTAGGCTATTTTAGTGGTGTTGAGAACGGTGTGCCCGCACCTGCTTCCTGGGTTAAATGCAGAAAAAGAGAAGTTACTTGGCTTCCTCATCTGTCTCCCCACCAATGGGATTTACATGGATAACGACCACTGAAAGCCACATACAACATTTGGCCTTTTCCTCATCTCCTCAACTTTTGACCCCCCATTATTCCTCAGAGGACCCATACGCTCCGTTTTTCTCTCCCTGGCAATATTCTCTCAGTCTCCATTTATCTGGATTTTACAGATTTATTTTCTCTCTATCCTGTAACACTCCCCCCTATAACCTTCTTGTTTTATCACCTAAATTACTTATTCCTCTCTTTAACTGCTTGCCTTACAGTGCTAGTTAACCCCAGTGGCTTGTCTTGTTTCTCTTATGCTTTTTTCCCATAGATTCGTTTTTTCACAGGCCTTTTTTTTTTTTACGAATATTTTGTGAATATATTGCGAGGAAGGCATAGCTGCATGTTTATTGACATGATAAACATTAACATTGTACAAGCAAGTCCCCCACTTAAGAGCTTGTCTACAGACACCCCCTAGTTACAGAAAGAATTCCAGGGGCCACTGTGACAATCTGTGAAGTATCTCTCTGGATGCTTTACTTTAGTCCTAGGCTGCAATGATCAGCGGTTTTCTGTAACAAAGTCACCTTTCTGTAATCGTTGTTTGCCAATGCATGTCATACTAATATATAAAGATATAGCAAAAATACCCTATATACTCGAGATACCGACCAAATATAAGCCGAGGCCCCTAATTTTAACATAAAATTTGGAAAACCTATCTGACTCGAGTATAAAGGTGGGGAAATGCCATGTCAAAGCCAGTGTTGACCAGCAACCCCCCGCCCCGTAAAATGGCCAGCTGTCCCCCGCCCCCCTTTCACGACTAAACATGCACAAGTAACCCTCTTTTGATTGGAAATAAAAAAGCTATAGCTTACTGAATATTGTGACACAAGGCAAATCTAATTAAATGCGTTTTCCTTGAAAATTATTTATTTGCTAAAGCATAAAATAGTAAGAAAAACCTATATTTTACCCTATAGACTAATGCATCATGTTAATTATACTGTACAGTGCATGCGGAAATGCTTTAATTACAAAAAGGTCGAAAACGATGAAATTGTCAATAAACTATATTAAAAGGGGGGGGGGGCCAAATAGACGTTTTTTCTGTACATTTGCAGAAAGAGAAATTTATCATTATGCTATTTTTTAGCATAAAAATGAACCCGTTGGTAATACAAACCTTGTCGCAAAAACAACCTCAATATGCCCATGTTTTTTTTTGCCCTGTTTTTTTAGAAAAAGTGAGACCTTTTTAGATCCGTTTTTCTTTCCCTGCTAAAATATGTGTCCAGAAGGCCATTGTCTTTAAAGTGTTTAGGGACGACATAAGATATACTTGCATACATAACCTTTAACCTGCACCTTTATCACGTATGAGCTTGGCCATTCCACCTCCCCAATGCTGCTGAATAGGCTGCGAAGCTCATCTTGAGTCATATTTTGAGGCACTAGTTTACAATTAAGTTAGTTCTCCCCCAATCATCTCTGGCATACTCATCCATGTGATCTTCAATAACCGTTAGACCTCTTAATTACCTGGTGTAGAGCACACAGATTAATGGTTTAAGTAGTAAATACTATAAAGATTATCAGAAGCACACATACACCTAATAAATATACGGCCAGTCCCCATGTTAATCAAGTTAGGTTTCCATAGGTTTGCTCTTAAGTTGAATTTGTAGGCAAGAGTCGAAACTGTATATTTTATACAGTGTCGAACAACAAAATTTTTTTTTTGCCCCAGTGACAATTGGAAGTTGCAAAATGTTTTCTTGTAATGGGACGCAAGTATTTATCAAAAAGCCTCATTACAGACCCTTACAGCTGATCATTGCAGTCTGGGACTATAGTAAAAGCATTTGGAGAGCTTCCTCCCCAGAGGTCCAAGAGGCAGAGGGGTCTGTCCTTTAACTAGGGGTCATCTGTATAAACACTGTACCCCCCATGATATTTACTATTTTTTGTTACTACCATCATATTGGCCTCACATTATTTCTACCTACCTCGGGCAGATATGAAGCTATCTTATCTCATTGCCTATAGTAACCAATAAAAGTTCAGGGCTCATATTAATAAGTAAAAAACTTACTGTTGATTGGTTGCTTACATCACATCAGCCAATGGCTCCTGTAGATGGTGATTAATAAGTGTATTATGGGAAGCGTGTGGCTAAAAAAACCTGTCTGACTTTCCTGAGACACAGGCAGCGGCTGTTGCAACTGCAGCAGTCAGATTGCTTTAGCGGAATACACACTACACTCAGCTTTATAAGGTCTGTGGGCGGGCCTCAGTCTGATCGCATATGCCTTTTCCTTTGAACCCATCAGTAACTTCAACCACTGTTCTGCCAAGCCTTAAAGGACCTTGTCATCAGTCTCTGCCACTAGTCCTGTCACTACTACCTTTGGAGAGCTCACAAGGATCCCACCCAGCCTTTATCAGTCATTCTCATACTTATCATTATAAAATCATCTTTTCTTTATGATGTAATAAGCTGGTCACATGTCAGAGGCAGGATGTCACTCCTGTTCCCCATCCCCTCTCCGCCCCCTCCTCATGTTCTGTTGTACTTTATAGTAAGACATATTTAGTGTATCTGCTCACATGCTTGCATCTCTATACCCAGACATCAGCTACACAAGTACCCTGACATGTTCTGCTATAACCATGGCTGCACCCTGGAGCTGTTGTATCTTTCACATACACACCACACCACCACAGGGTGCAGGAGGGCCCGTGGACACTCAGCAAGTCACATTAGCAAGCCATCACACGCATTACCACAGGCTGTTCAGTCAGCACTCGGGGGTTGGCTGTGTCTGCCACACTCATGAATAGCTGGAACTTGACTATGCCTAATGAACTCTGGACATTTCACAGGTCATTTGCATACAGCGTTAGGACTCATCGCTTAAGGTTACAGCATGTAGAGGGACAATGAAGGGACCGAGGCAACTTGCTTTCAATGGCAGTTATGACAATCCTATTTAGATTAGAGGGGTTTAATTTTGCATGACGGGTTCCTCTTTAAAGGGGGGTAATTCTTCTTGTCTGGGCATTCACATTCAGTTTTCACGAATCTGCCATATATACGATTTCTTCAATTAGATGTTATGGAAAAAGTTTATCCGGGTGAAGATATTTCTCATAAATTCAGTGATATGGGTCCTTAGAAAGAGATTGCTTCCTCCGGTACGGCCACCTCTGCTGGAGTATTGCACAAAGGGTGTTTGTACAGGAAATGTGTGGGAGTTACTGCAATGTCCAACAGCCGTCCTTTGGTAAGGATTGCCGATCCAGGTGGTCAGGCCAGGGTTCTATAAGCGCATGCCTGCCCATTTACTACTGCCCAAATGCGAGGTGGTCGTATCGAGAGGCCATGTCGTTTTCTAAGGGACAGCATTGCTACATTTTATGAGAAATTTCTTCATACGAACACTTTTTTTTAAATAACATCCAATTGAAGAAAATGTTTACCTATGGCAAATGAATTAATGGAAATGCCCAGATGGGGAATACCCCCTTTATACTTAATTAATGACAGTGTAAGTACATGTGTTTTGGTGTTGTAAAGGTTATCATGGTAATGTTTATATATTATACGAAATACTATAATTTTAGTTTAGGGCTCATTTAGACAGGTGTTTTGATGTTTGTGTGGCTATCCTTTGTCAGTATGACAAACGCCCCACTGTGTCCTATGGGTCTGTTCAAATGTCCATTTTTTTTTTTTTCACCGTCATTTGCAGACGGTGAGAAAAAAATGCAGCTGCCGTTATTTTGTCTTGCATCCGCCAACGTACATCCATAGAAATCAGCCGTATGCGACGTTTTTTTTCCTCAAATGTTTGCTAGGCACCAACTGGCAGGGCAAGAAGTGATTAGAAACCCATCAGCTTTTTGGCATCTCAAAAATAACGGTACATATTGTCCGAACACATTTTTTTTCAGAGGCAGTGACCACGCCTGATGAACTTGTTTTCACTTTGAAAGTATCGTACAGTACCGATAGACTCTCGCATGCATCATCAATCCCTATGGGGAACCCACCTCTCTGGGGTTGCCAGATGTTCCTGGCATTCAGGTTCCTTCCGGTGTGACTGTAAAACCTGGGGGAAGGCTCGATCAGAAAGGAGGTGGTAATAAAACTTTGATTTATTTAATCTTTTTAGAAATTAGTAAAAAAAAAAGTACCATAATGATAAAAAACTGACAGCGTTTGGAACTTCTAGGAGTCTTATTAATAGCGAGAAGTTCGAAACGCTTTCATTTTTTCTCAGTATTAATACCTTTTTTTTAAACTAATTTTAAAAAGATGAAATAATTGGAAGTTTATTAATCGCCTCATTCTGCCTCAATGCTTGGTTAATGGATTCCACCGTTCCTTTTTTGTTTCGTATTCCAACCCATCGGCCAGATTTCCGTGCAACCACCTCCAACACATGGCTACTACAATAGGGTGACTGAAAAACTCTTTCCTCCACTTGTAACTTGCTAACATGCGTGAGCATGCCCAGAAGTTTACAACTGCTCTATAATGCATTAGTATTGTAGAGCAGTGTATTTTAATTGGAACCACATCAGAGCTCGCTGGTTCCGAGAGATTACAGAAAGAATTTTAAAAAATAAGTTTTTAAAACTATAATGAAAAAAATGAATATAAACCCCCAAATGTAGTTTTTCACACAAACCTTTGTGTCCATGCCGTGGCGAAAACAACAACAAAGTAACCAACATGTATGATTTTCAGTTATCACTTGTATTTTGGAAAATATTATACTTTTGTAGATTCTCGCCTACCTTTTGTTTTAATACTATAACACCCCTAAGGGTTAAACTTCTTAGAAGAGCTTTTCAAGGTTGAAGGGTGTAGTTTTTTCCATATTGGGGTATTCACCGGGTGTTTGCCATTACTTAGGCCTCTCAAGTCAATTTAAAGTTGAGCAGGTCCCTCTTACAGGTTTTGTCGATTTTCCCCAAAATTTGAAAAATGGCACCCACCATTCCTAGGGCTCATACTGTCCTAGTAATTATGTCCATCTTAAAAACAATGTACCGTATATACCAAGATAAGCCAATGCCCCTAATTTCCACCAAAAACTGGGAAAAAAACCTAGTTAAGCTCGATATAAGCAGAGGGTAGGAAATGCATTGGCACAGCTTCCAGTAAGATAGCCCAACCCGCCCCCAGTTGGCCCAGCCCATAAAAAACAAACCTGCATCACTAACCTTCCGCGCTGCCGATGCTCACCTGCGGCTCCTCTTCTTTCTTCTCTACTGTAACAGCAGTCAGAGCACGCAGCATGGTGCTCCTGCTGTGCCAACGCCCTCTATTACATAATTTCAGTTTCGACACACCACACACATAGGCTAATACAGCAGAGAGTAGAAAGAACAGGAGCCGCGGGGAGCATCAAGGAAACACTGAGCACAGGAGGGCGGGAATGTGAGTATGCAAGTTCATTAATTTTGAGACTCGTTTATAAGTGGGTTGTTTTCAAGCCATTTTTCTTTGTGCTGAAAAGCTCTTTTGCTTAATACACAAGTAATCAAGGGTAATTTTATTAAGTACCTAGGGTTCTAATGACTACTGCTTAAAATTGAGAATTTAGAACTTAGAACAATAAAAAAAAAAACTCCCTTGGATAAGTTAAAGCGTTCCGTAGCTACAACACAGTGACACAGGGCAGAATTTGAAAAATCTCCTGAATGGGGTTTAATATTTGATTTGAGAGATATGATATTAGGTAACATATGGCATATGGATTAAGTCCACACAACATGGCCTCAAGCAGAGGTACAGCCATTTCCATGAACCTCAACTCAAACCACTGACAACATGTAATGATGATGTTCAGTCAAAATACCTACAGTTGGTACCCCGAAAGTATTCAGACCCATTTCAATGTTTTGGCTCTTTGTTGCAATTGCTGCCATATTGCGGAGGGCAAGAAAAAGTGTTTTTTTTTCCCTTATATAACTCTGCACCCCAGCTTGAAGCAAAAACTTAAGTTTTTCTTGTTTTATATATTGACAAAATTTATTTAAGTATTCAGATACTTTTGATGGCCTTCATTAGGAAATGCACCACCTTCTATATAGACCTCATAGCACATAAGAATCATGATGTCTTAGGAACTGACCAAGGAGCTTGAAGAGGGCACAGTGGCCCCTAATCCCTTATATGGAGATGTTTGGGACAACCACAACTCTTTCCCCCCCGGTCTTCCAACCAAACTAGGGGCAATTGTGGGAACCAGCCCTTGGTGAGAGTCAGTAAGAACCACGCTAAAGATCACCGTCTGTGAGCTTTAGGAATGTAGAATGAGAGATAGGAGAAAGTTCTATAAAGTCAACTTTCACACGCAGTGCCTACCACCAATTGGGGGGGCTTCATTGGGAGAAGACGCCATATAAAGCCTCTCCTCCGGGCAAGACATATGAAGCCCTGCATAAAGTTTGACAAAAAACACATTAAGGACTCCCAGACTATATAAATTAGATTCGCTGTCAGATGATACAAAATGGCAACTTTTTGGTGTATAGATTCTAAGCGATATGTGTGGAGGAAAAACAGGCACTGCTCATCACTTGCCAATTACAATCCTCAACATGAACATGTATTTGCATCATCTTGCTATGGAGGTGTTTTTTTAGCTCCATTACCGATAACTGGTTGCAATTGAAAAAAGATGAAAGGAACCCGTCACCAAGTAGACCCATTTTTTAAGCACTCCCCCCGTCCCCACAAGCATAGTACACCCACTGCCACAGTGTTTTTGTATTAAAATAGGTTTTCCGAAAAAAGAATATGTGTTATAATTGTACTTTCATTAGCCATCTGCTTTGTGACTAGCAGTTTCCTTTTGGGAGGAGCTGTAAGGAGCAGAACCCCCCCCCTCGGAAACATGTGACCTTTTCAAATATATGAATAACCCCCACACTTCGATTGGCTGTAGAGGAGCAGGGGGCATCCGCTGACCAAGTGGCGATGGGCGTTTTCATATCTTTGAAGGTCACATGTAGTAGCTGTTCCGCCAGGGTTTGGGTGGGGGGGGGACTGCTTCATTTCCGCCCTCCATTTGGCAACGCCTCGTACCTTTTCTTTTTTTTCCCATTAAAAAGCATTGTGGAGTGGCAATTAACATATCTTTTTTTCTGTAAAACCAATTTTTAATACAAAACACTTTGGCAGCTTATGTACTATGCCTCTGGGACTGGGGGAGTGCTAAAAATCGGTCTCCTGTGACAGATTTTCCCCTTTAATGTGCCAAGTAAGATATGGGGATGAAAACTCTTCCAAGTGCCCCGTACCTACACGCTACAAATAAAGAGGGTTCAGAACAACTCGGTACCAATCTTGGCAGGCCCTGTAGATCCCAGACCTAGTTTTTCCAATTTGAGGCATCTCTGGAGATACTTGAAAATTGCTGTCCACCAACCATTTATCCATCCAAACGAGAGATTGCCTTATTCCAAGAATACTCGTGGTGTTTTCTACTCCATACTGATACTTATAACCATATGAAAGCTCAGTTTTTCCTCTTTAAAAATACAATACACTGTAGACATTTTTGCCAATGTATTTTAAACTATCAACTAATAGAGAATCGGGGGAATATAACATATTGCTATTAAAGGACCCTACCACTTTCCACCAGCAAATACCCAGCTCAGGTGAGCTGTTTGCCGGAGCAATATTGGTTATGTTTCTAAGCCGTTGTAAAGAATTTAAAGAGGGAGACCTGTTCACCCTGGAAAAAAAACCCACCCACCAAATGTGCGCCCCTAATCCCCCCCAGCCCCTTTTCTCCCTAGCCTTTTTTTTTTTTTAAAGTTATGTCCAGTAAATTTATTTAACCGTCAAACCTCTTACTAAATCAGAGGTCGGATCGGGGAGTGATCTGGTGGTGGCGGCAGTCGCCTTATTCATAAGGGGCGTGCCTACATCCCCCCGAACCCCAGCACCGCCCCAGCCAGCCGGGGGGTCCACATTGGTGGAGAGAAGCCGTCACCATCGCATCGCTGCGGCTCTGCACGGTGCGTACGCACCTCACTAACAGCGGCTGCAGCCTGGTCTTACTGACCGGCGTCCGTGCCACACTGTCAGCGGGCTGTGTGCCGCGTCGCTAATTTACAGGCATCAGCGAATCAATCGATTGCTACCTGCTTCTCCTACAATGCTCCGCTGGCGGGGGCGTGTTTAAATGATTACTGACATAATACAAAATAAATGGCTAGGGAGAAAGGGCTGGGGAGGATTTATGGGGGGCACATGGGGGGGGTGGGGTGGCACGTCCTCTTGAAAACACTTTGTAATCCTTATATAGGTAGCAGCTCTGTTTTTACAGTTTTCAATTCTGTGCTCCAATGACAACCTCTCTTTATTCTTTGGGTTGTACGATTACAGGATAAACATTTATAGAAGTTTTATTAGGGTTTTTAAAAAAATTCTAATCTTTTGTAACCAACAAAAATATGAGCATTTTTGCCAATAGGGAGGCCAACTTTGGAGCACCTAACTTTGGTGGCAGGACTTATGTAAGGAGTCTTTTTGCACACGTTAAGAGTTAAAGAGGACCTTTCACTACTCACTTAATATGGGAGATTATAACACCTTCTTTTGGGGCTGCTAGATAGATTTCACATGCACGTTGATTTCCCTTCAGCCCCTACGTTTTGCGGAGTTATTAGTCATTAAGATTTACCATTTATAATCTGTGTTTGAATGAGATGGGGCATGTGTTTGCCACCTCTCATACTGTCAGTAGTGAGCGTACTTTCTCTATGGCATCTCAAAGGCTATGTTCACACCATTCTAATATTTCTGCTGACATACGTAAACCTTAGGTAAACGTGAGTGTAGAGACATCAATCCATACACCACTAAGCCTAAAAAACTCTATGCAAATAAGACAAAGGCAAATGTCTGTAAACGCCAGCGCCGTTGACTAAGGCACAAACACAAGTCCACTCAACATAAACGCAAATGCTATGTACCATAAAACGCAAAAAACCGCTGCCAATCTGCCACTAATATTACTTAGGTAGGAATAGTCATCACCCCTTACCCCTTCGCAGGGGTTATTCTTAGGACAATTCATAAGAATTAGAGAAATTGTAGCACTCAGGAATTCAGTAGAGCAAGGTCCCAACAAAGGGGCTATCCAACATGGTCCTTATGGATGTTTTCAAAATGCAGCTAAGTGTTGAGCAGCCTAACTTCCCCTCACAAGTACCGTATATTGGACCTGATGCTAGGTCAGGCTACTTGTCACCATACGACATGGAGCAGACCTGAAAGGGAGATCATACAACGCTGATGGACCAGGAAATTAACAAGAATGGTGGATTCTAGACCACTTATTACATTAGACGCTGTTACCTCCCTTAGGGACAGATTTGTACTAGTCACTTTGTACTCCACACCCTAGAGGACCTGGTTGGATCTTAACCACTAGGGCAGTGGTGGCAATCCTATGGCATGTGTGCCAGTGGTGTCACTAAGACGCTCTTTGTGGGCCCCAAGAGCAAATCCCACAGCACGAGATTGCCAACCAGGAACTCAAAGAACATCCCTGGCAGCCCGAGTGCAACTCATGAAATTTTACGCTCCTCACATTCTTGATGGCTTGCTACTACAGGAAGTATGTAGACATGTGGAAAAGGAAGGGCGGATTATCTTTAGAGCTCCCCTCCTGGCCCCATGTTTCTTCTTGTACAGTGGTGACCATGGCGAGATACTACAACGGTAGTCCAAATTTTGTCCCCATATTAGCAAGGAGCTCCTTGTGCCGATTTTCTGGGTGACAGGTTCCTCTTTAAGGTTTAATATAAAAATTCAGCCAATTGTTCTAAGGAGTTCACTTTTAGGACAGCCCCCCAGGAAGAGATTGTCAACCCCGCCCGTACCCCACTTGTTGTGTTTCCCCCTCTTTCAGATCTGACTGCTTACCTTTGTTTTTAGAACAAGGCCTTTAGAATTATGCAAATTAGCCCGAATTGGCTCAAAGCTGTATAACAACGCATGACTGTGGTCTTTTTTTAAATACTTGATCCTGGTGATAGATGTCTTTTAACCCCTTACCTACCCACCGACGTGGCGCCATATAATTCAGGAGCGCCTCACGTGCGACCCTTTCCATAGTCTGTAGGTCTTTGCTGTATATTGCCTGTAACCGCCGTGCAAACGGTGATAGCAATTTTGTTATATCACCCGTATCGTAACGGCCCCCAAGAAGAAGTAGAACATGTCCTTTGGGTTGCAAGTGAAAGCCTTAAAATGCCCCAACCCACAAAAATGACGCAAAGCGTTTTTTTTTTTTTTTTTTTCACATTCAAACCATTTTCACTGCATTTGGAACTTTCCCGCTTCCCAGTACCAGGGCAATGTAATATTACATACTGTCACTAATGCAATATGTTCCACCTAAAACCATCTGTACACAGCCCTTTACTTGTAAAAATAAAAGTATATTTTTGAAGGAGGAGAATTGAAAAAAAAATAAAAAAAACAAAAAGGACGAGGTTAAAGACATCATCTACAGGATGAAGGTTGTAAGAGCCAAGCACACTGACATAATGTTGTTTGCCCTCTCAGGGCATGCTCTGCTCTCTCTAAGCTGCCTATGCCCTTGTGTTGAGGACACAAAGGCTTTTAATTATGCAAATTAGTCGGAGGGGCCCGAGCTCATTAACATTTATGAGGGCTGGAGCTCTCAGGATCATTTGTAATCATTTGAAATTTTTTGGTAAAAGCCAGTGCAAAAGAAACTAAATCAAGAGGAGGAGGGCACACTTGACATGTAGGTGTACTTGGTTACTATCTTTCACCCTGGCGGTAGATTGTCCTTTAATTTATTCTTCACTTCCCTCCAGTTCTGATACAGACCACCTGTCATCTGATCTATGCACTGTGGACAGGTCGGAACTTGTTCTGGAGGGGTGAATAAAATTAAGATGAGGGGCTCAGGCTTTAGCCACAGGCTAACCAGCATAATTTGTGTACCTATAACTCGAGACTTCAGCAAATGTGTGTATATAGTTCTAATAAAAAATCATGTGGAACGTCTTAAGACCATCTACCATCACTTAACTGGAGGCAGAATTCCTTTAACCTAGCACCTGATACTATCTAACAAACTGGTATTTTTTCTGTAACAAGTCAGTATAGTGTATGCATGAAGCAACATTTTTTCCGATTGCAACATAGCATAAAAAAATCCCATGCCTTCTTCATTTTTTTTTATTCACGGGCGTGCTCCATCCGACAAAATCCTGTGCACATATGAGGATCTATGGCCAGCGGCCGGCCCAAATCATAACACTGTGCTTATAGAGACCAGGCCGCACTACAAACTATGCGGCCTGCAAAGGCCGCCTATACGAAACCCCCCAGACTCCCTCAGATAGAGCAGAAAATATTCCATAGGCAATGGTTTTTACCCTTTGAAGCTTCCGCTTCAGGCAAGACAAATGAACGGCGCGATCCTTATCCTTTTCCGAAACGCTCCACCCCGCGACCAGAGCATCCCGCTTCTATCGTCACACTAAGAGAGAGTCGGGGGTGGAAACTAGAGAAAAGCAACATGGCGGAGAAAGACTGCGCATGCTCAATGTGTTTGCGTTAGCCACTCAGCACCAGCAAAATATTGGCCAGGTTTTACAATAAAGCCCGCTCAGAAATTGCGGTTTCAATGTTCCCCCCGCCGTCACGGGTGCTCTTCCATTGGACCCTTCCGTGTACACAGGTTGGAGCGGGCAGCGCGTAATCGGGCGCAATGCGGGGCAGTGTAATCGTAATTTTTAATTTCCATGTTGCTTTTCTGCATTAAATAATGTTAATTCCACATTTAACAGCCAAGATAATTGGCCCTCTTAATTGGATGTCAATAAGAGTGAAAATCCCCTATTTGGGGTAGCGTACGTAATGAATGGCTGAAGCTTTCAGATGTATGGCTGGTACACGTCGTTACGTCACCCCCTCCCCTCCTGAATTTCCATTTCTTTAGATCGTTTGATACTGGCTAAAAACTATACTAACTTAAAGGAAAGCATAATTCATATCAAGGGTCCTTACAATATAGTCTAATATGTATTAGCTGTTATTTAAAATTTTGCTCCCGTTTGCAGAAAATGCTGGGTGACATAGACTGTATGAAGAATTAAAAATGCTACTGCCCCTTTGACTCAGTCCGCTATTTCCTCCGCGCGAAGCAGACACAGGACCAAAGGGCCGCCGTCACATGTCCACATCACATTGGCCTGTACCTGCCTGGGCATCATGTGATCCACCACTTTGTTTGGCTGTAGTCGGGTTGTTGCAGTGCATCCAGACATGGCCGTGTTGGGGATGTACAGGAGGGAGTTTTACACATCATTACTATGATAACAGAGTCAAGAAAGACCTGTTAGTTCACATCACTGGGAGCGAGCTAAAGATAGAGGATTTACTCACAGAGATACTAAAGGCATCTTGGGACTCTCGCAGTTTCCAGTGGCGCCATCTAATGATAACCTTAGAGAGGGGCATGAAATTTTGTGAATCAAAAATCAACTATTTAATCTCCATTTTGGTGACTAATGACAGTGGAGTTTTGTTACATTTCATTTATTTTAGCATTATGGGTTTTTAGTATCAGACGTTCATATTCCCGGATTACCCCTTTAAAGGATTTTCTGACATCATCACCGGTCATTAACAGGAAGCCGAGGCAGGTGCGAGGAGAAGCTCTAACCAAGGTCCCTGTTTAAAAAACCCTTCATACGCAACCTTTTTAAGCTTAAAGATGTAATTCTCGTCGGGGCATATCCATTTTATTTCAGTAATCTGCCATATACACCTCCGGCCACTTTATTAGGTACACCTGTCCCACCTGCTCTTTTTGTTTTTTTTTTTTGTTGGATCTTTCACACTTACTTTCTAAACAGCCATCCATGGTGGCAACTCGTGCATTTAGACATGGTCAGACAATCTCCTGTAGTTCCAACCGAGCATCAGTATGGGAAGAAAGGTGATTCGAGTGCCTTTGAACTGGCATGGTTGTTGGTGCCAGAAGGGCTGGCTAGTATTTCAGAAACTGGCTATCTACTGGGATTTTCAACGCACTAACCATCTCTAGGTTTACATAGATGGTCCGAAAAAGAAAAAACATCCGTGAGCTGCAGTTCTGTGGGCGAAATGCCCTGTTGATGCCAGAGGTCAAGGAGAAGGGGCAGACTCTGGTTCAGCTGTAGGCAACAGGGTGAACTCAAATTCGCCCACCCAAGTTACCAACCAAGGTAGGAAGAAGAGCTCTCTGAACGCCAGTACGTCGAACTTTGAGGCAGATGGGCTACAGCGCAGAGACCCACTAGGTGCCCACTCCTTTCAGCTAAGAACAGGAAACTGAGGCTACAATTTTGCACAAACTCCTCGAAATTGGACAGTAGAGATTTCTTGGCACTCTTTTTTGGGCCCCTTGGTACCAAATTGAGCTCGTTGCAACGCCCAGCCGACCTGAATTGTTGCTTGCCCATGTCCATCCCTTTATGACCACAATGTCCCAACATCTGATGGCACTTTCAGCAGGATAATGTCGCCATGTCATAAAGCTGGAATCATCTCAGCTGGTTTTCTTGAACATGACAAGGAGTCCTGTACTCAAATGGCTCCACATCACCAGATCTCATCCAATAGAGCTCGTTTGGGATGTGTGAACGGGAGATTCCATCATGGATGTGCAGGCCGACAAATCTGCGGCAACTGTGTGAGGCATCATGTCAATATGGACCAAAATCTCTGAGGAATGCTTCAGCACCTTGTTGAATCTATCACGAAGAATTGAGCAGTTCTGAAGGCAAAGAGGTCCACCCTTTACTGCATGGTTGTACTAATAAGTGGCCGGTGAGTGTTATATACATTTCCTTAACTTGATGTTATTACACAAATTTACCTGTGTGAAAATGCATTTGTTCCCTTAGAAATAAGAAGTGTGCTTGGATACAGCCACCTCTTCTGTAGTGATTTCACAAAGCACAAATGGTTTTTAGTAGATGGATTATACTTGTCCCAACCACCCGCCCTCTTTCTAAGAGACCACATGTCTACATTTAATCAGAAATTTATCTTCACACATGAGCATTTTTGTAAATAACATCCAATTGAAACAAATGTTTAAATATACCATTATCAATAAAGATAAAAAAGGAGCAACCAATTAAGCTATATAGAACAATCTAGTCGTTATTAGTACATATTAAACAGATAAAAAATGGACAAACAATGGATGAAAACTTAAAACAAGAGAGCGTGCATGAAAACCTTGAATAAGCTTGTAAAGCATATGAATTAGTCAAGTGGAGAGGTAGTGATAACAACGGGCAACAGAGAGACAATAAATAGCACAAAGGAAATGTGCTCTAATACAGAATATAAGTCCTAGGCCCAATACCATACCACAGTTAGGAACAATGCACTTGCCAGAGCCCCGACACTGTTTCGTCATAAGGCTTTCTCAGGGGAGTATCTGGGATTTAGAAGCGCATGGTATATATGAGAAAGGGTCCGCCCCAATAGGATGGCGAGAATTAGGTGACGTGATCATGATGGGAGGAGGGTCCAGCTAAGGGAGCCTTTTGTTACCATAATGAATTTAAAAAAACTGTAATCAAAGGCACAGTGTATGGCCAGAGTAGAAAGTCGTCGCGTTAGAAATAGTGTGCCTGACGCGGATACGAGAGTAAATGAGCGCGCGGCCACGTCGTAAACTCTGCGATGGAGTGACGTCATAAAATTGGAAGAACGGCGCATAGCGCCGTCCAATGGAAAGGTCAGTATACGGAAAGAGGGTGCGCATGCGCAGAACCATCCCGATAGTTTAACTCCTGCGGTGGATGTAGTTGTAATGACTAAATTGGACAAGTGCTAGTTCAAGGTATAATCGTTATATGTAAATATAATTACATTTATATACATATTAGAGACAAAGGCAGTGCTAATATGACCTTGAGAAATAATACAAAAATTAGTTAATAGTACCCCTAAATATACATAGAATGAGTACAATAATTTATATTGAATACATTCATACCGAAATTATATAATTATGTGATAATACATAATGTAGTGTAATCAAAGACATGATAATAAAATTGACACTAATGAATACCTTCTTGCAATGAAATCGTTTACAATGTAAGGAGTCAAATCTATATTACTATTGTGAGTGAAAATTAAATCCGTGCATAAAAGTGGCAACCCATGACAAAGTGCATCAGTGCAATAATAATATTAAGCCAGGAAACAATTAAAGTCCATGGCAAGAGGTATATAAATAAATAGGACGCGGAATGCAGAGATGAGTAGAGGTTGTTCGTACACATTGAAGCATTTCTGTTAAGAAAGAGTAAAGGGGATGATTCATACACGCGAACACTATTGTTGAGAGAGAATAAGAAAACCATGACAGACCCAAATTATATAGGTAAGTAATGTGGAATCAAAACAAGCAAAAAGATTCAATAATAATAAAAAACAATGACAAATAAAGAATGACAACCAGGACCACACATCATGTAAACCATAATAACATACTTAAAAAAAGAATTGAGGAGTTTATAAAGATTGCAAATATTACAAAAAGGATGAAAACTAAGTTGTTCATTAAGACCTCGGGTGAAACCGTATCAAGTAAGTCGTAAATCCATTTACTTTTCCTTCTGGGGGGGCCAAACCCGTTTCCAAATTTGCCCCCCTTCTACATCCACCATGTACTTTGTCATGCCCCTACCTTAAATTTGGATCCATCGCCTCCATGGTGATTCCTAAAATGACGTGGGATGGTTTTTTCAGTTTATATCGATCTTTTACGTCTTTAGCTGCCTCGATTCCAAGAAAACGTGTTCTCGACACTCGGGCGAAGTCACGAGTGGTGAGTCCCCACATATATTAGATCACAGGGGCAGGTGGCGTAGTATATGACGCCCATCGTTGTCCACGTAATTGTGTGCCTGATTTCATATTCTTTTTGCCTGGCCTGAATAAAGAAAGTTTGTAGTTCTCCTCTCAATATAGGACATGCAACACAGTTCCACAATGGCGACTGCCACATTAGGACGCTTTTATCCAAAGATGTTACCTACTCCTGTTCCCTATGCGTGCTTGTCACCAAACGGTCCGTAGATTGTGGAACGTCGGTTGTAAATTGCTGGATTAGATGGTACATTAGTTTGGAGGGTTTTTGTCTATTCTTAACACTTGGCCAGTGTCGTATAAGGCTTTGTTTCACTTTTCCCCATTGGGAATTGTAATGTTGTAATAAATCGTATTGTGTCACCGTTGTTTTTTGTCTTGGGTTTGGGCATAGTACTCGTCCCTTTTAGCTTTTTTTTTTGCTCTTTGTATCCTCTTTTATGGATTGTTCAGATATCCCGTTCTCTGAACTCTGGCATAGGTCTGAGCTTGCTGTTCGAAGAGGCGTCATCCTGAGGCAGATAACGGCGTTTCGGAGGAATTGGCCTATAGGGAACCATTGATTATTTCTTGGATGTGACATCTTGCATGTAACAAGGTATACTCGGTCTCTTTCATCTAAACACATTGAGGATTAGATGTCCCATGATCATCCACGTCAACAAATTCCAGATATTCCCATATTGTGGCGACCCATTTTATTGTCAGATTTGGATATTAATATCGTAGTATTCCGAGATGTCAATAAATCCTGTCATTCGATCTTGCCTGCCAGATCATAATGACATCATCAATGTACTCCGGGCATAGAGATGTGTACCTTGTCGATCATATATTTGGATTGGTAAGGAAAATTTCCCTTCCGCTCTCCCACACCCCAGGAAAGTTGCGTATGAGGGGGGGCCACATGCCTCCCCATCGCAGTTTCCCTGAGCTGTAGTAGAGGTCCCCTTAAAAAGAAAAAATTATGTGTAAGTCGTAAAGAAGGCGATTCCCACAATTGTATCAGAAGTGTCGCAAACTGCGGTTCCATGCATAGGATCAAGAAAAATTTGACGGCAAAGCCATCTCTATGTTTTAAGATCGATGTATTAGCGACTCTAACGTCGCACACGGAACAATCTGTCATGTCTGATTCTAGGGGGAGGCCGTTGAATTTCTTTAAAGTTATCAGTCGTATCTTTCAGATAGACGGTAGAAAAGCTCCACCATGCCGTAGTGATATCATTAATTTGCAGATAGGTTCACTAGATTATTGATCCCTGACACAATGGCCTCCTGGTGGGTTGTTGGGGGTTTAATGTATTTTTTGGCAGCATAAAGCGCAGAAATCTTGGGGTAAGTCCGAATTAGACCCTCCATCTGGCGTTTTCGTTAAATGTTGTTTTCTACTGCTGTTTGAGCAGAATACATATTAGTTCTTCTTTGAATTTTTTTTTTTGTAAAGGATTGAAGGTAAGTTTTTTTAATAGGCAGTAATATCTCGTATTGGCGAAAAGCCTCCTTTTCATCATAGTCCTTTCTTATACAATAGCACAACGTTCCCCCCTTTAATCAGAAGGGTTTTATTATCACATTTTTCATCTCCCTCAATTCAGTCAGTGGCTTGCGCTGGCTGTTGACAGTTGGTTTCTGTTCTGGCTCCCATGTTGATATCTGTTTGAAGTCAACGTTTGACTATTTTAAAAACAACGATCTATGTTAGCAAAGTTTAGACAAATTGGGAATTAGATAGATTTAGGTAATAGAGTAGATTGAATTTACCTTTTCTTTATGCGTTGTCCTGTTCTTTTCTTCTTCCAAACGTTTTCTTCTAGGCTTGTAGGGCCAAGGGTTCATGGGTCTTGTGGTGACATTAGTGCTTCCTTGTCGTGAAATCTCTTCTTGAATGCCAGTTTTCGAGCGAACAGATGCAGGTCTTTTATTGCTAGGAACAATCAAATTTGTCACTGGAGAGAATGACCAACCAAGACTTACACTTCACATTGTGTTTTAGTTAAGTATAATATCTTTTTAATTAGTACCTTTAATGTTGAGTTCCTAGTTTCCATTTTTTGTTCTCGCCGTGCCCCCCGTTTCGGCTGTTCCTGTGGTAGGGTTTCGTAACGCCTTTGATTGCCTCTGTTGGTCTCATGTCGCATGCTCCATGCTCAGAGATGTCTGTGATAGCTCACTCAGGGATATCTGAGAGGATACGGATGGGGTACGACTACGGGTTGTATTCTGAATTCAATTCTTCATTTATAGATTTTTCCAAGGTTCATGTCGGTGTCTCGTTGGAATTTTTTGCCTTTTGGTTTTTAACTTGTTTTTTCCCAGGTTTCTAAGATTCATCTATTTCATAGAGAAGAGTTCAAATTCCCCAGTTGGGAGAGATGATCTGATCTCCAGCTGACTCGTGTTAATTTCAAGTCCATTTTCAGATGTTTTGTATTCTGGTGTTCACTATGAGTTCATTAGGCTATAGAGGTTTTTGTTGGCAGATCTCCTCCTAACCTCATTTTTACAGAAAGTGATATCATCATACCCGACAGACGGGCAATTTGTATGCGATCCCTCGTGGAATCATAACCCGATAAGGATTAATTTTTTCTAGTGAGAGGCGGTTCCACCAAATCGAGTTCGTCGTGTAAGAGGTTTCGTAGGTTAGTTTTTTAGTTCCTATTTTGTTTTGATTGTGTGTCCTCAGATGTTCCATCCATTGCTTGCTGCTGCGAATCACAGCGTCTGCTTCCAGCGCCACTTTGTTCTTTTGGCCCGAAGTCCATGTTAATGGATACAAAAAGTCGTCTGTAGGAATACAGGAAAGAATTAGTCCTATTTATAGTATAGAGTTAGGGGATATGGGCCATACATAGAGTGCAAATATGCATTATCCCCACTCAAAATACCATAAAACACACCATTATCATAAAGATAAACAAGGAGGAAACCTATAACTATATGAACAATATAGGCTTTATCGTACATATATAAACAGTATAAATGGCCAACAATGGAAAAATTAAAACAAGAGAGCAGTGCTTAAACATGAATAGCGTGTAAAGCATATGAATTAGCCTGGAAGAGGTAGTGATAACACGGCAGACAGAGAGACATAAATAATTCAACAAGGAAATGTGCTCTAATACAGAATAAAGTCCTATGCCACTCCCATACCCAGTGGAACATGCACTGCCAGACCCCGAGACGTGTTTCGCATAAGGCTTTCTCAAGGGAGTATCTGGGATTAGGAGCATGGGTAATCTGAGAAGGGTCCGCCAATAGATGGCGAGAATTACCGATGACGTGATCATGATGGGAGGATCCCAATTTAAGATAGTGTTCAGCGTGTAAGTATCATCCCTTTCTCTTCTCTTAACAGAAAGTGCTCAATGTGTACGAACCCCCCTCCCTTACTCATCTCTGCCATCCGCTCTCTATTTTATTTTATACTCTGCATGGACTTTAATTTTTCCTTGCCTTATATTATATTGCACGCAATGTCACTTTGCTCACTGGGTTGCACTTTTATTCAGTGATTTAATTTCACTCACATTATGTAATATAGATTTTACTCCTTACTTGCTAAACATTATTCTTGCAAAGTTATTCATTAGTTCAATTTTATATCATGTCCTTTGATACACACATTATGTATTATCACATATTTTATATAATGCTGGGCTATGATGTCTTCATATAATAAATTGTTACTCCTTCTATGTATTTATTTAGGTACTATTAACTAATTTTTGTATTATTTCTCAATGTCATATTAGCACTAGCACTTTGTCCTACTATGTATATAAATTTAATTTAACTATTTACATTATAACGATTATACCTTGCACTAGCACTTTTTCGCAATTCTTATGTCATACAACTACATCCACCGCAAGGAGTTAATACTCATCGGGCTGTTCTGCGCATGCGCACCTCTCTTTCCGTCTATCTGACCTTTCCATTGAGGCGTCATGCGCCGTTCTTCACTTTTATGACGTCACTCCATCGCTAGAGTTCCCGTCCCGACGTGCCGGAGCTCTCTTTACTCTCGGTTTCCGCGTCAGCACAGCTATTCGAACGCGACGACTTTCTACTCTGGCCATACACCTGTGCCTTTGATACAGTTTTAAATTCATTATGGTACAAGGCTCCCTTAGTGGACCCTCCGATTCTTCACTCCTCCAACATATCACTTCATCTAATTCTCCGCTAAAAAAGAAAAAAAAAAAGAGAACATCCTATTGGCGGACCCTTCTCAGCATTATACGCCTGCTCCTAATCCAGATAATCCCTTGGAAGAAAAGCCTTATGCGAAACCACGTGTCGGGGGCTGGCAGTGACATGTCCTATAACTGTGGTATGGTTTTGGCCCTAGGACTTAATATTGCGTAGTTAGACACTTCCTTATGTGCTATTTTTGTCTCTCCGTCTGCCGTTTGTGACAGCACTCTCCACTGCTAATTCATATTGCTTTAACTTTCTTTTCTTTTTTTCAAGGTTTCAAGCAACTGCTTCTGTTTTTAAATTTGCACTCCATTGTTGAGCCATTTATAATCTGTTTAATATATGTACAATAAAGGACTATTTGTTCTATATGCTTTATATTGGTTTTCTCCTTTTTATTTTATGATAATGGGTGTGTTTATAGGTATCTTGAGTGGGATAATGCATATTTGCACTATATGTACTTGCCCATATCCACTAAATTAACTATATGTAATAATTCTTCCTGTATTTCCTACGAGATGACCTTTTTTGTATCCATCGAACATGGACTTTTCGGGACAAAAAGAACAAGTTTGGCGCCTGAAGCAGACGCTGTATCGGCAGCAGCAATGGAACCTCTTGAGGAACCACAATCACACAAAATAAGGAACTAAATAAACAATAACCTAAGACACCTCTTACAACCGACGAACTCCAATTTGTGGCAACCAGCCTCTCACTAGAAAAATACATCCTATCGGGTTGATGGATTCCACGAGGACTAACTGCATTACAAAATCTGCCCCTTCTTTCGGGTGGTGATCTCACTTTCGTAATAAATGGAGGGAGATCTGCAACAAAACCTCTCATGCCCTAATGCAATCATAGTGGAACACGAATACAAAACATCGGAAAATTTGGACTCTAATTAACCACTATTCAGTCTTGGAGATCAGATCATCTCTCCCAACTGGGGATTGAATCTTCTCTATGTGGAAATAGATGAATTTCGACATGCCGGAAAAACAATAAAAACACAAGGCAAAAAATTCCAACAGACACCCAGACAAACTTGGAAAAATCTGAGTCTCAGACTGGAGAGTTCAAGAATTACACCCCGGAGTCCGGCGTGGGGCCGTCATCAGTTTTCGGCTCTGGGGCAGAACGTCCTGAGTGGAGCTATCACAGACATCCTCTGAGCAGGCGAACATGAGACCACACAGGAGGACAAAAAAGCGTATCGAACCCTACACAGGCAAACAGCCGACGAAACGGTGGGCAACGGGCAGATGAACAAAATGAAACAGAGAACCGCAAAATTCAGTTCGAAGTGAATACTTAACGATCTATTACGTGAACTCCGAGATCAAAGTGATGACGTGTGGTAGGTTGAGTCTTGTTCACTCATCTCTCTCCGAGGTGACATAACTTGGGAGTGGATGTACCATAGCATAAAAGACCTTGCCATCTGTTGGCTGAGAAACATGCCGCATTCCAAGGAAGATATGTGGTACAAAGACAGGATAGACACTAAGGATTAAACTCACGGAAAAGGGTCAGAACACTGTGGTCACACCCGAACCAACGTTCCCTAGACGAAAACTTTGGAGAACAAGACACACGCATGAGTGGGAAGAAAGGTATAATTCAGGTCTCTCGAGTCTGAACCTAAATCTACTAATTTCCCATTCTGTCTAACTTGCTAACATAGATCTGTTGTTAAATTAGGCACGTGACTTCAAAACAGATATCAACATGGGGCCAAGAAATCCAACTGTACAACAGCCCAGCGCAAAGCATTACTGAAGTTAGGGAGATGAAAAATGTGATAATAAAACCTCTGATAAAGGGGGAAACGTTGTGCTATGATCTACGAAGACTATGAAAAGGAGGCTGTTCGCCAATACGAGATTACCTGCTATAAAAAACTTACCTTCACATCCTTTACAAAATTCAAAGAAGAACTAATATGTATTCTCTCACAGCAGTAGGAAAACAACATTTTAAACGAAAACCAGATGGAGTGTCTAATTCCGGACTACCCAAGTTTTCTGCGCTGTATCTGCGCAAAAAATCTAAACAGCCCCACAACCCACAGTAGGCCCATTGTGTCATGGGATCGATCTCTATGTGAACCTCTCTGCAAATTAATGATTATCACCGCAAGGCCCTTTGGTGGAGGCTCTAACCGTCATATCTGAAAGATACGACTGATACTTTAAGGAATCAACGGCCTCCACTAGAATCAGACATGCAGATTGTTACGTGCCGACTGCATAGATCGCTATATACATCGATAAAACATAGAGATGGCATTTCTGGCCGTCAATTTTTTCTACTCCTCTGAACATGGAACCCCAGTTTGCGACACTTTGATACAAGTATGTAATTCGTCATATTAACACATAATTTTTTTCTTTTTAAGGGGAACCTCTACCCAGCTCCAGGAACTGCGATGGGGGGATGGCATGAGGGCGGCGCCGCTAGGTGCTCTCATCATACCAACCTTTTCCTGGGCTGTGGGAGAGGGAAATTTTCCTTACCAATCCAAATATATTGATCGACAAGGTATCATCTCTGCCCGGTACATTGATGAGTCATTATGATTTGGCAGGGGACCAAGATCGGAATTACAGGATTTCATGACATCTTGAATACTAACGATATTAATATCAAACTGACTTAAAATGGGTCGCACAATATGGAATATCTGACATTTTGTTTGACGTGGATGATCATGGGAACATCTCATCCAATGTGTTTAGAAAGAGACATCGAGTAATACTTGTAATGCAAGTCGTCACATCCCAAGAAATTAATCATGGTATCCCTATAGGCCAATTCCTCAGAATACGCCGTATCTGCTCAGATGACGCCTCTTTCGAACAGCAAGCTCTAGACCTATGCCAGAGATTCAGAGAACGGGGATATTCTGAACAATCCATAAAAAGAGGATACATAAGAGCAAAAAAATGCTAAAAGGGAAGAGTTTAATATGCCCAAACCCAAGACAAAAACAACGGTGACCCAATACGATTTATTACAACATACAATTCCATGGGAAAAAGTGAAACAGCCTTATTACGACACGCAAGTGTTAAGAATAGACAACACCCTCCAACATATGTACATCTCATCCAGCAATTAACATACCGACGTTCCACAATCTACGGGACCGTTTGGTGACAAGCACGCATATGGGAACAGGAGGTGGTAACATCTTTGGATCAAGGTCCTAAATGTGGCAGTCCGCCCTGTGGCAACTGTGTTGCATGTCCTAATATTGAGAACTACAACTTTCTTTAATTCAGACAGGCAAAAAGAATATGAAATCAGGCACACCTTACGTTGTACAACGACTGGCGTCATATCCTACCACCTGCCCCTGTGATCTAATATATGTGGGACTCACCACTCGTGAACTTCGCCGACGTGTCCGAGAACACGTCTTGGAATCGAGGCAGCTAAAGACGAAAAGATCTATATAAACTGAAAACCATCCAGTCATTTAGAGACACCATGGAGCGATGGATCCAATTTAGGTAAGGGGCATTGACAAAGTCCTTGGTGGATGTGGGGGGCAATTGGAAACGGGTTTTGGCCCAAAAGGAAAGTAATGATTTACTTATTGATCGGTTTAACCACGAGGTCTTAATGAACAACTTAGTTTTCATCTTTTGTAATATTTGCAATATTTATATAACTCCTCAGATTCTTTTAACGTATGTTATCTGGTTTACATGATGGTTGTCCTGTTTGTCATCTTTTATTGTTCATGTGTTTTTATTATTATGAATCTTTTTGCTGTTTTTTATTCCTACTTACTTACCTATATGAATTTGGGTCTGTCATGGTTTTCTTTCTTCTCTCTCAACAGATAGTGTTCAAGCGTGTATGAATCATCCCCTTTACTCTTTCTAACAGAAAGTGCTCAATGTGGTACGAACCACCCTCCTTACTATCTCTGCATCCGCTCTTATTTATTTATATACCTCTGCCATGGACTTTAATTTTCCTTGCCTAATATTATTATTGCATGCATGTCATTGCTCACTGGTTGCACTTTATATCACGGATTTAATTTTACTCACATATATGTAATATAGATTTTACTCCTTACAAATTGCTAACCGATTTTCATTGCACGTTATTCATTAGTGTCAATTTTTATATCATGTCTTTGATTACACTACATTGTATATCACATAATTTTAATAAATTCTGGCTATGATGTATTCAATATAAATTAATTGTACTCCTTCTATGTATTTATTTAGGTACTATTAAACTAATTTTTGTATTATTTCTCAATGTCATATTAGCACTAGCACTTGTCTCTAATATGTTATAAATGTAATTTATATTACATTATAACGATTATAACTTGCACTAGCACTTTGTCCAATTATGTCATACAATACTCCACCGCAAGGAGTTAATACTCATCGGGCTTGTTCTGCCATGCGCACCCTTTTCCTCTAATCTGACCTTTCCATTGACGGCTGATCGCCGTTCTTCACTTTTATGACGTCACTCCATCGCGAGAGTTTCGACGTTGTCCGAGCTCTCTTTACTCTCGTATTATCCGCGTCAGCCACACTATGTAACGCGACGACTTTCTACTCTGGCCATACACCCTGTGCCTTGATACAGTTTTAAATTCATTATGGTAACAAAGGCTCCTTATTGGACCCTCCTCCCCATCATGATCACGTCATCTAATTCTCCACGCCATCTATTGGCGGACCCTTCTCATATATACCCATGCTTCCTAATCCGAGATACTCCCCTTGAGAAAGCATTATGCGAAACACGGTCGGGGTCGGCAGTGCATGTTCCTAACTGGGTATTGTATTTGGCCATAGTGACTTTATTCTGTATTAGAGCACTTTCCTTTGTGCTATTTATGTCTCTCTGTCTGCCGTGTTATCACTACCTCTCCACTGCTATTCATATTCTTACACGCTTATTTCAAGGTTTCATGCATCTCTCTGTTTTTATTTTCATCCATTGTTGTGCCATTTTATACTGTTTATATATGTACTAATAAAGACTATATTGTTCTATATAGCTTATATTGGTTTTCTCCTTTTTTATCTTTATTGATAATGGTGTGTTTTATGGTATCTTGAGTGGGGATAATGCATATTTGCACTATATGTATTGCCCATATCCCCTAACTCTATACTATAATAGTACTAATGTTTCAATATGGCAAATAAATTAAATTAAACCCTTACTGACATGTGACGTAACTAGTACGTCACATGCCGGCTGCCGGTGAATGGAGAGGGCCCACCGCCTGTATCCTTCTCCATGCTGGTAAGTCTTTTCTGCATATGTGCAGCAAGCTTACCAATAACACCCGCAGTAGGTGCCTAGCCCCGATTGCTACTGGTAACACGCTAATTGCTTCCGCCGGTTTAAAAAATGGCGGCGCATGGGTGCCATCTTGCGAGGTTCTCTCTCCCTGTGACGTCCATCGGGATAGTTATCCGTTGGACCATTACAGCCTGCCTCGTTAGCTCTATTAAATGAATGGGAGGAAAAATCCCCATATCTTACATATTGTAGTAAGGCAGTATATGATAGGATCAGACAACCTAGGGCTAAAGTACCTAAAGGATTAAAAAAATAGTAAACCCAGACTGAAAACTAGTTTTTAAAAACTATCCAGAAAAACAAACTAATACTAAAAGAACCTAACTGGAGAAGTCAAATCACCAAAAAACACACCCCCCTCCCTAACTGATATCATAATATAATCTCATCCACACACATTAGATATCGTCCACATCCGAAATGTAGATCTGTCAAATATAATAATGGTTTTTCAGCGTTTTCAACCCCGTAACAGAAATATCGCCCAAGATCGTGATTGTTAGGATCATTGGATCCTCTGGACACCGCGGGAGATGTAACTAGCCAACACCCGGAACCGAGCCTAGCGGCCCTGGTTTTCACCATAGCCGCCGCAAGCGGTTGGACTTGCTGCGGCAGGATACCACAGGTCTTTCCCTAGGTGTGACTAGGCCCCAACGGTGGCAGCCGAGGTCGGTACCTTAGGGGATGACAACTCGTAGTCGGGTCCAGGCACAGGGTCAGGTCAGGCTCAAGAGATGCAAACCGTCAGGTCCAAGTCCGGGGTCAGCAACGGAGGTCCAGGCAGGTGGGAACGGGAAACACAGGCACACACTGAACACAGTCAACACGGAGGAAACTCAGGTAACACAGGACTCATGGAGCGGGAACACACAGAAATACACAGTAACCAGGGAATATACAGGTCCCTCAGAACACATGAACGCAGGAATACTCGCTTGGAAGCTTTCTCTAAGGCTATGAGGCACAAAGAATCCGGCAAGGAACATCACGGAAGAGGAGATTCTTAAAGTGTAAGGTGTTCAGCCCAGTGCAACCAATTAGCGGTGCGCTGGCCTCTTTAAATTTTTCGGCTGGAGCCGCGCTCGCCGCCCAAGAGGCGGGGCCGCGCGCATGCAAGTCCGAGGGAGAGCAGGAGCCCGGAGAGGAAGATACACGAGAGGGAACCGGGCATCAGCGGGGCACTTGAGGAATGGAGCGTGGACGGGGGAGTGCTTCGGCGCGGTGCGAATCCTTGAAAACAAGGTATCGCGGAGCACCCTAGGGGACAGGGTGCCGCGGGCCGCGCCCTTGCGGCCGTCCTAGAGAGCTTCAAATAGGGCGCTGATGAACGTTGGAGCAGCCTCTTGTCTCGAGGTTGTTATCCTCTGGCTCCCCGGATCTCTCCTCAGGGCTCATAATCGGCGTGTTGGGCACATGTCAGAAGCCAGAACACCGACTTCCTCTCACGATTCCTTAGTATCCAGGATCTCTTTCACCTCGAATACCGTTCGGTGAATCGGGAAAACTTGTGGTACCGAGGGGGGGAGTAATTTTCGTTGAAGCTTTGAATATGACTGACTTAAGGAGAGAACATGGAAGAATTAGGAATGCGCAGGCTGGTAGGCAGAAACGCAACTTGTAAGCACCGGGTTGATGCGGCCGAGAATTGGTCGATGGGCCCAAGACCGAGGTCCAATTTACGTGCGTGCTCGGGGATCTTTCAGCCGAACATACTTGGCGGACAGCCCAACCTTGTCCCAGGACTAAAGACAGGGATGGTCGCGTCTTTTGTCTGCTTGACGCTTGGTCTTGGGGGCGTAGCTCGGATGCAATGAGGTGTGTACTTGGCTCCCAGATGTGCTTTCATTCACGTACCAGGTCCTCCCCTCAAAGCAAAACATCTGCATACGTAGTAACCGGACCCAGTGCGGACCCGAGGACAGTAGCATCCACATAGTTTTTAATAAAAAGTGAGCTAAGCCGGCAGAAGATGGAGTCCAGGAATGTAAGATATTGCCCAAATAAAAATTAACCAAAAGTGACCACAAACCGAGATGGCCCATCGTCCTGACGGTGGCAAGACACCATGGCGTACTCTGTGGGGAGTGGCAACCTGAAAGTCTGACTTTCGCCCTCCTCCACTTGGCCGTTAGTCTGTGTGTGATAGGCAGAAAGAAGTCCAAGTTCACCTCAACTGGTTGCACAAGATCTCCAGAATTGGACACAACTACAACTCCCCATAAACATAATACCGAGACGTCTGAGGGAGACCATGAAGCCGAAATATGGCGTGGTCGAAAGAGGCTAGCGCGTGGACGTGGACGCATGCAGCAAACCTGGTAGAGGGACGAAGTGGGAGAACATCTAATCTTCGCACAGCGGGTCAGTCACAACCAGATACGGTGGTTGCCAGAAATGGCGGTAAATCCGTAACAAAGTCCATAGCCACATGATACCAGGGCTGGTAGGCACTGGTAACGGCAACAGAGACCAGCAGCTTAAGTCGTGGAAGGCTTGTTTGCGGGCACAAGAGGCACAGGAAACCACAAATCCCCCCCGGACGTCCTTGACCAAATCAGGCCCCAGTTAAGAACTCGGGAAATTAGGCGCACAGAGCGCTGCACCCCGGGTGCCCAGCCACACGAGAAGAATGTCCCCAGGTCAGAATCCTCTTTCCGGAGACCAGGGTCTCCATAAGTCGTGCCGGGAGTCCGCTGCCTGAGGTTCCACCGGCGCGGCATCACGAAGTCCTCTCTGGAGGAATCGAACAGGCCTCGGAGCATGTCCTCCCCCCATAACATCAGAAGCACGGGACAAGTGCGTCAGCCTTGTGTTTTTTCTCTGCAGGGCAAAATGGATTCGGAAAGTCAAAGCGAGAACAGACGAGGGACCCCCGTGCTTGACGTGGATTCAAAAAACGCTGAGCCGTCTGAAGTTACTGAAGGTTTTTTGTGTCCGTGAAAATGCTGACTGGAAATCGGTCTCCCTTCAGCAGAAGACGCCACTCTTACCAAAGCCAGCTTGATGGTAGAAGCTCCCGATCTCCAAATGGAATAATTTGTTTTCTCTCCGCGGAGGATACGGTTTTGGAGAAGAAACCACAAGTGAGTGTCGCTCCCCTGGACCCTTCCTGGGTAAGGACTGCCCCCAGCGCCCACGTGGAGGCATCCACCTCCACCAGGAACGGCTTTTCAGTATCCGGTCGGTTAAGGACTGAAGCTGAGGAAAAAACTTTTTTTATTTCGTGAAGGCTTCTTCTGCTGCGGTGGCCCAGAACACGGGGATAGCACCCTTTTTCGTAAGCGCCACCCGCCGACCAAAGATAGAAGTGTTGTTGAATTCCATAATAATTAGCAAATCCCAGAAATCTTTGTATACTCGCAGTCCCACGGGGCGTGGCCACTGAAGGACCGCAGATAATTGGGCGGATCCATCTGCAATCCCCTTTTAGAAATTATGTTAGCGAGGACTGGAAGGCTCCTCTGTGAAAGTGGGCACTTCTCCAGCTTGGCATGAGGTGGTTTGTCCGAGGCGCTGAGAACCTCTCGTACATGAGACTGGTGGGACTCCCAGATTGCAGAATACACAAGGATGTCGTCTCAGGGTACACCACACAAACTGTACAAATCCCGAGAAATATCAATTTACAACTCTGGAAAACGGCTGGCGCATTTACACAATTCCGAAGGCATAACTAGATTCAAATGTCCCCATCCCGGGTGTTAAAGGCGTCTCCACTCGTCACCCTTCCTGATGCGGATGAGGTTGTAGGCCCTCGAAGATGACCAATTTTGAAAAAATTCTTGCAAAACCAAACCTTAATATTATTATTGCACTGCATGTCACTTTGCTCACTGGGTTGCACTTTTATTCACGGATTTAATTTTTCACTCACATATATGTAATATAGATTTTACTCCTTACATTGCTAAACGATTTTCATTGCAAGTTATTCATTAGTGTCAATTTTATATCATGTCTTTGATTACACTACATTATGTATTATCACATAATTTTATATAATTCTGGCTATGAATGTATTCAATATAAATTAATTGTACTCCTTCTATGTATTTATTTAGGTACTATTAACTAATTTTTGTATTATTTCTCAATGTCATATTAGCACTAGCACTTTGTCTCTAATATGTATATAAATGTAATTTATATTTACATTATAACGATTATACCTTGCACTAGCACTTTGTCCAATTTATGTCATACAACTACATCCACCGCAAGGAGTTAATACTCATCGGGCTGGTTCTGCGCATGCGCACCCTCTTTTCCGTCTATCTGACCTTTCCATTGGACGGCGCATGCGCCGTTCTTCACTTTTATGACGTCACTCCATCGCGAGAGTTTCCGACGTTGTCCGGAGCTCTCTTTACTCTCGTATTCCGCGTCAGCACACTATGCTAACGCGACGACTTTCTACTCTGGCCATACACCTGTGCCTTTGATACAGTTTTAAATTCATTATGGTAACAAAGGCTCCCTTAGTGGACCCTCCGATCTTAACTCCTCCCATCATGATCACGTCATCTAATTCTCGCCATCCTATTGGCTATATGTATTGCCCATATCCCCTAACTCTATACTATAATAGTACTAAATGTTTAAATATGGCAAATAAATTAAATTAACCCTTTACTGACATGTGACGTAATAGTACGTCACATGCCGGCTGCCGGTGAATGGAGAGGGCCCACCGCCTGAGTCCTCTCCATAGCTGGTAAGTCTTTTCTGCATATTGCAGCAAAGGCTTACCAATAACACCCGCAGTAGGTGCTAGCACCGATTGCTACTGTTAACACGCTAATTGCTTCCGGCGGTTTAAAAAAATGGCGGCGCATGGGTGCCATCTTGCCGAGGTTCATCTCTCCCTGTGACGTCATCGGGATAGTTGATCCGTTGCCATGACAGCCTGCCTCGTTTTAGCTCTAGTAATGAATGAGGAGGAAAATCCCCATATACTGACATATTGTAGTAAGGCAGTATATGATAGGATCAGACAACCTAGGGCTAAAGTACCTAAAGGAGTCTAAAAAATAGTAAAAATAAAAACTAGTTTTAAAGAAAAAAAATTATACTAAAAGAACCTAAAAATTCAAATCACCCCCCTTCCCTAAAACTGATATAAATAAATAGTAAATATCATAAACACATTAGATATCGCCACATCCGAAAATGTCAGATCTATCAAAATATAATAATGGTTTTTCACTGTGTTCAACCCCGTAACAGAAAATATCGCCCAATATCGTGATTGTTAGGATCAGTGGATCCTCTGGACCACCGCGGGAGATGTAACTAGCCAACACCCGGAACCGGAGCCTAGCGGCACCTGGTTTTCACCAGAGCCCGCCGCAAAGCGGGTTGGACTTGCTGCGGCACAGGATTACCACTAGGTAGTTCCCAGGTGTGTGACTAGCCCACGGTGGCAGCCGAGGTCGAGGTACCTTAGCGGATGACAACTCGTAGTCGGGTCCAGGCACAGGGTCAGGGCAGGCGGCAGAGATGCAACGTCAGGTCCAAGTCCGGGGTCAGCAACGGGAGGTCCAGGCAGGTGGGAACGGGAACACAGGCACACGGAACACAGCAACACGGAGGAACTCCGGTAACACAGGACTCAGGAGCGGGAACACACAGGAATACACAGGAACGCAGGGATACACAGGTACGCAGGAATACACAGGTACGCAGGAATACACAGGAACGCAGGAATACTCGCTTGGAAGCTTTCTCTAAGGCTATGAGGCACAAAGATCCGGCAAGGAACACAGGAAGAGGCAGATTCTTAAAGGTGAGGTGTTCAGCCAGTGCACCAATTAGCGGTGCGCTGGCCCTTTAAATTTTCGGCTGGAGCCGCGCGCGCGCCCTAGGAGGCGGGGGCGCGCGCGCATGGCAGTCCGAGGGAGAGCAGGAGCCCGGAGAGGTAAGAGACACCGGGCAGCAGCGGGGGCACGTGAAGGAGCACGGATGCGCCCGCGATCCGTGACAGGGATCGCGGGAGCACCCGTGACAGTGATCAAAAGGTTGCACAGTTCTAAAAATGGTAGCATTGAAATGTCATCAAAAGTCACAAAAATTGACACCACCTACAGCTCCGTACACCAAAGTATAAAAAAGTTATTAGCGCCAGAAGATGGAAAAATCTAATTTTATTTTTGTACAGGGGGTATTAATTTATGTAAATGTATGAACACATTATAAAACCTATAAATTTGGTATCCCCGTAATTGTACCGACCAAAAGAATAAAGTATACATGTCATTTGGGGTGTTCAGTGAAATCAGTAAAATCCAAGCCCACAAGAAACCGGCGCAAATGCATTTGGAATTTTTTTCTGCTTCCCAGTACATGCCATGGAATATTAAACACCACCATTTTGAAGTGCAATTTGTTACGCAGAAAACAAGCCCTCACATAGCTCTGTACATGGAAAAATAAAAAAGTAATAGATTTTTGAAGGTGGGGACTGAAAAATGAAACCGAAAAAGGGCTGCGGCAGAAAGGGGTTAAGCATATGGGGTTCCTAGATGGAAATACCCCTTTAACGTTCAGTCCCATTTTTTGTATTGTATTGTTTTATATGGTTATAACTTTTGAACACTGATACTTATCAAGGCAATTATGAGATTGTTTTTTCATCACATTTTGTACTTCACTATAGTGGTAAAATGTGGCTCATAAGTTTTGCATTTATTTATCAAAAAAAAAAAAAAGATAAAAGGTGATTAATTGTTTCAAAAATGTGCCATTTTCAAAATTCGAAATCAGGCAGATAGTTTTACTACCTAAATAAGTTGCTGAAAAACATTTTCCATATGTCTGCTTTACAGTTTCATAATTTTTAATTTTTTTTAACTGTAAATTTTTATTGAAGAGTTTTTCAAACCTAATTTAATACAACGGGTAGTGCATGCAATATTTGTTGATTCATATTTTGAACCGCAGAATGCTGTACAACATCTAGCTCGACATTCAAGTTAAGGTATCCTCAAACACAAAAGACATCATAATATTGCAGCTTATTAGAAATTTATATATTTTAGGTAAGCTAAATGCAACCATTTATAAACAATCTCCAACAATTCTCCAGATAGACTATCACTACAATACCCACTATACAAAATAAGAAACCATATACTGTATATACTCAAATATAATCCGGGCCCCTAATTTTGCCACAAAAACCTGGGAAAACCAATTGACTCGAGTATAAGCCGAAGGTGGGAAATGCATTGGTCACAGCCTCCCCAGTATATAGCCTGCCGGACCCTACCCCATAGTATATAGCCAGCACCTGCCCCCAATATTTAGCCTGCCACCCCATATCCCGCCGTATATAGCCATCCCCCTGCCCCAGTATATAGCCAGCAGCGGGGGAAGCCAGAAAGGTGAGTTTTGATATATTTTATTTTACTCGGGTATAAGCCGAGTTTGGGTCTTCAGCACATTTTTTTGTGCTGAAAAACTAGGTAAGTATGGTAAGTAACCATGACACATAGGACAGGACAAAACACACACATCAGGAAAGACCTGCGGAGGGAAAACCAAAACTGCAGTGTGTATGGTGTTACTGGGGTATATTGATCAAGCCCGGGGAGGCCCCATCACACCTATATACCATGAAGTGCACAAAAGAAGTCCCACAGCTCTCATATCTTCTGGAAGGCATCAACTGTATTATTAAGGGAGGCAGTTAGTTTTTCCAGTGAGTATGTTTCTTTCAAACTAGCAAATGATTCTGATTCAGTAGGAGGCTCACTCTGCTTCCTTGCCCTTGCTATTATACATTTAGAAGTTGTACAAAGACTTAAGAAAAGACAGAGGTTTTCTCAGATTATATGGGGGGACGTTGAGAAGGTATTGCATAGGGTCTAATATAATAGTACTACCAAATAACTTTCCAGTTAGGGTTTCCCTCTGCCAAAAAGGAACTATAAGGGGGCAAGTCCAGAAGATATGATATAACGTGCCTACCGCAGCTTGGCACCGCCAGCAGGTAGCTGGGACCATAGGATTCAACCTTTGTAACAATGCTGGGGTATGGTACCAGTGCAGTAGCACCTTGTGTTGAGACTCTTTATAGGTGTTGCAAATGGACGACTTGGCTGTTCTTTTCCATATGATTTGCCAAGTTTCAAGGGAAATCGTTTTATTGACATCCCCTTCCATTTTGCCATATATATTTGTGTGCTGGCAAAGGAGGGTCTACCGGAGCGTATAATATTTGGTATATCTTGGAAATTGTTCCCTTGACTGAAGTACCCAGTTTATACAATTGGTCAAATTCTGTAGGTTAAGAAACCTTAGCAGTTCCAAGCAGACTCGTAATATAGTGCTTCACCTGGAGGTACAGGCAGTCCCCAGGTTACGTACAAGATAGGGTCCGGAGGTTTGTTCTTAAGTTGAATTTGTATGTAAGTCAAAACTGTATATTTTATAATTGTAGATCCAGACAAAAAAATGTTGGCCCCAGTGACAATTGGAGTTTAAACATTTTTTGCGGTAATGGGACCAAGGATTATCAATACATCTTCATTACAGACACCTTACAGCTGATCTGGGACTATAGTAAAGCATCCAGAGAGCTCCCAAACGGCTCCCTGTAGAGCTTTAAGCTCCGTCTATGGTACCTTCAAAGATAGCGTCTGGAAATGATATAATAGCTTTGGAAGCCAGGACATTATAGTTGCTGCCACCCGACCAAGCAGAGAAATATGATGACCCCGCCACCTAGTCACCATAGCCTTCAATTCTTTAAACAAGATGGGGTAATTAGCTCCATAAAGGAAGGAGTAGGAAGCTGTCAATTGCACCCCAAGGTATTTAATAGAGGTCGTCCTCCACTGGTAGCTAAAATTCTGTTGCAGTAATATCAACTCACTAGTTGGGATAAGTAAGCAGAATATCATCCACAAATAATGATAATTTGAATTCTTTGTTCCTTACCAGTACTTCATTAATATCTGGATGTAGCCTGATTTTGGCAGCTAAGGGCTCAGTACACAAGACAAATATGAGAGGGGAAAGGGGACAGCCCTGCCAGGTACCATTTAGAATATGAAGAGAATCGGACATGGACTGAGAAAAACGTACCGTTACTGTGGGGGAGTTGAAAAGCCCTCGTATGGCCGTCCCGTTATGCCGTATGTTCCCAAGGCAGCAAACATGAAGCACCAGTCAAGTCAGTCAAAAGCCTTTTCCACATCTAGGCTAAGTAGCAGCGCCGACTTGGAACGCCAGTATCCAGGGCCGGGTTATAGGCGGGGCCCCCACCAGATTGCACCTCCCGTGCCCCCCCTCATGAGCCGCCCGCCGCCTCCAGGCACAGGTGAGCGCCTCCCCGGCCATCTCCATGCACGACCGAGCCGCCTCCCAGCACATCCAGCACCTGCATAAACTGCCCGCCAACTCATCCTGCTGCATGGCGAGCCGCCTGCACTTCGGCACCACTCCGCCCCCCTTCCAGCACAGGTGACCGCTTCCAGGCCCGCCTAAACAAGCAACCCCGCTTCCCCCGCTCCGCTCGCCCCCCACTCCGCTCACTCCCGGCTCAACACCGCCTCCCCGACCCCGCTCCCCACTCCGCTCACTCCCGGCTCAACACCGCCTCCGACCCCCCCGCTCCGCTTGCTCCCCGCTCGCTCCCGGCTCAACACTGCCTCCGGCACCCTGCTCGAATTCCCACCCGCGCCACGCTCCCCGCACAAACAAGCACCCGCCACCCCCCCCCTTCCTTCCAGGCTGAACAAGAAACTGACCGACTACCCCCCCACCCCCCTGGCGAACAAGCACCCACAAGTATATGTATATACTGTGTATATATGTATATACAGTGTATATATGTATATACTGTATATATACAGGCAATCCCCTACTTAAGGACACCCGACTTACAGACAACCCATAGTTACAGACAGACCCCTCTGACCTCTGGTGAAGCTTTCTGAATGCTTTACTAAAGTCCTAGACTGCAATGATCAGCTGTAAGTGTCTGTAATGAAGCTTTATTGATAATCCTTGGTCCCATTACAGCAAAAAAATGTTTAAACTCTAATTGTCACTGGGGCCAAATTTTTTTTTGTCTGGGTCTACAATAATAAAATATACAATTTCGACTTACATACAAATTAAGAACAAACCTCCGGACCCTATCTTGTACGTAACCCGGGGACTGCCTGTATTCATCTACTGTGTATATATGTGTATATACATATATATATTCATCTACTGTGTGTATATGTGTATATACAGTGTATATGTGTATATATGTATAAACTGTATATATATATATTCATCTACTGTGTATATGTGTATACATGTGTATATATGTATATACAGTGTATATGTGTATATATGTATATACAGTGTATATGTGTATATATGTATATATGGTGTATATATGTGTATATATGTATATACAGTGTATATGTGCAGAGGTCGCACTAACATTTTTCCAGAAGGATAATAATACTCCTCTCACCATTTTTGAGGAGTATTTTTAGCCGAGGAAGAGTAGGGAATACAAATATATAACTCCAAATTAATAGCCAGCCCCAAACCCCCTACCTCCCCATGCTGAGCAGGCCGAGGCTGCGCCTCTAAATTTATTTAATTTATTTTTGGGGGGTTGAGGGCATAACACTTTTTTTTTTTACACTTTTTATTTTCTACTAGATAGTCCTTCCCAAAAACATATGCCTTCTGACCAATGCACTTGCGTTCAATAACTAGCAAGATGTATTTGGCCACGATAAAGTTGCTACTTACTGAGCACAAGTGTTTTGGTTCAGGGAGGATTTTTTACAATAGAATGAGTTTCAATACAATGTGAACACAGCCTTAGGGTCTTTGGGGTATTTATTTATTTGATCCCTTATTTGAAATGCCTGGATCATTGTACAAGCACTGTCACCTCCTGTGTCCCCTCCTCCTTCTCATAGATTGTAAGCTCTTGTGACCATTGAATAAGCATGGTCACCTCCTGTGCCCCCCCTCCTCATAGATTGTAAGCTTTTGTGACCATTGCACAAGCACTGTCACCTCCTGTGTCCCCTCCTCGATCTCATAGATTGTAAGCTCTTGTGACCATTGGACAAGCACTTTCACCTCCCCCCCCCTCTCCCCATAGATTGTAAGCTCTTGTGACCATTGCAAGATCATTGTCACCTCCTGTGTCCCATGCAGTCCACCCATGCATAGAACCTCAATCATAACTATTTTGTACCTTATTTAATACATCTTATGTCAGGCTCCGGTAACCACTATTAACCCCTTAACGCTCTGCGCCGTAGCTCTACGGCGCAGAGGTATAAGGGATGTATGAAGAGGGCTCACGGGCTGAGTCCTCTTCATACAAAGGTGGGGGTTTTTGCATTTTGCACAAAACCCCCACCGCTAATAACCGCGGTCGGTGCTTGCACCGATCGCGGGCATTACACCCTACGCCGCCGGCAAAGTCGCGGCGGCGTTTAAAAGACGGCGGCGCGTGGGCGCCGCCATCTTTTTTTCGATCGCCAAGCCCCCGAACGTCATCGGGGGGCGGGCGATCAGTGCGCATGGTAGCCTCGTGTTCTCTTTGACACGAGGCTATCGGCAGCTGCATATTCGTTACAATGAGCCAGTGGCTCATTGTAATGAATGTGCTGCAAAAATGCCATTATTGCAATACCGAAGTATTGCAGTATATGGTAGCAGCGATCTGACTATCTGGGTTAATTGTACCCCAGATGGTCTAAAAGATAGTGAAAAAAAAAAAGAAAAAAAAAAAGTTTAAAAAAAAAAAAAAATTAATAAAATATTAAAAGTTCAAATCACCCCCCTTTCCCTAGAACGGTATAAAACATACAAACAGTAAAAATCACAGACATATTAGGTATCGCGCGTCCCACAATGCCATCACGATTATAAAATAAAAACGGTTAAGGGCGGCGGTGACCTCCGAGGGGGGAGAAATGGCGCCCAAATGTCCGAAATGCGACTTTTACACCTTTTTACATAACATAAAAAATGAAATAAAAAATGATCAAAAGTCGCACAGACCTCAAAAACGGTTAGCAATGAAAACGTCGCCTATTTCGCAAAAAAATGACCCTCACACATCTCCGTGCGCCAAAGTATGAAAAAGTTATAGCGTCAGAAGATGGCAAAAAAATTTTTTTCTTTTGTACACTTCGTTTAATTTTGAAAATGTATTAAAACACAATAAAACCTGTATAAATTTGGTATCACCGTGATCGCAACCGAACAAAGAATAAAGTAGGCGTGTTTGTTATTTGGAGCGAAGAGTGAAAGTCGTAAAAACTGAGCCCACAAGAACGTGACGCACGTGCGGTTTTTTTTCAATTTTTCCACATTTGGAATTTTTTTTCAGCTTTGCAGTACATGGCATGTTAAAATAAATAACATTACGGGAAAGTAAAATTTGTTACGCACAAAATAAGCCCTCACACAGGTCTGTACACGGAAAAATGAAAAAGTTATGGATTTTTGAAGTTGGAGAGCGAGAAATGAGGCGAAAAACCCTCCGTCCTTAAGGGGTTAATCAATTGAACTCCCTGGGAATAGGTCAGTCACACAAACCTGTGTGAACACCACAGCAGACACAGGACCACCACAGCAGGCACAGGACCCCCACCACAGATGACAACAAACAGCTTTGGAATGAAACGCTCCTCCACTCTCCTCATTTCTCTCAGACTTTGCCAAGTCTGCTAGTGCGCATGTGCAGCTGTATATATTAGAACTAGAGAGACGGGTCAGGAGGCACCCCTCGTAGGCCGCCCGTTTATGCCGTATGTTCCCAAGGCAGCAAACATGAAGCACCAGTCAAAGTCAGTCAAAGCCTCTTTTCCACATCTAGGCTAAGTAGCAGAGCCGCCGATTGGAACGCCAGTATCCAGGGCCGCGGTTATAGGCGGGGCCCCACAGATTGCACCTCCCGTTGCCCCCCTATGAGCCGCCCGCCGCCTCCAGGCACAGGTGAGCGCCTCCCGGCCATCTCCATGCACGACCGAGCCGCCTCCCAGCACATCCAGCACTGAAAACTGCCGCCAACTCATCCTGCTGATGGCGAGCGCGCCTCACTTCGGCACCCACTCCGCCCCCCTTCCACACACGGTGACCGCTCAAGGCCCGCTAAACAAGCAACCCCGCTTCCCCCGCTCCGCTCGCCCCCCACTCCGCTCACTCCCGGCTCAAACCGCCATCCCCGACCCCGCTCCCCACTCCGTCCACTCCCGGCTCAACACCGCCTCGGACCCCCGCTCGCTTGCTCCCCGCTCGCTCCGGTCAACACTGCCCTCGGACCCTGCTCGAATTCCCACCCGCGCCCGCTCCCCGCACAACACAAGCACCCGCACCCCCCCCCCTTCCTTCAGGCTGAACAAGAAACTGACCGACTACCCCCCCACCCCCCCCTGGCGAACAAGCACCACAAGTTATGTATATACTGGTTATTATGTATATACAGTGTATATATGTATACTGTATCATATCAGGCAATCCCCTACTTAAGGACACCCGACTTACAGAACAACCCATAGTTACAGACAGACCCCTGACCATCTGGTGAAGCTTTCTGAATGCTTTACTAAAGTCCTAGACTGCAATGATCAGCGTAAGTGTCTGTAATGAAGCTTTATTGATAATCTTGGTCCCATTACAGCAAAAAAATGTTTTAAACTCTAATTGTCATGGGGCCAAATTTTTTTTGTCTGGGGTCTACAATAATAAAATATACAATTCGACTGACATACAAATAAGAACAAACCTCCGGACCTATCTTGTACGTAACCCGGGGACTGCTGTATTCATCTAATGTGTATATATGTGTATACATTATATAATTCATCTACTGTGTGTTATGTGTATATACAGTGTGATATGTGTATATATGTATAAAACTGTATATATATATATTCATCTACGTGTTATGGGTATACATGTGTATATGTTACAGGTTATGTGTATATAGGTATATACAGTGTTATATGTGTATATATGTATATATGGTGTATATATGTGTATATATGTATATACAGTGTGATATGTGCAGAGGTCGCACAACATTTTTCCAGAAGGATAAAATACTCCTCTCACCATTTTGAGGAGATTTTTAGCCGAGGAAGAGTAGGGAATACCATATATAACTCCAAATTAATAGCCAGCCCACACCCCCTACCTCCCCATGCTGAGCAGCGAGGCTGCGCCTCTAAATTTATTAATTTATTTTTGGGGTTGAGGGCATAACACTTTTTTTTTACACTTTTTATTTTACTAGTAGTCCTTCCCAAAAACATGCCTTCGACAATGCACTGCGTTCAATAAACTAGCAAGATGTATTGGCCACGATAAAGTTTGTTACTGAGCACAAGTGTTTTGGTTCAGGGAGGATTTTTACAATAGAATGAGTGTTCAATACAATGTGAACACAAGCCTTAGGGTCTTTGGGTATTTATTTATTGATCCCTTATTGAAATGCCTGGATCATTGTACAAGCACTGTCACTCCTGTGTCCCTCCTCCTTCTCATAGATTGTAAGCTCTTGTGACCATTGAATAAGCATGGTCACCTCCTGTGCCCCCCTCCTCATAGATTGTAAGCTTTTGTGACCATTGCACAAGCACTGTCACCTCCTGTGTCCCCTCCTCGATCTCATAGATTGTAAGCTCTTGTGACCATTGGACAAGCACTTTCACCTCCCCCCCCCCTCTCCCATAGATTGTAGCTCTGTGGACCATTGCAAGATCATTGTCACCTCCTGTGTCCATGCAGTCCACCCATGCATAGAACCTCAATCATAACTATTTGTACTTATTAATACATCTTATGTAGGCTCCGGTAACCACTATTAACCCCTTAACGCTCTGCCGTAGCTCTACGGCGCAGAGGTATAAGGGATGTATGAAGAGGGTCACGGGCTGAGTCCTCTTCATACAAGGTGGGGGTTTTTGCATTTTGCACAAAACCCCCACGCTAAAACGCGGTCGGTGCTGCTGCACCGATCGCGGCTATTACACCCTAAACGCCGCCGGCAAAGTCGCCGGCGGCGTTAAAAGACGGCGGCGCGTGGGCGCCGCCATCTTTTTTTCGATCGCCAGCCCCCGAACGTCATCGGGGGGCGGCGATCAGTTGCCATGGTAGCCTCGTGTTCTCTTTGACACGAGGCTATCTGGCAGCTGCATATTCGTTACAATGAGCCAGTGGCTCATTGTAATGAATGTGCTGCAAAAATGCCATATATTGCAATACGAAGTATTGCAGTATATGGTAGCAGCGATCTGACTATCTAGGGTTAATGTACCCCAGATGGTCTAAAAGATAGTGAAAAAAAAAAAGAAAAAAAAAAAGTTTAAAAAAAAAAAAAAATTAATAAAATATTAAAAGTTCAAATCACCCCCCTTTCCCTAGAACGGATATAAAACATAACAAACAGTAAAAATCACAGACATATTAGGTATCGCGCGTCCCAAAATGCCTCCGATCTATAAAATATAAAAACGGTTAAGGGCGGCGGTGACCTCCGAGGGGGGAAAATGGCGCCCAAATGTCCGAAATGCGACTTTTACACCTTTTTACATAACATAAAAAATGAAATAAAAAATGATCAAAAGTCGCACAGACCTCAAAAACGGTTAGCAATGAAAACGTCGCCTCATTTCGCAAAAAATGACCCTCACACATCTCCGTGCGCCAAAGTATGAAAAAGTTATAGCGTCAGAAGATGGCAAAAAATTTTTTTCTTTTTGTACACATTCGTTTAATTTTGAAAATGTATTAAAACACAATAAAACCTGTATAAATTTGGTATCACCGTGATCGCACCGAACCAAAGAATAAAGTAGGCGTGTGTTATTTGGAGCGACGAGTGAAAGTCGAATATAAAAACTGAGCCCACAAGAACGTGACGCACGTGCTTTTTTTTTTTTCAATTTTTCCACATTTGGAATTTTTTTTAGCTTTGCAGTACATGGCATGTTAAAATAAATACATTACGGGAAAGTAAAATTTGTACGCACAAAATAAGCCCTCACACAGGTCTGTACACGGAAAAATGAAAAAGTTATGGATTTTTGAAGTTGGAGAGCGAGAAATGAGGCGAAAAAACCCTCCGTCCTTAAGGGGTTAATCAATTGAACACCTGGGAATAGGTCAGTCACACAAACCGTGTGAACCACCACGCAGACAGAACCACCACAAGGCACAGGACCCCCACACACAGATGACAACAAAACAGCTTTGAATGAAACGCTCCTCCACTCTCCTCATCTCTCAGACTTTGCCAAGTCTGCTAGTGCGCATGTGCAGCTGTATATATTAGAACTAGAGAGACGGGTCAGGAGGGGAGGAGGAGCAGAGACCCCAGAAAAATGTCACATGTCCTGTCCTCCTGCTTGTGCTTGCCCCGCATCTTTTTAGTGTAATGTGATTCCCCTGCTGCTCCCTATATGTGAAGTGACACAGGACAGAGAGCAGCTTGGAGAAGACAGTGACCGGCAGCAGTGAGTTCTCATGGGGCGTGGCTTTAGCTTCCCTTCTGCGGGGGAGTAGCAGAGACATCTCTGCAGTGTAGTAGGGTCCGTGTGCACGTGACTGCTCTGTCTGAGCTCCGCTGTCCGCTCTGCTCCTTACAAACTAGCAGGCGGCAGCTGCACATCACTACTGCTGAGAGCCAGCGCTTTTACAAGAAAATCACCAAGCGTATTTATACGCTTGGTGTTTTTTTTGGAGTGTAAATCAGCCTCTGCATGCGTCATAGACGCTTGTAGAGGCGTTATCGCGATCTCTGTATATGTGTATATATGTATATACAGTATGTATATACAGTGTATATATGTATATACTGTATATATATATTCATCTACTGTGTATACGTGTATATATATATTTATATACAGGCGGTCCCCTACTTAAGAACACTCAACTTACATACGACCCCTAGTTACAAACGGACCTCTGAATATTGGTAATTTATTGTACTTTAGTCCTAGGCTACAATAAACAGCTGTAACATTTATCAAATGTGTCTGTAATGAAGATTTATTGTTAGTCTTGATTCTTATGACAACCCAACATTTTTAAAATCCAATTGTCACAGAGACCAAAAAAGTTCTGGCTGGGATTACAATGATAAAATCTATAGTTCCAACTTACATACAAATTCAACTTAAGAACAAACCTACAGACCCTATCTTGTATGTAACCCGGGGACTGCCTGTACTGTGTATTTATGCATCTACTGTGTATATATATGTATATACTATGTATATATGCATCTACTGTGTATATACTGCGTATATATGCATATACTGGGGCAGATTTACTTACCCGGTCCATTCGCGATCCAGCGGCGCTTTCTCTGCGGTGGATTCAGGTCCGGCCGGGATTCACTATGGTAGTTCCTCCGCTGTCCACCAGATGTCGCTGCTGCGCTGAAGAGCATCGGAACGCACTGGAGTACACCGAGCCGGGCTGAGTGAAGGTAAGTGCAATTTTCGCGACACATTTTTTAAAAAAATGCGGCGGTTTTTCCGAATCTGTCGGGTTTTCGTTCCGTCGCGTGCATGCCCAATTCGCGTTTTCCGTCGGGAAACCGCGAATTGGGCCCTTAGTAAATGACCCCCACTGTGTTTATATACGCATATATTTATATAAGCTTATATGTGTGTACATTTATATCTATGTGAATGATGTGGTTTTTGTATATGCTGTGTATATGGTATGAATGTATATGCTCTATATACTGAATGTGTGTATAAATGCTGTATATACTGAATGTGTGTGTATTTGCTGTGTGTGTGTATATGTATATAAATGTGGGTAATTGTATAAACATGTCTGTATAAGGGTACATTCACCAGAACTTATGGGGGACGTATTTCTGGCCGCAAATCTGCTACCGGATATACTTCCCTCAAAGGCGTCCATAGCGCCTAGGCTCGGTACTGTGAGCACCACGAGTACTCACTCGTGGCCGCTGTATGTAGCTGTGTTACTGGGAAAGAGGCGGCTGTATGTAGCTGTGTTACTGGCAGGTGAGGCGGCTTGTTGTAGCTACGTGTTTACTGGGGGGACGGCGGACAATGTATGATAGCGGATGTTACTGGGGGTGAGGCGGCTGTATGTAGCTGTATTACTGGAGATGAGGCAGCTGTATGTAGCTGTGTTATTGGGGATGAAGGGGCTCTATGTAGCTGTGTTACTGGGGTGAGGCGGCTGTATGTAGCTGTGTTATAGTGGCATTCTGATTCCGCCCCCCAGAGCTGGGTCACGTGGTTCTTGACCTGCGCAGAGAGCCCTTTCTTAAATGTAGCGATGAGGGCTGCATCGTTCCAAGCAAGTTCAGAAGCAGCAGGGTGCGGAATTGAAACTGCGTACTCTCCCACCGATTAAGTTGTGCTGACGCAAGTTCAACAATGCAGACTCCGCAGAAGAGGCTCGTCTGTGCTGGTTCCTCGAAGGAGGACCGCGAACTCTGACAAGAAACCGTGATTGAGGCTAGACAAACCGGTCGTCATATCCTGTCCCAAAGCGGAGTAGCCAGGCCAGGGCTTCCGGAAAGCAGGCTGAGGAACAAATGCCACCTTGGACCCGTCGTGGGCACAATTGCGACGCGCATGAGTTCTATGTGCAAGGAGCACTGGGTATGAAGACACCTGCACCATCTTTGGATCTCATCATACTTGCGGGCAAAGAGAGGCGTAGCCTGGGTTCAGCAGCAGGAAGATAAGCCGGGTTGGAGCTAGCAGGTGGCCGCAGGCAGGCCGGCGCTTCTGGAGACTGTGTTGCTGATGGGGGTAGCAAGTAGTTTTGGTAGCATGGCGGGGTGACCTGCTCTAGCTGATTCGCTGTGCTGCAATCCGCGCGGGATGGTGGATCACAATGGTGGCGAGATCAGGCTGACTGGGAGAAGGAGCCTCGGCGGGATCCATGGCCGGATCTTACTGTTAGGATCAGTGGATCCTCTGGACCACCGCGGGGGAGAGTAACTGCCAACACCGGAACCGGAGGCCTAGCGCACTGGTTTTCACCAGAGCCCGCCGCAAAGCGGGTTGGACTTGTGCGGCAGGATTACCACTAGGTCGTTCCCAAGTGTGTGACTAGCCCAACGGTGGCAGCCGAAGGTCGAGGTGACTTAGCGGTGACAACTCGTAGTCGGGGTCAGGCCAGGGTCAAGGGCAGGCGGGCAGAGATGCACGTCAGGTCCAAGTCCGGGGGTCAGCAACGGGAGGGGTCCAGGCAGGTGGGAACGGGAACAAGGCACACGGAACAACAGCAACAGGAGGAACTCGGGTAAACACAGGACTCCCCCGGAGCGGGAACACACAGGAATACACAGGAACGCAGGGATACACGGTACGCAGAGAATACACAGGTAGGCAGGAATAACAGGAACGAAGGAGATACTCGCGGAAGCTTTTGTCTAAGGCTATGAGGCACAAAGATCCGGCAAGGAACACAGGAAGAGGCAGATTCTATAAGGTGAGGTGTCAGCCAGTGCACCCATTAGCGGTGCGCATGGCCCTTTAAAATTTTCGGCCGGGAGCCGCGCGCGAACCCTAGGAGGCGGGGGGGACGCGCTTGCGCGCACGGCAGTCCGAGGGAGAGCAGGAGCCGGGAGAGGTAGAGAGAGGCCACGGCGGGCTAGCAGCAGCGGGGGGCACGTGAAGGAGCACGGATGCGCCGCGATCCGTGACAGGATCGCGGGAGCACCCGTGACAGTGATCAAAAGGTTGCACAGTTCAAAAATTGTGTAGCATTGAAATGTCATCAAAAAGTCACAAAAATGACACACCTACAGCTCCGTACACCAAAGTATAAAAAGTATTAGCCGCCCAGGAGAGATGGAAAAATCTAATTTTATTTTGTACAGGGGGTATTAATTATGTAAATGTATATGAACACAATTATAAAACCTATAAATTTGGTTACCCCGTAATTGTACCGACCCAAAAGAATAAAGTATACATGTCATTTGGGGTGTCAGTGAAATCAGTAAAATCCAAAGCCCACAAGAAACCGGCGCAAATGCATTTGGAATTTTTTTCTGCTTCCCAAGTACATGCCATGGAATATTAAACACCACCATTTTGAAGTGCCAATTTGTTACGCAGAAAACAGCCTCACATAGCTCTGTACATGGAAAAATAAAAAAAGTAATAGATTTTTGAAGGGGGGACTGAAAAAAATAAACCGAAAAAGGGCTGCGGCAGAAAGAAAGGGGTTAAGCATATGGGGTTCCTAGATGGAAATACCCTTTAACGTTCAGTCCCATTTTTGTATTGTATGTTTTAATAGGTTATAACTTTTGAACACTGATACTTATCAAGGCAATTATGAGATTGTTTTTCATCACATTTTGTACTTCACTATAGTGAAAATGGGCTCATAAGTTTTGCATTTATTTATCAAAAAAAAAAAAAAGAATAAAAGGTGATTAATTGTTTCAAAAATGTGCCATTTTCAAAATTCGAAATCAGGCAGATAGTTTTACTACTAAATAAGTTGCTGGAAAAACATTTCCTATGTTGCTTTACAGTTTCATAATTTTAATTTTTTTAACTGTAAATTTTTATTGAAGAGTTTTTCAAAACCTATTATTTAATAACAAAAACGGTAGTGCATGCAATATTGTTGATTAATATTTTGAACCGCAGAATGCTGCACAACATCTAGCTCGACATTCAAGTTAAGGTATCCTCAAACACAAAGACATCATAATATTGCAGCTTATTAGAAATTATATATTTTAGGTAAGCTAAATGCAACCATTTATAAACAATCTCCAAACAATTCTCAGATAGACTATCACTACAATACCCACTTATACAAAAATAAGAAACCATATAATGTATATACTCCAAATAATCATCCTGGCCCCAATTTTGCCACAAAAACCTGGGAAGGAAACCAATTGACTCGAGGTATAAGCCGAAGGTGAGGAAATGCATGGTCACAGCCTCCCCAGTATTATAGCCGCGGACCATACCCATAGTATATAGCCAGCACCTGCCCCCAATATTAGCCTGCCACCCCATATCCGCGTATATAGCCATCCCCTGCCCCAGTATATAGCCAGAGCGGGGAGCGGGGGAAGCCAGAAAGTGAGTGTTTGATATATTTATTTACTCGGGTATAAGCCGAGTTGGGTCTTCAGCACATTTTTTTGTGCTGAAAAACTAGGGTAAGTATGGGTAAGTACCATGACACATAGGGACAGGACAAACACACACATCAGGAAAGACCTGCGGAGGGAAAACCAAACTGCAGTGTGTATGGTGTACTGGGGTATATTGATCAAGCCCGGGGAGGCCCCATCCAACACCTATATACATGAAGTGCACAAAAGAAAGCGTCCCACAGCTTCATATCTTCTGGAAGCATCAACTGTATTATTAAGGGAGGGCAGTTAGTTTTTCCAGTGAGTATGTTCTTTCAAACTAGCAAATTGATTTGATTCAGTAGAGAGGCTCCTCTGCTTCCTTGCCCTTGCTATGATACATTTAGAAAGTTGTACAAAAGACTTTAAGAAAAGACAGAGGTTTTTCTCAGATTATGGGGGGACGTGAGAAGGTATTGTATTAGGGTCTAATATAATAGTACTACAATAACTTTCAGTTAGGGTTTCCTCTGCCCAAAAAGGAAACTATAAGGGGCAAGTCCAGAAGATATGATATAACGTGGCCTACCGCAGCTGGCACCGCCAGCAGGTAGTGGGACACATAGGATTCAACCTTGTAACAATGCTGGGGTATGGTACCAGTGCAGTAGCACCTTTGTGTTGAGACTCTTTATAGGTGTTGCAAATGGGACGACTTGGCTGTTCTTTTCCATATGATTGGCCAAGTTCAAGGGAAAATCGTTTTATTGACATCCCCTTCCATTTTGCCATATATATTTGTGTGCTGGCCAAAGGAGGGTCTACCGGAGCGTAAATATTTGGTATATCTTGGAAATTGTTCCCGTGACTGAAAGTACCCAGTTTTATACAATTGGTCAAATTCTGTAGGTTAAGAAACCTTAGCAGTTCCCAAGCAGACTGATAAATGTGCTTCACCTGGAGGTACAGGCAGTCCCCAGGTACGTACAAGAGAGGGTCCGGAGGTTTGTTCTAAGTTAATTGTAGTAAGTCAAAACTGTATATTTTATAATTGTAGATCCAGACAAAAAAAATGTTGGCCCAGTGACAATTGGAGTTTAAACATTTTTGCGGTAATGGGACCAGGATTATCCAATACTCATTCATTACAGACACTTACAGCTGATCTGGGACTATAGTAAAGCATCCAGAGAGCTCCCAAACGGCTCCTGTAGATGCTTTAGCTCCGTCTATGGTTACCTTCGAAAGATTGAGCGTCTGGAAATGTATATAATAGCTTTGGAAGCACAGGACATATGTTGCTGCCAACCCGACCAAGCGAGGAGAATATGATGACCCGCCACCTAGTCACCATAGCCTTCATTCTTTTAAACAAGAGGGGTAATTAGCTCCATAAAGGAAGGAGAGTAGGAAGCTGTCAATGCACCCCAAGGTATTTAATAGAGGTCGTCCTCCACTGGTAGCTAAAATTCTGTGGCAGTAATATCAAACTCATAGTTGGGATAAGTAAGCAGAATATCATCCACAAATAATGATAATTTGAATTCTTTGGTCCTTACCAGTACTTCATTATATCTGGATGTGTAGCCTGATTTGGCGCAGATAAGGGCCAGTACACAAGACAAATTGAGAGGGGGAAAAAGGGGACAGCCCTGCCAGGTACATTAGGATATGAAGAGAATCGGACATGGACTAGAAAGAAAAAACGTTACCGTTACTGTGGGGGGAGTTGAAAAGCCCCGTATGGCCGTCCCGTTATATCCGTATGTTCCCAAGGCAGCAAACATGAAGCACCAGTCAAGTCAGTCAAAGCCTTTTCCACATCTAGGCTAAGTAGCGAGCGCCGACTTGGAACGCCAGTATCCAGGGCCGGGTTATAGGCGGGGCCCCCCACCAGATTGCACCTCCCGTGCCCCCCTTCATGAGCCGCCCGCCGCCCTCCAGGCACAGGTGAGCGCCTCCCCGGCCATCTCCATGCACGACCAGAGCCGCCTCCCGCACATCCAGCACTGCATAAACTGCCGCCAACTCATCCTGCTGCAAGGGCGAGCCGGCCTGCACTTCGGCACCCACTCCGCCCCCCCTCACGCAAAGTGTGACCCGCTTCCAGGCCCGCCTAAACAAGCACCCCGCTTCCCCCGCTCCGCTCGCCCCCCACTCCGCTCACTCCCGGCTCAAACACCGCCTCCCCGACCCCGCTCCCCACTCCGTCACTCCCGGCTCAACACCGCCTCCGACCCCCCGCTCCGCTTGCTCCCCGCTCGCTCCGGCTCAACATGCCTCCGGCACCCTGCTCGAATTCCCACCCGCGCACGCTCCCCGCACAAACAAGCACCCGCACCCCCCCCCCTTCCTTCCAGGCTGAACAAGAAACTGGACCGACTACCCCCCCACCCCCCTGGCGAACAAGCACAAGTATATGTATATGTGTATATATGTATTACAGGTATAGTATGTAATACTGTATCTATACAGGCAATCCCCTACTTAAGGACAACCGACTTACAGACAACCCATAGTTACAGACAGACCACCTCTGACCTCTGGTGAAGCTTTTGAATGCTTACTAAAGTCCTAGACTGCAATGATCAGCGTAAGTGTCTGTAATGAAGCTTTATTGATAATCCTTGGTCCCATTACAGCAAAAAAATGTTTTTAAACTCTAATTGTCCATGGGGCCAAATTTTTTGTGTCTGGGGTCTACAATAATAAAATATACAATTTCGACTTACATACAAATTAAGAACAAACCTCCGGACCCTATCTTGTACGTAACCGGGGACTGCCTGTATTCATCTACTGTGTATATATGTGTATATACATATATATATTCATCTACTGTGTGTATATGTGTATATACAGTGTATATGTGTATATATGTATAAACTGTATATAAATATTATCTACGTGTCTATGGGTATACTGTGTATATAGTAATACGGTTATGTGTATATATGTATATACAGTGTATATGTGTATATATGTATATATGGTGTAATATGTGTTATATGTATATACAGTGTGTATATGTGCAGAGGTCGCACTAACATTTTTCCAGAAGGATAATAATACTCCTCTCACCATTTTTGAGGAGTATTTTTGCCGAGGAAGAGTTAGGGAATAAAAATATATAACTCCAAATTAATAGCCCGCCCAAACCCCCTACCTCCCCATGCTGAGCAGCGACGGCTGCGCCTCTAAATTTATTTAATTTATTTTGGGGGGTTGAGGGCATACACCTTTTTTTTTACACTTTTTATTTTCTATAGATAGTCCTTCCAAACAAACATGCTTCTGACAATGCATCGCGTCAATAACTAGCAAGATGTATTTGGCCACGATAAAGTTGCTACTTACTGAGCAACAAGTGTTTTGGTTCAGGGAGGATTTTTTACAATAGAATGAGTTTCAATACAATGTGAACAACAGCCTTAGGGTCTTTGGGTATTTATATTTGATCCCTTATTGAAATGCCTGGATCATTGTACAAGCACTGTCACCCTGTGTCCCTCCTCCTTCTCATAGATTGTAAGCTCTTGTGACCATGAATAAGCATGGTCACACTCCTGTGCCCCCCCCCTCCTCATAGATTGTAAGCTTTTGTGACCTTGCACAAGCACTGTCACCTCCTGTGTCCCCTCCTCGATCTCATAGATTGTAAGCTCTTGTGACCATTGGACAAGCACTTCACCCCCCCCCCTCTCCCATAGATTGTAAGCTCTTGTGACATTGCAAGATCATTGTCACCTCCTGTGTCCCATGCAGTCCACCAATGCATAGAACCTCAATCATAACTATTTGTACTTATTTAATACATCTTATGTCAGGCTCCGGTAACCACTATTAACCCCTTAACGCTCTGCGCCGTAGCTCTACGGCGCAGAGGGTATAAGGGATGTATGAAGAGGGTCACGGGCTGAGTCCTCTTCATACAAAGGTGGGGGTTTTGCATTTTGCACAAAACCCCACCGCTAATAACCGCGGTCGGTGCTTGCACCGATCGCGGCTATATTACACCCCTAAACGCCGCCGGCAAAGTCGCCGGCGGTTTAAAAGACGGCGGCGCGTGGGCGCCGCCATCTTTTTTTCGATCGCCACGCCCCCGAACGTCATCGGGGGGCGCGATCAGTTGCCATGGTAGCCTCGTGTCTCTTTTGACACGAGGCTATCTGGCAGCTGCATATTCGTTACAATGAGCCAGTGGCTCATTGTAAGAATGTGCTGCAAAAATGCCATTGCAATACAGAGTATTGCAGTATATGGTAGCAGCGATCTGACTATCTAGGGTTAATGTACCCCCAGATGGTCTAAAAGATAGTGAAAAAAAAAAAGAAAAAAAAAAAGTTTAAAAAATAAAAATTAATAAAATATTAAAAGTTTCAAATCACCCCCCTTTCCCTAGAACGGATATAAAAAATAACAAACAGTAAAAATCACAGACATTTAGGTATCGCCGCGTCAAAAGTCCGCAGCAATAGAATCGCCGCGATCTATCAAAAATAAAAACGGTTACGGCGGCGGTGACCTCCGAGGCGGGGAGAAATGGCGCCCAAATGTCCGAAATGCGACTTTTACACCTTTTTACAAACATAAAAAATGGAAAATAAAAAATGATCAAAATTGTCGCACAGACCTCAAACGGTTTAGCAATGAAAACGTCGCCTCATTTCGCAAAAAAAATGACCCCTCACACTCCGTGCGCCAAAGTATGAAAAAGTTATTAGCGTCAGAAGATGGCAAAAAAATTTTTTTCTTTTTGTACACATTCGTTTAATTTTTGAAAATGTTATTTTAAAACACAATAAAACCTGTTATAAATTTGGCACACCGCGATCGCACCGAACCAAAGAATAAAGTAGGCGTGGTTATTTGGAGCGAAGAGTGAAAGTCGTATAAAAAACTGAGCCCACAAGAACGTGACGCACGTGCGGTTTTTTTTTTCAATTTTTCACATTTGGAATTTTTTTTCAGCTTTGCAGTACATGGCATGTTAAAATAAATAACATTACGGGAAAGTAAAATTTGTACGCACAAAATAAGCCCTCACACAGGTCTGTACACGGAAAAATTGAAAAAGTTATGGATTTTTTGAGTTGGAGAGCGAGAAATGAGGCGAAAAACCCTCCGTCCTTAAGGGGTTAATCAATTGAACTCCATGGGAATAGGTCAGTCACACAAACCTGTGTGACCACAACAGCCACACAGGACCACCACGCAAGGCACAGGACCCCCACACAGATGACAAACAAACAGGCTTTGGAATGAAAACGCTCCTCCACTCTCCTCATTTTCTCAGACTTTGCCAAGTCTGCTAGTGCGCATGTGCAGCTGATATATTAGAACTAGAGAGACGGGTCAGGAGGGGAGGAGGAGCAGAGACCCCAGAAAAAGTCACATGTCCGTCCTCTGCTTGTGCTGCCCCGCATCTTTTTAGTGTAATGTGATTCCCCTGCTGCTCCCTATATGTGAAGTGACACAGGACAGAGAGCAGCTTGGAGAAGACAGTGACCGGCAGCAGTGGTTATCATGGGGGCGTGGCTTTAGCTTCCCTTCTGCGGCGAGGGGAGTAGAGCAGAGACATCTCTGCAGTTGTTAGTAGGGTCCGTGTGCACGTGACTGCTCTGTCTGAGCTCCGCTGTCCGCTCTGCTCCTTACAAAATAGCAGGCGGCAGCTGCACATCACTACTGCTGAGAGCCAGCGCTTTTACAGAAAATCACCAAGCGTATTTATACGCTTGGTGTGTTTTTTGGGAGTGTAAATCAGCCTCTGCATGCGTCACTAGACGTTGTAGAGGCGTTATGCGCGATCTCTGTATATGTGTATATATGTAATACAGTATGTATATACAGTGTTGTATATATGTATATACTGTATATATATATTTTTCATCTACTGTGTATACGTGTATATATATATATATACAGGCGGTCCCCTACTTAAGAACACTCAACTTACATACGACCCCTAGTTACAAACGGACCTCTGAATATTGGTAATTTATTGTACTTTAGTCCTAGGCTACAATAAAACAGCTGTAACATTTATCAAATGGTCTGTAATGAAGATTTATGTTAGTCTTGATTTTATGGACAACCCAACATTTAAAATCCAATTGTCACAGAGACCAAAAAAAGTTCTGGCTGGGATTACATGATAAAATCTATAGTTCCAACTTACATACAAATTCAAACTTAAGAACACAACCTACAACCCACTTGTATGTACCGGGGACTGCCTGTACTGTGTATTATGCACTACTGTGTATATATATGTATATACTATGTATATATGCATATACTGTGTATAATGCGTATATATGCATATACTATGGGGGCAGATTTACTTACCCGGTCCATTCGCGATCCAGCGGCGCTTTCTCTGCGGTGGATTTCAGGTCCGGCCGGGATTCACTATGGTGTTCCTCCGCTGGTCACCAAGATGTCGCTGCTGCGCTTGAAAGAGCATCGGAACGCACTGGAGTACACCGAGCCGGGCTGAGTGAAGGAAGTGCAATTTTCGCGACACATTTTTTAACAAAAATGCGGCGGTTTTTTTCCGAATCTGTCGGGTTTTCGTTCCGTCGGTGCATGGCCCAATTCGCGTTTTCCGTCGGGAAACCGCGAATTGGGCCCTTAGTAAATGACCCCCACTGTGTTATATACGCATATATTTATATAAGCTTATATGTGTGTACATTATCTATAGTGAATGATGTGGTTTTGTATATGTGTGTTGTATGGTATGAAGTATAGCTCTATATCATGAATGTTGTATAAATGCTGTATATACTGAATGTGTGTGTATTTGCTGGTGTGTGTTATGTATATAAATGTGGGTAATGTTATAAACATGTCTGTATAAGGGTACATTCACCAGAAATTATGGGGGACGTATTTCTGGCCGCAAATATGCTACCGGATATAACTTCCCAAAGGCGTCCATAGCGCCTAGGCTCGGTACTGTGAGCACCACGAGACTCACTCGTGGCCGCTGATGTAAGGCTGTGTTACTGGGAAAGAGGCGGCTGTATGTAGCTGTGTTACTGGGGATAAGGGCTGTATGTAGCTGTGTTACTGGGGATAAGCGGCTGTAGTGGTATGTTACTGGGGTGGTGAGCGGGCTGTATGTAGCTGTGTTACTGGGGGTGAGGCGGCTGTATGTAGCTGTATTACTGGAGATGAGGCAGCTGTATGTAGCTGTGTTATTGGGGATGAAGGGGCTCTATGTAGCTGTGTTACTGGGGTGAGGCGGCTGTATGTTAGCGTGGAAACGGGGGTGAGGCGGCTGTATGTAGCTGTGTTACTGCTGGGATAGTGGAAAGGAAGCAGGAGGATGTGTGTGTACGCTACACTTAGTGGGGGCCTCCACCAGATTTTGCACCCAGGGGCCCCCACCAACCTTAATCCAGCCCTGCCCGTATCTAACACTATTGGGGTCCCTATTATATTTGTTTTTTCAATGACCCCCATATGATTAACTTATGGGTTGGCTACTGCACACCCTCTCAGTCACGACTAGTAGTTGTTGTTTTTTTGATGTCCTTTCTTTTTCTTTATAGGCTGTCTTTCTTACTTGTCCCTCATCCCGGGCATTTGATCTATCTCTACACTATGTGATTTACTTATCTCTTTTTGTCTTTGGTTATGATCCAGATTGGGAAAAAACCTTGTTTACACTATTCTGCATGGATGAACCTCCATTATCTCTGGGGCCTTGAATCTTCTTCTCTCGTAGTTTGGAACCACGGCCCATAAGACTGATTTTTTCGATGGACGGACGAGCATGACGTTCCTTCGATCATCAAGAATCCATCTTAGGACATCACTAGTCCCGTCGCGATCCCCGAGGTGCATTGTCCAACGAGGATTCGGAGCTGCCGCGATTCACTAAGATCGTGCATCCAATTTCTTGCTTGTGTCGCTTCCCCGCTGAGGTCCGCCAGAGTTCACCTTCTTCTTCCCGGTGCATGTAAGTGCATGGCTTGCGACAAAATTTTGAATGTTAAATCCCACGCTTAGTCCGAATCAGTCGGGTTGTCCGACGGCCACACCCCCCGATTTGTGTCGCATGAAAGTCGGCGCTATTACACCAAAATCCAATCGCGTGTGCGATTGGAGGATTGAAGTACTCTTTTCACTTTATTATGCATATTGGCGATCGATACAGTACTGAACATGCGTGAACTCTAAAGTACTACTTCTTTATAGGTTCTGATCATGTGACTGACCACATGACTCCTCACAGAGCATCCGTAGATACTCATTGATAACTCTCTATGTTTTTCGATCATGTGACTCATCACATGATTCAGATCTTTTCTGCTCACACGCCGCGAAGATGGAGTGTGATTCGTGCAGCACATATGGGCTTGCAGGTAATTGGAGGCTTGATTGCCACAGCGGGTAGGGGAACAGGCCATATATATACAGGCCAACACTTGCATTCAGTCACTCACCCCTGCGGAAGTCACCGTATAGGTGACGATATGCGTGAAGTCCGCTCCTCCTTCTCCCTCCCTCACCAAGACTGCCTGCCTCCTGTACTAGGCTACATGGACACAGCCCAGGTATTGTATACGTTAGGCTTGCGGGCATCTTTTGCAATAGAATCTTTGAGTCCAAAAGGTCTAAATGAGGAATGTAATTATCATGTATTCTTAAGATGAAATGGAAAAGGGTAAGTGCAATAGGATAAGATACTGAAAAGAGTAAAATATTTTTTAGGCATAATAATCTTACATTTAGACCTTTATAGTAAAAGTAATATTAACCATATTCATAGATAGTATCTAACCAAAGGTTATGTTTAAATGTTTTTTTGCAAAGAATGTGGGCACTAAAATAGAAACTGTCTCAGATTGTTACCAAGAATTTGTAAACAAAAACCGATTTAAACAATTTGTAAACAACTTGTTAACAAGAATTTGTAAACAACTTGTTAACAAAAAAAACATTTAATTTAATTTGCTTGTCTCGATATAATATTCAATTACAACAGTTGAGGACCAATATTTAAGACATTTAAAAACATATTCATGCATAGAAAATAGCGATTATATATAGACAGAGAAGTAAAACATGAAATCCTTTTTTAAGGTACTTTCATAAAATTCCCAAAATGGAAAGAAAAAAATTCACAGATATTTGATAGATGAAATCTATATTTGTTGATTAACATATATATGTTAAGGTTTACGACCAAGGGGTAAGTATTCCAGGAGGTTTGTGTTTTCAGGTCATAGAAAATAAAAAATGAAAAATAAAATGAAAAATTATAAATAAAAAATGAAAAATAAACAATAAAATTTGTTTCTTTGAGCAGCTTTCAATCTTTTAAGACAATTGTAGCCTTCATGTGGTACCTTTATGGTTTGTAATATGCGACTGTTTGTTATATTATATGGCACTCACGGTTAGTTGATTCAGCTCGGCTGATGTTGGTGTTTCTTAGCGGGACCGTGTTGCCTTCTTCTGCGGGTTCCGATCACCAGCTATGTCTATTTCGCCGCTTTGTCCCAGGGGACGTTATGTAAAGTGTCTTTGGGCTGTGCAAGCTGGATGCGTTCTTTGTTCTGTAGTGGCGTTCAGAACAGCGTTGAAGACGCCGCTAATGACGCCTTTGACCGGCTTGTGGATCGTGGGTTTTCACCTCCCGCAGCCCAAACTAGCTGATCTTGATGTCACCTGTTATCAGCTTTTGTAGTACACACGGCGTTGAAGGTCCGGAGCAAGGTTATGTTGTACTTTCAAATAAATAGTCCATCAATGTGAATCATAGATGTTGTAAGGTATGAAGCTGCTCAATTCTTATGACATATGCTAGACGCGTTTCGAAGCGTGGCGCTTCTTCTTCAGTAGCTTAAAAAAATGTGTATACCTCCTTCTGTTCACTTACTTTTATACCCCTTGTTGGTTGTTTGTTAATACCCGTCCTGGATTCCTTCCCCTGGTCACCTTGTAAACCTGGTGTGGGTTTTTCAAAAAGTTCTTTTTGAGATCGGTATATGAAGATTACCTACATATAGTCAATAAATGTAGTTTCACAGTAGAACAATACAATTATATATGTATGTTGGGTGGGGGACAGTAGGAGACCCCCACGAGTGCTGGAAAACAGCCTGACTGTCGTGGAGAGTGTTCAGCTGTGCCCTATCCATTACAAAAAGGCCAACATTTCCAACTCTGCAATTAACCCCTTAGGTATCAGCGTGTCAAACTCATATATAAACCTAGATTCTGCCTTGGACATTTTTGCGATATAATCTCCACCTCGCCAGTCTTTTGCAATAGACTGGAGTACACAGAATTGTAACCGAGAAAAATCCATATTGTGACTTATTTTGAAATGTTTTGATAAAGAATGTGTTTCCAAGCCTTTCTTAATATTTCTTATGTGTTCTGAAATCCTTTCTTTCAAGGGTCTGATTGTTCTGCCAATATATTGTTTATTGCATGTGCAAGTTATAATGTATATCACTCCTGTGCTGTTGCATGTGAGCAGCTCATTTATTATATGCATGTGTTATTGTTATTTGACTTGGGAAGTTCTTTTTTTGAATGAAGTTTTTTTGCAACAAGTGCATTCTCCGCATCTGTAAAAACCTTTCAGATTGAGCCAGGTCTCAGGTGTGGTTCTCGTTTTCTTTTTGATGGATGGGGCTATTTGTAAGCCTAAATTCGGAGCTTTGGTATAGACTATGGGTGGTCTGTCAGGTAGCATTTCATGAAGTGCTCTGTCGTTTTTTAACATATCCCACACACTATGTCTAGTAATTATGTTTTGTATTTTCTTATACTGTGTGTTACATGGTAAAATGATTTTAGTTTTGTTCTCTTGTGGGGTGTTTTCTGTGTATTTTTCTTCATTTGTTTTATTGTGTGACGGTGTGATTTTGTTTTTCAATAATTGTTCTCTTGTGAGTTGTCTTGCTTTATGTAAAGCTGGTTCTAGTGTCGTGATTTTATAGTCTTTTTCTTGAAATTGTAATGTTAGTTGGCTTGCTTCTTCAAATTTTTCTATTGTCGTGCAGTTCCTTCTCAGTCTTCTGAACTGTCCATAAGGTATATTTTCTAACCATCTAGGGCAGTGGTGGCGAACCTATGGCACGGGTGCCAGAGGTGGCACTCGGAGCCCTTTCTGTGGGCACCCAGGCCTTCACCCCAACACAGAGTTTGTCAGCATGGACTAAAGGCTTTCTCCTGTGATCCAATACAGCCCAGGACGTGCCATGCTCAGCTCTATTTGGCTGCCAGGACTAAAGGAGAAGCAAGAAGGTGTGGATAGAGATGGATTGTTATTGGACCTCCTGCTCTGGGTCCCCTGATCCTTTCTCATCAGGGACCCTGGTGGGAAGCTGCAATCCAAATTTCTCTATCATCTTTCTATTGTACTGGTGAACTCAGGACGCCAATACGATTAAAACCTGTGATACAGCAGGGATCAATCAGTTACCGCTTTAATTGCCATGTTGGCACTTTGCGACATATAAGTGAGTTTTGGTTGCAGCTTGGGCACTCTGTCTCCAAAAGGTTCGCCATCACTGATCTAGGGAGATGGCAACTGTGCCTAGATATGTAGCTGTTTCTCGACGTGGGTTTTCTGTAAGTACTGCACTCTAGCTTGCCTTCTTTTATGTCAATTTGCAAGTCCAAAAATTCTACTCTTTCTTTTGCTTTTATTGGGTGTAAAATAAAGGTTGTAGGTGTTATTGTTTATTGCTGAGATGAAGTTTTTTAATTCTATTTCACTTTTGTCCCAAATCAATCGATATAACGACACCAGAGCACCAGGCCGTCACCAAGCGTGCTTTCTATGGTTTGTTCTTCCCAATATGCCATAAATAAATTAGCATAGCTTGGTGCGAACCTGGTGCCCATGGCTGTACCGGATAATTGGAGATAGAAATCCCCTTCAAAATAAAAATAATTATGCTCTAAAGTGAACTGGATGCATTCTCTCAAAAAGTTAATTTGTTCATTGTTTAAGTCTCCTGCATTTGTTAGATAATGTTCCACTGCGTGAATTCCTAAATTGTGTTTTATGCATGTATATAATGAACTGACGTCCAGAGTTGTGATTAGCCAGCTTTGATCCCACTGCAAACCTTCTAGGACCCCTATAATTTGAGTTGTGTCTTTCAAATAACTTTTTGTTTTTTTAACATATTCCTGTAGAAAACTGTCTATATATTGTGAAAGATTAGCTGTTAATGATCCTATGCCAGATACTATTGGTCGTCCGGGTGGGTTATTTTTGTCTTTGTAAATTTTTGGTATACAATAAAATATAGGTATCCTGTAATGTTTGTTTATGTAATATATGGTCATATTTTTTTTTGTTATGATTTCCATTTCATATGCTTCATCTAATAACTTAGTTAGCTCTGTTGCGTATAGATTGGTGGGATCGCTAGAAAGTTTACAGTAGGTTTTTTTCATCTTGTAGTTGTTTTAAACACTCCTTGTTGTATACTAGTGTATCAAGGATCACGATCCCCCCCTTTATCTGCGTATAGTTATATTGTTGTTTTTCTGTAAATTTCTCATCGCTTGTTGTTCTAATTTTGTTAGGTTTGGGTATCCATTTGTTTGTTTGAGCTTTTTGATATCTTTTTCACAGGACAGTTTAAACGATGTCATTTCTTTGCTCATCTCTTGTCTTGGGAAGAATTTAGATTTCGGTTTTAAGTCTGTGTGTTTGAAATAAGCCGATTTTAAAATACATTGGTCTACATACCTATGTTTATTCCAAATCTGTCCAGTTTGTGGCTGGGTGCAAATTTGAGTCCCTTATTTAATAGACTAATGTGATTTTTACTCAGTGTTGTTTTACTTAAGTTGAAAATACCTAATGTTTCTAGATCTGTATTGGTTATGTCTTCCCTATTTTTTTCTTTGGTGCTTGTTTCCATTTCCTCTTCTAATTCTCTTTTTTTTGACTGGGATCCCAATGGGGGGGTTGTCCGGTATGATTGTGCTATTTGTGTCTGTGTGGTGTGTGTTATCTGTGATGAAGTGGATGGGATCTGAGTGACTTGGGCATATGTGGAGTCTCTCCTGAGTATTTGTGATTGTGCATATGTAGTCCTCTTGTGTTCATGCCTGTATGGTGACGTTTGTCTGTATCTTGACTGTTGGTTTGTCGGTCTGTGACTGGTTTGTTGATAATTGTAATGGTGATTCTGATTTGTATACCCCTGTGGTGGGATTATCCCTATGTTTAAATGTATTTAACGTTTATACTATGTGTTTCCGGTTAGTAGGGTTTAAATTACCCTGGAGGTGTGTATCGTACACGTCTACGGAAGAGGGCGTGTCCCTCGAAACGTCACTGAATGTGGACGATACTATCCTGTCCAACAGCCGCAGGAGTGTGCGTCACTGCCCTAAGGTCTACGAACACGTAAGTGATGCAACTTTGTAAAATGGTCATAAAAAAATCTATAAATATTGTGTTAACACTCACTGGATAATCAAATTTTGCAAGCCACAATTTTGCATGAAAGCCAGTGTGTGCCAATATGAAGATATATGTAAATATGTGAATACTGAAGTAAAAATATATAAAAAAGAAAAAAACTATTTTGGATGGTCAGTTATTGGACACTGTTCAGTGATACATGTTTCGTTACTCTCAATGGGAAATAATTAAAACTATTAAAAAAATGTAACTAAAATGCTCAAAGGGTTAACAAACTTCCCAAAGGCTATTCTGAATACTTTGAGGTGTGTGTGTGTGTTAAGTCACTTTTGACTAAATTGGTCCCTTCAAATATAGATTTTATTGACTTTCTTGAAAGGCAAAAAAAATTGCACCTAAAATTATATGCCACCTAACATCCTTAAAAGGGGAAAGGATGTTTGTACAATTAAAGCAGATGTTATGCTTCTGGGGTAGTGAACCTGGACCACCACAGACGATGACACAAGCCGACACCTGGGACCGGAATCTAAGTGACACCTGGTTTTCAACAGAACCCGCCACAAAGCAGGTTGGACTTGGTGCGGCGTGGCACCACCACAGTTCGTTCCACAGGTGCGACTTGTCCGCGGTGGCAGCCAAGGTCGGGGTACAAAGTTATAAGCTATTCTCGAGGTCTGGGACAGGCAGTAGGTCAAGACAGGTGGCAAAGTCAGAGATGGAAGGTCAGGGCTGGTAGCGGGAGAGCGTAATCAGGAACAGGTCCGGGATCACAACGGGGGGTCAATACACAGGAATAACTCCCAGGAAACAGCTTTCTCTTAGGCATTGAGTACAAAGATCCAACACAGTGTGTAGGGAGTGGCAGGTTTAAATAGATTTCTGGGAAATGGCCAGCGCCAATTAGCGGTGCACTAGCCTCTTAACTTTCCAGAAGCCGGCGTGTGTGCGGGCCGTGGACTGAAATCGGGAGTGGGGACAGGTGAGCAGTGCCACCCGCGATATGGATCGTGAGTGCACCCGTGACAGCAGACATATGGAAAATATTAGTTATCAAGTTATTCTGGTGACTATGTTTTCAAAAAGCAGAAAATTCTAAATTCTGTGTATATGGATAAGCAATTGGTGATAGAAAACAGAAGTTACCAGTGGGGCACCAAAAGGATCCCTTCTTTTTGATATTTTTATTAATGACCTTATAGAGGTTTTATACAGTCAAGTTTCAATATTTGCAGATGATACTAAGCTGTGTAAAAACCCCTTACCGACATGTGACGTAATAATACGTCACATGCCGGGTCCCGGTGCATGGAGAGGGCTTGCAGTCCGAGCCCTCTCCATAGCCTGTAAGTCTTTGCTGCATATTGCAGCAAAGGCTTACCGGTAACACCCGCGATCGGTGCCGGCACCGATTACGGGTGTTTTCCTGCTGATCGCCATCTTTCTGAGGATCGTCGCTCCCCGTGACATCATCGGGGATCGGCAATCCGTCGTCATGGTAACTTTGGTTCTCACAAAGACCCGAAGCTACCTCGGGTTAACCCATTCATTACAATGTGCTATCAGCACATTGTAATGTATGAGTAGTAAAATACACATATACTGTCATAGTGTGGAGTGTTTCTTGCTTTTAGTTGCATGGCGCACCTTTGTGAATACTGCCTGGGTCAGGTGTAATATGCTTCAGGGACTAATTATAGTATTCCCCTGATAGGCCATCTGGCCCTGGCACCTTTCCCAAGCATGATCCCGAAATAGCTGCTCTGTCTCCGTCACCCCTGGTAAAGAGAGAGAATCAAGGAATGTCTCGATACTGGCTGTGCCTGTGGGGTCAGCTCGATAAAGGTCCTCAAAATAGTTATGTATCAGGGATGCTATCTCATCAGGGTTCGTAACTAGCTGGCTTGACAGTGGGCCTTGTAGGTGAAAAATGAGCTGGATAGTTTACCAGGTCTTGGTCAAAGACCCCAGAAATTTGCCCATGCGGTTACCTCGCCTAAAGTAGCTATTTTGTGTCATTCCAACACTCCAGCACTCTTTAAGCATCCATAATACTAGGGCAGAAAAGTCCTGAAATAAGTGGATGCGATTCCCTTGGATTGTGAGCTGTGTCTGATTTCTATAGGCCTTAAGAATTTTTTCCTTCAAAGCCCAATGAAGTTATTTGGCAATCACTGGTCTAGGACGACCTCCTCCATTATCTCTTGGGGGCCCTATACGATGTGCCCGTACAACGGACATAGGGTCTTGAGGGCAGTCCGTTTGGAGGGCTTTCAGGAGATCTTCAGTGAGATAGTTTGTCAATTTATCAACAGTGACTGATTCTGGAATGCCCACAAATCGTAAGTTATTTCTACGGTCCCTGTTTTCCAGGTCTTCAAGTTTGTTTTGTAGAGATTCCTCCATTGTTATTCTGATTGTTCCAAAGCAGCGACTGACATTTCTGTGGCCTCTTCTCTGGTTTCCAGCTCTCCTATGCGCTGCGTGTTGTTGGGGATTTGCATTAGTGCATTGTTGATGGAAGTGCAAAGAACTTCCAGTCTCTTATCCATAAAGGGCATCAGGACCCTAAAAACTTTTTGGGCAACTGCTGCTCCCCTATCACGTGTGGGTTCCGGTGATGAGGGTGCCTCATATGCTGGTGACAGATTTGGTGGAGTGATGTCATCTGGGGGTGATATCGGTGAGCATGGTGCTTCATTATGGGGACATATATTAGAGGTGCCTCTAGTTTGTGTGCCCTTGCGGGCCAGCTTCTCGTCTTTCTCTGTGCTTTTTGGGAGGTGGATTGTGAAGATTTGATGGGCATGTCGGATTGCAGAGGCAAAAGGTACTTTTACATACCCCGGTATGGCGAAGATGTAACAAGGGGGGCTAGACTGGGGAGCTGATGTAACACAATCACTTAATATTTTATTCAAAAGTCAGCTGAGAAAAGGCGGTCGCCCTTGCAGCTGCGAACAAAACGGAAGACCACGGAGACAGCAGTCCTAGATTTACTATAGTGTCCAAAACCCAAAACGTACTGAGTATTATGGTCCAATAATCAACTTTTATTTAGATAATTAGATTAAAAATCCATATACCACAAAACAATACATAAAACAAGTCAAGATTAAAATTCCAAACAACTATATTGCCATCAGACTAAGGATACATACAGGAGTATATCTCTAATAAGTGCATGGTGCATGTAAACTCGTAAATGGGTCATGATTACTGGGGATACTTTTTTCAATGCCTCAAAAAAAAAAAAAAAAAAAGGATAAACACAGTACAAAAGGACCAGTGTCCATGTTTTTTAAATAGCGGCTGATGTCATGGTATATGCGACGGCAGCATGTGGGGACCCAGAAGCAGAGCTACAGAAAAAAGAAGTGGACCTGCGGCGGTCGTCGGAAAGGTGAGTGCAGAGGTTTTTTTTTTTAATAGGCTGGGCATAGGGGGCTGCTAGCTATATACAAGGGGGCAGTTACTGGCTATGTAATAGAGGGTGAGGCACTGGATATATACTGAGGGGGCAGACACTGACTATATACTAAGGAGGCAGGTACTGGCTATATACTAAGGGGGCATGCATGGGCTATATGCTAACAAAGCAGGCACTGGCGAGATACTAACGGGGCAGGCACTGGCTATATAATAAGAGGGCAAGAACTGGCTATATACTAATGGGGCAGGCACTGGATATATACTAATGGGGCAGGCATTGGCTATATACTAAGGGACTGTTGGCTATATACAAGACAAAAAAGAACAGCAGGAGAACGGCGCCTCATGTAATACCGTCACACTAGTGACAAAAAAAAAGTAAAAAGTGACGTGTTTCGGGAAGGTTCCCTTCTTCTAACTAAAACATGGACATATATAAGACCAACCTCATTAAGTTAATTAAGTAAATAGGGGAGTGCTATCTAGAACAACTAATAAGGTTAAGAAGAATGATATACATCTGTCTGTATTTAGATGTATATCATTCTTCTTAACCTTATTGGTTGTTCTAGATACCACTCCCCTATTTACTTAATTAACTTAATGAGGTTGGTCTTGTATATCTGTCTATCTGCAACTGCTGTTATATGTCCATGTTTTAATCAGAAGAAGGGAACCGTCCCGAAACGCGCCACTTTTTTTGGACAAAAAAATATCTTGGTCTCCCCCTTTGGGACTTCTTTAATTTTCTTATTAGTATTAAATGACATTAGTGAGGGTATTTTATCTCTTGATTTAAGTATTTGGTGGCTATACTACTGCACACAGCACTTTATTTATTTATTATCTTTGGGACTTTGTTCCCCCATTATATGTCACACTAAATTCATTGCTGTTTGTGTATTAACATTGTTGACCTTCTATTTTTGTAGCTCCATTTTTTTTACCTAATTATTACTATGACAACTTATATATCCAATATTACTATTTGTGGGGAGACTCTTCATGTTCTTATCCCCTTTTTTGGGGGGGGGGGTTTAATTGTTAAATCTATCCTTTGTGTACTAATAAAATGTATTCATTATATTTACACATCTGCATCTCTCTGCTTGTATTGTCTATTTGATTTCAGATGTGATTAGACAATTGCAAATTATATACCCCTCGCTTCTCTGGAAATTAACAATGAACACCATGGGCACCCACTAAGTTTTTCACCATGTATGACAACTCATACAGAATCAGCTACAATTTTGTACTCAGTGCAAACTACAATGACCCTTTCAGTCACAGTTTCCCATTAGTAATTAAAAAAAATACATTTATAACAAATCCGTTCATTTGCACACATACAAATACTGTAGGCCATGATCTTATAATAACCAGTTATATATTATAATTTTATTTATGTACATATGATACATGTTATATTATTTAACATTGGTTTCCACAGGTATATCAACAACCACACAGTGGCAAAGGTATGAATAAAAATCAGTAACTTTTGATCATTCACAAAAAAAAATAATATATGTTTCTTACCTGTAGTAGATAATTGGTGCTCTGTCCAAAAATCTACAGAATATGTAGGCTCAAGGAAAACACAGCTGCCTACTATAGGAGGCATTTCAATAGCTGCTCACTTTTTACCCTTGATTCTTTAGTGCTTACAAAAAAATATATACACAACCTCAGTAAGTAAACAGTAAGTAAAAATACATTATTTCTTAATGGGAACATTCAGTGCATGCATCCATGCTAGAGTCTTCTAAATGACCTCTCATCTAGTCTAGTCTTTAGTGGCATCCACAACTACCAGCAACCATATCATCATACTGCTTCAAAACAACATTTTCATCATCATCAAAGTAAAGTAAGTTGATAGTGAAGAGTTTGTCAGGGACACAGCATGGACTATTGACACCTTGTGTCAATTTGAGAGCATTAATGATAGATTGCACTGTAGCATGATTAGTGGGTCTCATATTCTGACCTAGCGGGAATGGGCATGATCCTTTGCAATGATAAGCATTATATCCTCTTGGGGAGATGATCCACCCAGACCAACCAATTTCTTCAAAGTCAACATAAAGTGGATGTCTTTGGCAGGATGTGTGCCCATCCTCCTGCAAAGCTCTTGCCGTCCTTGTTCTGTTTGGAGTTGGAGCATAATGTTCATTGGATATTGCAAAAGGAAGACCGTCTGTGCAAAGTGATAAAGAACATAATTAACTTTGTAAATTCCAGTTTAATAATATTAATATGGTCATTATACCTAACAAATTATTCAACATAAATTTGGAGAGACAAATTTAAAACTGATAGCTCTGCTTCATTTTCCATTTTCTACCCATTAGGAAAAAAATGGAACAAATTTAGGAAATTTCATCTAGCTGCAAAACATGTCAATAAACATTCTCTTATTACCTGGTTGATTACTCATGGATACCACTCCTCTTCTCCCATCATCAGTAAAGAGCACAAGCATTGGTTGCTTGCTTTCATGATGATCTTTTCCGGAGGCAAAGCGAATAATATTGGTATCAGCTTGTCCTCCTCCAAGGTTCCTCACTGTCACAAGAATACCATGGTTGTGGCTTTCATCATTCCAGGCACGAACCTTTCAGATAAATACATAAAAAATTATTACTCCATTACAATTTATTTCTGTTTTATAACCTAATAAGGATTTTGTAAGTATCTTATTATAGTAATGTGAATCTAAATGTATAGTTAAAAAATAAAAATAAAAAGTAGAAATACTCACTGCTTGTGTGATTGAAAACACTTCCCATCCTGAGGAATGCATAGGGACCAGCTTTGATGACAACATTTTTCTTCCTTCTGGCAATTGCATTTTTTTTTTGTCCAGTACCAGATACACACTAATCTGTAGCAGAAAGATACAGATAGGTAAACACCACTGTGCTAAACTGCATTTTATGACTATTTGGTCTATATTTATGCTTAAAGACAGCAATAGCAAAATATGGGCCATTATACTACACCATATTATTTAATAGTCTAAACTATTTTATATACTAATTTTAACATTTTTTACTATTTGGCATTTCTGCTCTTAGAGCCTTACCTGGCAGAAATGATGCCTTTTAAAATAAGCAGTCTCTGTTGGTCTTGGCTTCAGTTTGAACAGGTGTAACTCAGCTGTTAAAATCTTCTCATTCTTGGTAACAGTTGAAAGGTTAAACAGAAAATACATCTGGTCACTGTGAACTGAGAAATTATGGGACATTAGCCAAAGGACAAACAATACATCAGGTGAGAAATACACATCATAAAGAAATATTCCAAATGAAAGCATGATTTACCTTTGTCAAAGAAACTTCTGACTGTATTACCCTCCAAAAGATCTGGATCCTTGGTGACACCATCTGCTCCAGCCACAGTGTTGTACAAGTCAATCATGTACTGGGGTGGTTGTTTGACATGATGAAGAGAATGCGGTGGATCTTCAATGCCAAAAACATTTAGAAGTCTTTTTAATGCTTCCGATCTTACGTGCATTGGGTCTTCTCTATTCACAGTAGTTTCAGTAGGCCTTGAGGTACATCCTTGCAGAAATATAACCATTGCCACTAAACCCAACATTTTTATGTGGGTGATGTTTTCTAGTTTCATCTCTCTTGGATCTCTTGCAGTTAAATGGTCCTCTGAGTTTCCTTTGCCACAATTTATAACAATGCCACAAGCCAGCTGCACCTTAAGCTCTAAATCAAGATGGAATTAAGTCCAGTATGCAAAACAGCAATCAGTAAATGTAAAGAAAGCTAATTGCAGTGCTAACAAGGTGTGAAACAAGACCAGCAATGCCCTGTTAGCATTTAGCCTACAGTACACAATTTATGTGAAACTGGAAGCTGTTGTCCTGTGTACATTCTTTTTTTAAAAGAAAATCTAGGAGGCTTGTTTTAGAAGAACAAGCAAGGATTTAAACACCTGGAGGGGATTGGTTTGTTTATCATTTTTCTGGACTAAATGTGAAATTATTCTATTGTAACAGACTGAATGTGAAGAGTTTGCTCACGGTAGGAGACTAACTTCCTTCTAATGAATTTATTAATGGAGACAAACAAGAGAACATTGACTTGCATGAATTGAAACCCTGTTAAACAAATAGCTGATACACATAAGGTGGTTGGAATCCTAACAGTAGATATCCTATTTGCCCTAATTAAAGGACTCTCAAAAATCCATGTTGAAATATATTACTTTTGCTTGAAACGTTTATTCAGAAGGCTAGATATTATGTTTGCTGTTAGATATTTTAACTAAATATTTTTGATAACATATTGAAACTTTATGTGGATTGTTTGCAATAAACTAGAATGCAATAATTAAAAGAATCGGGAAATTCAGAAAAAAACATGACAGTAATCAATCTGATGTCATCATTTTGCTTAAGTATCTACATATATACAGTACATATGTGTATTTGACCATTGTAAATACAAGTTACTAAAAATTAGTGAAATATTAACAATTTCTGCTACTGCAATTTGAAATTGATAAAATAATTTACATTAATCTTAATCAAATGTTATCCTATTTCTACAAATTCTACATGCACAGGTTGCAAATAGATTGACCCAAACTGCTCCTGCCTTACCATTTCAAAGTCTTTAATATAAAGTATACAAGAAAGAATGTATCATAGGTGGTCTAAAAAAAAAAGTAATAACATTTTTAAAAAGTTTAACAAATGAAAAACCCCTAAAAGTTCAAATCTCCCCCTCCAATAAAAATTGTAAGCATGTTAAGTATCACCAAATTTTTGAACAGTCCGATCTATCAAAATATATAAAAATGGTGAACCCCGCAACAGAAGATAATTGAAATAAAAAGGAAAAAAAAGGTTGTACTTTCCCCAAAATAGTATCAATGTAAACATCATAATGTCCTTAAAAAATGACACCTTACCCAGCTCCATACGCCAAAGTATAAAAAAAAGTTATTAGCGTCAGAATATGGCAAAATTAACAATTTTATTAAAACATATGTAACCTTGTCATCACAATGACCCAAAGAATAAATGGGAGGTGATATTTGGAATGCACAGTAAGAGACTTAAAAACTGGACCAGCAAGAAAATTGTGCAAAAGCGTTTTTACATCAAGTTCTCTGCTTTTGGAATTTTTTCCCAGTACACAGCATGGAAAATTAAATAGAGCCAAAAGATATTACAATTGGTTAAACAGAAATAATTTAAGTTCAAGACCAGGAATGTAGCGATCCATAATTACTGCAGGTGAGCAGCAACAGAATTGTGAGTGGCTAACCTGAGTAACCCATCATAGCAGTGGTGTAAATAGAGTCATCTAATCCCAGGGACAAAGTTCTAAATAAGATCCCTATCCCCCTGATTGTGACAGCCACATTTTCTAGGGACTAATTGTTGAAGGACAAAAAATCCTTATTTTAAAACTACAAAAATAATGAATCAGTGTATGTAGAGTTCTATATAGAAATCTTTATTGATTTTGCATGACAGTGGATTAAAATCAGATCAGAGATTTTAAGTTTTGTTTCATAGCTGGAGATTTTTCTGTATTTATTGTATTCTAAATTCCCACCTCCTACAGCTTTTACTAAATTAAAATAGACTTATGCTTGCTTTCTGTCAGATATGTCTTTGTAGCAATCATTGCATCATGGGCCCAATCTAGATTGCAATGAACAGTATTATTTATCTGTAGATGCCACAGGGACTACAATTTCAATTGGGATACACTGCTTATTTGTTCCTCTTCAGTTGCAATATGATCTCTGCACAAGCTAAAGAGCATGTTTATGAACTTCTGTCAACTACAGTACCTAAGGCTGCTTTAACCCCTAAACGACCGTTTTTTTCACTTGCTACCTTAAACATTTTTTCGGTGGTTTTTTTGGGGACACATAGGGCTAGTTAAAACTTAATTAAAGTTTAATGATTGTATTTCACTATTAGTTTTATTTGTGGTTAAAAGTAGAAAAAGGTTTTTTTTCTAGTTCATAGTATATATATATATTTTTTTAATTACCTCAAAATGAACATTATTAACCACTTTGTGCACCTGGATGTTCTATTATGTCCCGCTTCTACGATCGCTGCAATCAGATGGTCAATACAGACCAGACGATTGCAGCAATGCAATGGTTAAAAGACGCTACAGCAGCATTGGAGCGTCAAATCAGGAGGTGATCGGTGCTGTCCTAGTATGCACCGATCTCCTCCTTCTGTCTGATGTCTGAGATGGCACTCTGCCAACCCCCTAATCAATTCGATCTGTCTGTCCAACAGATGGGATCATAGCTGTCATTGCAGGGGTCCTCCTACCAGCTCTGCTGGGCTGCCAGGCTGAGATGTTGGGGGGAGGAAATGATGATACATGTCATCATTGAGGAGTGACATCCTCATCTGCGGCCGCCTCCCTCCAAGCCCCGATCTCGCTACACATTAGCTTTAAAGTACTGAAGGGAAAGCGCACTGAGCACTTAGTCCCTGCATAGTGTGGCACAGTGTAAATGATGATCGGTTGATCATATCAATGTAAAGCATTGTGATCTGTCAAAATGTCTGACAGTAAGATGGCTCCCAGCCATCTTTCCACGTGGTCCTCACCATCCTCCTCCAACTCCTCCTCCACCCCCTCCCCTTTCCTGATGACAGGTTGGCATCATGCCACCTCTCTAATTGATCTGATTGGTTGGTCTTGTGTTTTTTTTTGCATACTGCGGCAGCTTCTTGATCCCTGTTCCAGACCCTTCCCTCCATGTGTCTGTGTGGGGACTTTGAGCCTCTGTGCTCTTTTTTGGGGCCAGTAGCACCTCTGTGTGTGCATCATGTAACCACTGAACAGTTGATTGTATCTCTGTTCATTTTTTGGTACAGGTGCATTTTTTTTTTCCTCCCGGTGAACTGCTGCGAACTGCTCTTTTTTGTGCTCCAACAACTGAGCACTGATCAGTGACATTTTGCTGATTAGTAACTTTTTTGGTATAGTTGTCACAGTTTTACTGCAGTAACTGTGACAACAGCGCTGATCAGGTCAGTGCTCATTTTTTTTTAAATAGTTCCTTTTGGTAGGATAAGAGGTACTTCTTTTTTACTGCAGTAACTTTTTATACTGCAATCTTTTGTATGTGCTGCGACAACAGCGCATACAACTATTTTTTAAATAGTTCCTTTTGGTAGGATAAGAGGTACTTTTTTTTTACTGCAGTAACTTTTTATACTGCAATCTTTTGTATGTGCTGCGACAACAGCGCTGATCAGGTCAGTGGTCATTGTTTATGTTGTATAATCTTTTTTAAAAGATACTTTTGTGTTTGCATTTTTTCCTGTAGTTACTTTATTTACTACAGTTTTTGAAAGTACACAGGTCAACTTTTTTGTGTTTTTTTTTTTTTTTGGTATAAAATAAAACTATAGTGTTATTTGTTCCCATACAGTTGTGGAATCACAACATATACACTCCCGTGAATAAAGCACAAAATTTACACCCCTATCAATAAAATATGGCCCATTTATCCCAAAGATCATTTTCAGCGTAGGAGGCATATGCCTTCCTTGCTTCCGACACAGAAGGAGAGGATGCACATTCCTCTATTTCTCATCCTCCTCCCCTTCCTCATATCTGGTAATGCGGGGCCCTCCAGAAGGCATCCCAGGAGAACGGTTGAGGATGTACCCCAGCCCCCAAGTGACCTTGAATGGAGCCTCAAATTCCTGAATTTGTGGGAAGCTCAGGAATTAATTTTGTGACAGAAGGCCTCACAGAAATGGATTTTTTCAAAGTCTTTTTCTCTGAGGATCTTGTGAATATGATGGTGGTACAAATAAATCTGTATGCCCAACAGTTTTTGGCACCAAACCCAACATAATCATTTTCTAGGTGGACCCCTGTAGATGCAGTAGGAATTATGAAGTTTTGTGGTCTTGTGCTACACATGGGCATTGTCAAAAAAACCAGAGATAAGGCAGTATTGGAGTTCTTATATTTTCTATATAACTCCAATTTACCACACAGCAATGACTCGCTCATACTTTGAAGCCATTCTAAAATGCTTACACTACAGGGACAATCATAGAGGCCTCCCTAAGACCCTGATAAATCAACCACTAGGAAAGGGAGACATCAAGCATGAGAACATGCTGTTGGTCAAGTATAAGGACAAGAAGGATGTCCTTATTTTGACCACAATTCATAAAGACACCAGCACCCCTACTCATGTACAAGGTACCACCACCACTGCCCCTAAGCCAGACTGCATCCTGTTTAATAATAAATACATGGATGGGGTAGATCTTTCAGATCAGGTGCTGAAGCCATACACTGCCACAAGAAAGACAAAAGTATGGTACAAAAAGATGGCCGTGCACATTGTGCAGATGGCACTATATAATTCCTATGTGCTATACCAATGTGCAGGTCATGCTGTATCATTTCTTCACTTTCAAGAGGTGGTGATCAAGGCAGTCTTGTTTGGTCACCAACAAGGACCAAGTACATCTGATGTCCCCCGCATTGTACCAAGTCAACATTTCCCTGGTGAGATACCCCAAACTGGAGGATGAGGAAGGACTCAAAAAAGATGCAGTCTTTTACAAAATGGGGAAAGGGAAGGACACAACTTATCAATGTGACACCTGTGCTTCAGAATCTGTGCTTCAGAATCTATCATTCTCAAGAATCTATCATTCACCTGCGTTTCAGTTATAATTTCTTCACCATGGATACCAATCTGCCCTGGTTAATATCACCATTCTTACCTTCCAAGCCCTGCTGTGTGTCCCTACAGAAGTCTATATCAAAATTTTGGATATTTCCGTGTTAAACCATTTCTGTGGGGCAATTTTTCCTTTTGCCCTTTGGGAATAACAGAAAAATGGTGAAAAAGTGAATTTTTGAGGAAAAAAATATTAATTTTTTCAGGTTTCAGCCCAAATTTCTGAACACCTGTCGGGTCCAAATACTCATTTAACACCTTTATACAAATCTGTGAAAGGTGTTGTTTCCAAAACGGGGTCCTTTATGGGGGTTTTCACTTTTCAGCTATCTCAGGAGCTCTTGAAATGTATTATGGTAGCAGAAAGGTATTCCAGCTAAATCTGCTCTGCAAAAACCTGGTGGTGCTCCTTCCTTTCTATACCCTTTCTATATCCTTTCAAATTCTTTAAGGGATGCAGTTTCTAAAATGGGGTCCTTAAAGGGATTTTTCTCTCATATAGGCCTCTCAAAATCACATCAAACTTATCTATGCCCTCAAAACATAGATTTTGGTGATTTTCACAAAAATCTGAAAATTCACTTGTATAAGCCTCCCATTTTCCTAAAAGAAGTAAAAAAAATGCTTAAAAAATCATGCGAACATTGAGAAGACTTATGTCAAATGTTAGTTAGTAAGTTATTTGGAGGGTATGACAATCTGCCTGCAAAGCAGAAATTTTTGAAGTTTTTAAAAATAGCTTTTTAAAAAAAAAATTCACCAATTTTTCATTTTTTTCATAAGTAAACGCAAAAGATAACACATAAATGTTTAAATTAATATAAAGAAAAAAGTGTTACGAGAAAAACAATTTCAAAATCACTTGGATATGTTAAAGCGTTCCAAAGTTATAACCACTAGTGACGCATGTCAGATTTGAAAAATAGGGCCATGTCAGAAAGGTGAAAAGTGGCTTTGGGGGAAGGGGTTAAACTTATTTGAAATACAATATGTCACCTGGATATGTTAAAGCATTCCAGAGCTATATCCACTTATATTGACACGGGGCAGATTTGAAAAATGGGGCCACATCCTTAAGGCCAAAAAAGGCCCGAAGGGGTTACTGAATTCTTTATTTTGTTTGGGTCGTTTTGATATATAATATGTATAATCTCGGACAAATGGGCAACTATGGCAATGTTTTATGTAGTATAACGCAGGATTTTTTTTATTGTATTGGGAAATGTGAATGTATTTTTCTGAATACAGGCGGTCCCCTACTTAAGAACACTCGACTTATATACGACCCCTAGTTACAAATGGACCTCTGGATCTTAGTAATTTACTGTACTTTAGCCCCAGGCTACAATAAACATCTATAACAGTTATCAAATGTGTCTGTAATCAACCTTTATTGGTAATCCTGGTGCCTATGACAACCCAACATTTTTAAAATCCAATTGTCCTAGAGACCAAAAAAAAATTTGTCTGGAGTTACAATTATAAAATATACAGTTCCAACTTACATACAAATTCAACTTAAGAACAAACCTACAGACCCTATCTTGTACGTAACCCGGGGACTGCCTGATTAACCCCTTTAGACCCGGCTACTTCATCGCAATGCTGTGATGAGTGGAGAAGGGAGAAGCGGTAATAAACCACATCTCCCTTCTCCCTAGGGCAGTGGTGGCAAACCAATGGCACGGGTGCCAGAGGTGGCACTCAAAGCCCTTTCTATGCGCACTCAGGCCATCACCCCAGGACAGAGTTCACCAAACACTGACTCTTCCTGCAGTCCCAGGCAAATTAAGCGATACTGCTCTTGGTGCTGTTCGACACTTCGTTGGCTGTTTGGAACTATGGGAAAAATGAAAAGGTTTTGACAGAACTGCAATATCTTTGGAGGTCATCATGCTGGACCCGACCATTCTTCCTTTACCCTGGAAAGAAGACCCTGGAAAGAAGCTACAATGATAATCTGAATTTGCCCTCCTTCTTTTAACTGGTGGCTTTCAATATAATTGAAAGATGTGAAAGAACAGGTTGCAGTAAGTTACTGCTTAAAATTTCATGTTGGCACTTCACGGTAAATAAGTGGATTTCGGTTGTAGTTTGGGCACTCGGTCTCTAAAAGGTTTGCCATCACTGCCCTAGGGTGTCATGGCCTTCTGTGGAGATGTATGTGGCTGCAAATTTGCGGCACATGTACATCCCCATAGACGGCAATGGCAGTACAGTGCCACACATGTCATCTATGAGGGACAATTTTAAATGCTTTTGCAAAGTCTAAGAACTCAATATCCACAGCAGCTCCTCTGTCCAGGCATCTGCTCACATTTTCACAAAAGCTGATCAGGTTAGCTTGACAACTTCGATCTTAAGTAAACCCATGCTGGCTATCACTTATAAACCCTCAACCCTTCCAATATTTCCCCCTCGATGTAAGTTAAGCTTACAGGTCTATAATTGCAAGTCAAAGTTGTAGAGCCCTTTTTAAATATTAGCCCCATATTCACCTTGCGCCAGTCACCTGGCACTGTACCAGTCATTATGGAATCTCTGAAGATTTTAGACAGCGAAACAGCAATAAACTGAGTTAATTAAGAATGGGGTGAAACCCATATGGTTCAGAAGCCTTGTACATATTAATTTTATTGAGCTTAGATTGGATCATGTCTACATTCAGCCAGTCTAGTATATCACAGGATGCATTACCTGTACTGGCACCATCCATACCAGATGTTCTTTCCTATTTTATAAATAGGGCTAAAAAACCTGATTAGTATCTCTTGTCTTCACCAGTTACTAAACCCACATTTGCAGTATATAAGGGTTCCGCCTGATCAGACCTTTTTTTTTTTTTTAAATCAAATCGTTTTTATTACCCACTTAACCAATTTTCCATTTTTAGGAAAAAAATCCAGTACAGACATAACTACTCACAGGTAGCATGAGTACAATAGGAAAATTATAACCATCTTTAACATACAAACATTAAATACACAAACCCCTCTCTCACCCGTCCCTCCTCCCCCCCCCCTGCCCAGACTGAGATATAACATTGACCACTATGCGTTGAGGTATGCACTCGTCTCAACATTCAAGGACTGAGCTCCTAAGTGTAGCCTTTCCCAGTATCAGGTTCACCACAGTTCATTCTTTCTGCACATCTGATAACCCTATATATGCAATAAAGCATCCGTCAGGAGTGCACCTGACGGTAACCCAGGGGTATCCATCCATTTTCCCCAAATGGCATCAAATTTCTTTAATGTGTTTCTCTTTTTGTATACAGCTCGTTCTAGTCTAATATAATTGTTTAGTCTGCTGCGTAGTTCCGCAGAGGAGGGGACAGTAGGCTGGATCCAGTGTGCTGCTATAAGTTTGCGAGCCTGGTATAATATGCGTGCTATGGCCAACTTAACCGGTCTGACATCGCAGACCTCATCCAGATAACCCAACACACAGGTCACAGAGGAGGGTTGAAGGGTCAGAGAGTACACTTCTGTAATTAGTGCCAATACGTCAGTCCAGTACTCTCCCAGTTTGGTACACCCCCAAAACATGTGCATCAGCCCGGCATCATCTATGCCACACTTGGGGCAATTTGCATTATCCCAAACCCCTATTTTCCGCAGAAGGTCAGGTGACCTGTATGCCCTGTGAATTAGCAGGAGTTGTGAGTATCCATGAGACTCGGAAAGAGACAGCTGTGGGGTAATTTCTAATATGGCATTCCATTGATCATCTGTTAGCTGCCCCACATCTATTTCCCATTTACGTCTAGCCTGAATGGGGTATTTTTCCAGGTGTTTGGATAACAACAAATTATATAGTGCCGAGATAAGACCCCTCGTGCCATCAGAGAGCTCCAGTAATCCCAAAAAAGAGAGGGGCCCAACTGACGGGTCCTCCTCTTTAAACTGTATTGACCACGCATGGCGTAACTGGAGATATTGATAGAAAGCGCGATGGGGAATATTAAATTGTTCCTGCAATTGCTCGAACGATTTGAGCTTTCCATCCTCCAAAAACTGAGAGATCGTCACCACCCCTGCTGTTATCCATGTGTTAATCCCTTCTAGCTTTTTAAATTCCGGAAAAGCATTATTGTGCCATACTGGAACGTACTTAGTGTAGCCCGAGAACCCTACGCATTTTTTGCCTCTGTCCCATACCTTATATATCAGCTGTATCGTCGGTGCGTCTTTCCATTGTTTATGACTCTCCATTACTTCTACTATGTACATCGGAAATGTTCCATGGCGAGCCTTCACTAATCAGCCTCCCGGCTGAGCCCAGTCCCTCCTCTCTATGCCATCCTTTTAGATGTTGCAATTGTGAGGCTAAGTAGTAAAGCCAAGGATTGGGAAGTGCCAGACCCCCATCCTCTTTCCCTCTCTGTAGCGTCTCCAGCCTAATACGGGGATGTTTCCCTCCCCAAATCAAAGTTCTGAATACCCCATCCAACTTCCTAAATATCTTCAGTGGAATCCAAATGGGGGCGTTATGGAGTATGTACAACCATTGGGGCATTAGGATCATTTTAATCAAATTACAGCGTCCCACAATAGACATTGGAAGTTTATTCCATGCCTGGACTTTAGTCTTGGTCTTTCCCAGTAGCGGATCTACATTAAGGGAGACATAGTCCTTAGAATTTGTGGAGACCACCACTCCTAGATATTTAAAGGACTGTACTGATTTAATGTGTGTCTCCTCCAAGTTAAGAGAGTCCAGTAATGACTTCTGGCCAAATGTTCGTATTATGTCCATGGCAGGTATCAAGGAAGCCTCTACATCTCCCAAGTATAAAAGCATGTCATCTGCGTATAAAGATACGCGCTCTTCTACTCCCCCTCTCTTAAACCCCACTATGTCCGGTGATTGCCTGATCAGGCTCGCCAGCGGCTCAATAGCCAGGGCGAACAGGAGGGGAGACAAGGGGCATCCCTGCCTCGTACCCCTGTTTAAATAAAAGGACTCTGATAAGCAGCCGTTCGCTCTTACCCGGGCTCTAGGGGATGAGTATAGAAATTTAACATAGGCAATAAATCTAGGTCCGAAGCCCATCACATCCAGGACAGCCCATAAATATCTCCACTCGACGCTGTCAAAAGCTTTGGCAGCGTCGAGCGAGAGGACTGCCCTTTCGCCAGCTTCCTTTTCTGAAAGTTGCAGGTTCAGAAACAACCTCCTTAAATTAATGGATGTGGCTCTTTCGGGAATGAACCCTGTTTGGTCAGGGTGTATAACCTCAGATATTACTTGATTTAGTCTCATAGCTAGGACTTTGGCAAATATTTTGACGTCTACAGGCAATAAAGAAATGGGTCTATACGATTCCGGATTAGCAGGATCTTTTCCCTTCTTAAGAATTACCACTATCACGGCATCTAACATGGAGTTAGGTAATCTGCCTGTCTCATATGCCTGCTCCAATATAGATAATAGTCTGGGAAGGAGAGTGTCTCCATGTGTCTTATATAACTCCGCCGGGAGTCCGTCCATTTCTGGGGCCTTCTCATTATGCATAAACCCCGTTGCAGTCTCTAGTTCTTCAAGGGTTATAGGGGATTCCAGGGTTTGTCTTGCTGTGCTAGAAAGCTTTTTGATTGGTAGGGATTCTACATATTGCATCATGTCCTCCCAAGTGTCTGTAATAGTGGACATGTATAAGTGCTTGTAGTATGTATGGAAGACGTCCAGTATCTCTCTGTCCTGAGTCACTCTAGTCCCATCCCCCTTCTCCAGATAAGTAACATGTCCCATTCCCTGTTGTGCCCTTACTATTGTTGCCAGAAGGTGTCCTGTTGCCTCTCCCTCCTCAAAATACCTCTGTTTCATGAAATACCGTTTGTTAGCAGCAGAACTCAACATATGGGGGGTCATTTACTAACGGCCCGATTCGCGTTTTCCCGACGTGTTACCCGAATATTTCCGATTTGCGCCGATTGTACCTGAATTGCCCCGGGATTTTGGCGCACGCGATCGGATTGTGGCGCATCGGCGCCGGCTTGCGCGCGACGGAAATCAGGCGTGGCCGAACGAAAACCCGACGTATTCGGAAAAACCGCCGCATTTAAAAAACGAAAAAGTGTCGCTTGGGAAGCGCTTACCTTCACCTGGTCCGAGGTGGTGCATTCCGGCGCGTTGAGATGATTTTCAGCGCAGCAGCGCCACCTGGTGGACGGCGGAGGAACTACCTTCATAAATCCCGGCCGGACCCGAATCCTGTGCAGAGAATGCGCCGCTGGATCGCGAATGGGCCTGGTAAGTAAATGTGCCCCATGGTCTCTATATGTGTTTTGGGCCTCCGTCCATGCTTTCAAGTGGTCATCTGATGGGTCAGAAATGTATTTGCCCTCGGTCTCCGTCACCCTGTTTATCAGTGTCAAATGCAGTTCTCTCGATTTAGTTTTATATCTAATGATAGCCTGGTGTAGGGTCCCCCTTATATGTGCTTTCATGGAGTCCCAATTAGCATTCTCTGGGACGGACCCATCATTTGTGTCAAAATATCTCTGTAAAGCCCCTGGGATAATGCCCCCCACAATCTGAAGCCAGTATGGATTGACTTTCCAGTAACCTCCTCTGGGTCCCACTTCTGGGCGTAATGTCAGGGAAACCAAAAGCGGGGAATGGTCAGATATACTTCGGGCCATATACTTAACATCTGCGACAAAGGGGAGAAGAGATTGTGTACCCAGTGCCAGGTCTATCCTGGATAGGGAGCGATGAGAAGCCGCATAGCATGAGTATTGTCTAACCCCAACATTCCTTTCCCTCCAAATATCACACAAACCCATCTCATGTAATAATCGTGCCAACATGGTCGGTGAGGCCGACTCCGCGATGGTGCCAGTGTGAAATTTATCCCAGAAGGGGTGTAAATAATTATTAAAATCTCCAATTATCAACACCGGCATCGCCGAGGACCCGGCCATAAATGAGATAACTTTTTTAATAACCACGTTGGAATATGGGGGGGGGGGGGACATATACTGCAGCAATTATACATTTAATTCCATATATAGAACACTGTAAGCATATATACCTGCCCTCCTGATCCGTCATTTGTCTTTCACATACTAACGGTATATTACGATGTACTAAAATGCTAACCCCTCTCGCATGCGTGGAGTAGACTGAGTGATACTGATGTCCCACCCATGTTCTGTTTAGAGGGATGTTTTCCTTTACTAGATGCGTCTCAGAGAGGCATAATATAGCAGGTTGTAGACTTAGTAGAGACCTGTATATCGCATATCTCTTATTGGCGTCTCCTGTACCCCTGACGTTCCACGCCAAAATATTAACCTTGGCCTTACCCACATAAAGTCAGGTTTCTTTTCCCCTGCATATGTGGTAATACAGTCATACACAATTGTGTCGCACAATATCTCAGTCTGAGCCCCTCCCCCCATTCCTTACCCCCCCCCAGCCTATTTTAACAAGAAGAAGAAAAAAAACTAATAACTCCCATGAGGGAACAACAGAAAAACGTAAAAACATTCGACATTTCCCACCGCAGGTAGGATTCGGGGTAGGAGTGTCTCCCTTTTCTTGCATTCCTATAATGAGACTATCAAACGTACAAATAGCAAGAATAGTCCCACTACTTGACTTAAGTTAACGTTCATTTTGGCCCTTATTTTAGACTTATCTCTCAACAAGGTATTGCAAGCGGTCTTCAAAATCAGTGTTCTGGAGATCCACGGCGTTCGGCTCGAATCCTGTATCCTTGGGCATCCATCCACTCCATAGCATCCTTGGGTGCCTCAAAGAAGTGTGTTGTTCCTTGTGCTACAACACGCAATCGTGCTGGGTACAGCATAGAATAAATCACATTCGCCTCTCTCAGTCGGCGCTTCACATCTGTGAACTGTGCCCTTTTCTTCTGAACTTCTGTAGAAAAGTCCGGATAAAATGAGATTCTCTTCCCGTTCAGGGATATATCTTTGAGCTCTCTTGCTCTGCGGAGAACAGTGTCCCTGTCCTTATAATGCAACAGTTTAATGAGAATAGACCTTGGTGGAGCACCCGGTGGTAATGGTCGGGTAGGGACTCGGTGCGCTCTTTCAATTGCAAAGAACGGTGAGAAGACATCCGGGCCACATATCTCTCTCAGCCAGTTTTCGAAAAAGTCCACGGGATTCTTTCCCTCCGACTTCTCTGGGACTCCCACTATTCTTACGTTGTTCCTACGGAGCCTATTTTCTAGATCATCCGCTTTGGACATAAGAGTTTGGGTAGTAGATATAACTCTTCTCATGTCTCTTGTCATAGGGGGGAGCTGGTCTTCAACTTTGCTTACTCTGTCTTCCACCTCCTTCACCCTCTCTCTGACCTTATGCATGTCATGGCGGATCAGTACAACTTCTTCAGTTAGGCCTCCCAGTTGTTTGGCCAGGTCAGCTTTACAGGACGTGACTGCCAGTAGTACATCCCTCAGTGTGGGTTCTTTATCAGTCTGGCTCACCTCTTCTGCTGTGGCCTCCAAGTTAGTTAGCTGAGGTCGCCACTCCGGTGTTTTCAGGAGCTCAGGAATGTCTGTAGGGGTAGTCTCCGGCAGTTCTTCCTCCTCACTCTCTGCAGAAGAGTGCTCCATGCTTTCCTCCTGTGTCCCCTCAGCATGGATATCAGCCTGCACCATCAGGCACGATGTGACTGAGACACCCTCTCGTCGTAGCTTTTCCTCGGGGGTTCTTATGGCAGTATCTCCGTCTCTGGCATATTTCCCCAGACGGGCAACAATCTCCGCCATTTTATCTTTAGTGCGGCGCTCCGCCGCCATATTGCCCGCCACGCTGCTCTTCCCCGACTTCAGCTTTCGGGAGCCGTAGCGTGTCATGTTCCGCTTAAAAGCCCGGATTTCGTCACCGGCAGGCTCCGTGACTGCGGCTGGTGCTATGCGAGCCCTCTTACCCCCGAATCAGGCCAAAATGCAGGGTTAATAGGGGAACTGCAAGCGGGAGCTCCTCTCACACACGTCCGCTCACATCAGTGCACAGGCCACGCCCCCCCTGATCAGACCTTTTAATACTTTTATATATATATATTATATTCTGGAATTTGTTTTGCTATCTTTAGCCACCTGTCTTTCATTTTGTATTTTGGCTGATTCTATTTCCTTCTTACAGATTTTATGAAAGTGTTTTGTAATTATTAAAGATGTGATTTGTCAGATTTACATTTTTGAATGCCCTCTGTTTATCATTTATTGCCCTTTTTTACTGTAGCTGTAAGTCGTGTGGAGTGAAATCCAGCCCGTCTATATCTATAGGAATAAATTTAGAAGTATAAAGCCCCAGGAAAGATTTAAATGTCTCCAATTTAACATTATTATCATCATGTGACAGTATCTGATCCTGTAGTGTAGCCCTACATTTTGGGAAGTTAGCCTTTTTAAAAGTGATTGCACATTTTAATGAAAGGGTTAAAACGAGAAAGCCTTGGGTCTTGGGAAGACCCGATGGATCACTGATGACATCATGGGGAGCATCAATCCTCGCCAAGATGCGCCGCCATTTTTTTCGGCTGGTTAACACTCAGAACAAAAACTCCCTTCCCCCCTAGCAACCCCCCCCCCCTTGATGCATATAGTCTCATAAACACTGCACATTACATTATACGGAGTGACCCCCTACAGACAGCACGGTTATCAATGTGTAGCTTTCACTTAACATTCAGTTACATCAATGAATCATTATAGCACCCTTGTGTACAACCAGTATATCATGTCAATGCCCCCGGCCACTCCCCCCAAATCTTTTCAAATATTCTCATAGCTTTCCTCTTAAGGTAAACCCCTTTTTCCATTTGAATAAGCCTAAGCATTTTATCCTTATATTCTTTTAATGTAGGAGGTGCTGAGCTCAGCCGTTTCTGAGCAATCAACTTCCTAGCCTGATATAATGATCTGTTGAGCGCCAGCCTGAGACTCTCGTTCCTTGTTAGCTCCTCAACTTAACCCAGGATACATTGCAAGGAAGTTTTAGGAATCGTTATCTGGAATATGCCTTCTAGATAAACAAGCGGCTAAGGAATGCATAGCCCCAAAACATGTGCATATGGTCAGCTGGGCCTTAGGCAAAGATTAGTGCTTAATCTTAATAGGAAAATAGGAATAGGAAAGAAGGGGCTCTATATACCCTGTGGATGAATTATACATGTGAGATCCTCAGGGCTTCAGCCGTGGACTCCTGAGGGACAGATGATAAAATTCCTTTCCATTGTTCATCTGAAATGGGACATACATTCACCTCCCACTTTTGCTTTAGGTTGAGTGGAAAGTTTTTAGATATGCTTCCAATAAGCTGTTGTTTCTACCCTCCAATGCATTATCCTTATAAAAATCTCCCATTTTTGCTACAATATTTAGAATAGGTCAATAAGGTCCTATAAAGTCAATAAGGATTCAGTTTCCACATTGCCCTTTGACGATGATCAGGAATGCCGAAGGGGGGCTATCTGTGGGTATCGTACCAGTGTGAAATTTAACTTGGTGAGCCTGTAACCAGCAATTATCATCCCCTATCATAAGTATAGGCACATTTGGGTCACTCAGTAAGAAGGATAGCATCTTAATAATCCCTGCATTATATGGAGGTGGAACATTTATTGCTGCTATACAAATATTAGTCTGATAAATTGTACCCGCAAAGCACACAAAGTGCCCTTCTGAGTCAATTAGAGTTCTAGAGCACCGAAAGGGAACACTTTTATTAAAAAGCACACTCACCCCCCTAGAATTAGCTGTGAAATAGGAGTGGTAGGCCAACCCAATCCATGACCTGTTAAGCAGGTGCGACATTTCAGGGGTCATGTGAGTCTCTTGAAGACGTGATAGAGTTAGCAACATTTTTCAGAGATCTCATGACTGAGTACCTCTTATTCGCTTCTTCCAAACCCTGTACATTCACCAGTAGACATTAATTATACCCGCCAACTAACTGTCCAAGCAACTACCATGAGACAGATATTTCCATAAGGCCATAATTCAAAGGGTTCTCACCCAAAACAGTACTTTTCCCTTACCACCCAACCCACCCAACTTTCTGCAAACCCCTGGGGTATAAACCCACAAACGCCTGAGAACTGAGTAGAATTAGGACACAAACACAGCAATGGATCATAGAGCATGACCACACGTATCATTTTACATTGCAATATCTGCAATATCAGGTGAGAAAATAGAAGAAAAACAATAACATGTAAACATCTTATTTGTTAACGTCCGTAGACCAGGCTGATTTAAAAAAAGTGGGTAGTGTCCATGGCCACTATTCGGAGCCTGGCTGGGTAAGTCCAGTTCCCGGAGTCTTCACTTCACATTCTGAAACTGGACTCTTTTTCTCTGGACCTCACTGGAGAAATCTGGAAACAGCGCCACCTTACCTCAAAAACTCAACTGCGGCTTGTCTCTTGCCATCCATAGGATCCGGTCTCTATCCTTAAAATGAAGGAGCTTCACTAAAACCGACCTTGGGGGGACCCCCTGACGGCAAAGGGCGAGTGGGCACTCTGTGGGCTCTCTCTATTGCAAATAAAGGCGTGAGGGCCTCTTTACGTCTCCATTAGCCATGTCTCAAAAAAGTCGTCTGGATTCTTGCCTTCCTCCATTTTGGGAACACAGACAATACGTACATTATTGCGACGTAACCTATTTTCAAGGTTATCTGCTTTCGCCAATAATGTCGCCACTTGCCAAGATGTCTTTTTGACTTTTCTGCTAATCAGGGGTATAAGATCCTCCACCACCCCCACTCCTGCCGTTGATACACTCTCTTTCACTGTCTGCAGATCATGCCTGATAATGGATATGTCTGATTTTACATAAGCCATGTAATCGGTCAATATATTCAAGGCTCCATTGCACTGCATAACTGCTTTAAAGACATCAGACGGGGTGGGTTCCTCCTCCTCAGCTTCACTTTCTGTCTGGAGTGTCTCTTGCGGAGTGTCTGTTACAGGCTAACCTTGTGCACCTGTAGGCCATCTCTCCCCTTCCGAGCAGCGTCAGAGTCAGGTGAGCGTGGGGTATGGGGAAATTGCTCCAACCGAGCCGCCACATCCAGCATTTTCAGGGCATTGCGCAGAGACTTCTTTGCAGCGGTAGCAGATGTAATGCGCTGCCCGTCCGCCTCCACTTTACCTCTAGCTTTGTTTTTTCCCCCTTTTTCCGCCTTGGTGACCATCACAGATGGACTAATTGCAGTCTGTAACCTTTCTGGGTGTTCTCCTCTCACTTTTCCGCCACAGATCGGGGTAAGAATTGGGTGATCACAGGACAATTTCAGGATTCAGTGCAGGAGCTCAGGCTGCGTTCAACCGTTCACATGCTCAGCTCGGCCACGCCCCCATGCAAGCAGCAAAGACTTACTGGCTATGGAGAGGGCACAGCCCGTGAGCCCTCTCCATGCACCTGCACCCTGCATGTGATGTACTATTATGTCACATGTCGGTAAGGGGTTAAAGACTAACACCCCAATCATTATGCATCTAGCAATTTCTCATCTACACCAACTACCAGGGAGTCAAGCTCACCCGTTTTGCCTGCAATACTTAAGGCATTTGTGAACATACACTTTAATTGTCCACATTTATTTATATTTTGATTTGTAGTCATTTTATGGGCACATATACCATCACTAAAAGTTTGTGGATCTCCCTATCATCTGCTTTAGTCCTCCCTTCACTGTCCACTTCACCACCCACCAACATAGGCTGCCCCTTCTCTCTGATCTGTCAATCCCTTTAGTGTTTTACATGTCCTCCTCCCCCAATTGTAATTTAACCCCTTAAAGACCTGGCCATTTTTTCACTTCCATTTTTCACTCCTTCAAAAATCTATAACTTTTTTATTTCTCCACATAAAAAGCTGTGTGGTGGCTTATTTTTTGTGCAACAAATTGCACTTAAATTAATACGGCATGCTATGTAGTGGGAAGCAGGAAAAAAATTCCAAATGCAGTGAAAATGATGAAAAAACACATTTGCGACGTTTTCTTGTGGGCTTGGATATTACAGCTTTCACTGTGCGGCAAAAATGACATGGCTACTTATTCTTTGGGTCAGTGCAATCATGGGGATACCAAATTTGTATAGGTTTTATAATGTTTTTATACATTTACAAAAATTTAAACCTCCTGTACAAATTTTTTTTGGTGCCAATAACTTTTTAATACTTTGGTGTACGGAGCTGTGGGTGGTGTCATTTTTTGATGGTGTTTTCATTGCTATAATTGTTAGGACTGTGCGACCTTTTGATCACTTTTTATTGATTTTTCAAATATTTTTCAAAATGGCAAAAAAGTGCCATTTTCAGTTACAGGGTAAAATGCAGTGAAAAACCGATATATTTTGATAGATTGGCCATTTTTGGACGCGGCAAAACCTAATGTGCTTATGATTTTTACTGTTTATTAATATTTATATCAGTTCTAGGGAAAGGGGGGTGATTTGAATTTTTAGGTTTTTTTTATTATGATTTTTTTTAAAAACTTTTTTTTTATTTTTACCTTCACTATTTTTCAGACTCCCTAGGATACTTTAACGGACAACCCTAGGTTGTCTGATCAGTCGTATCATATACTGGCATACTACAGTATGGCAGTATATGGGGATTTTCCTCCTCATTCATTACAATGTGCTGATTGTGCACATTGTAATGAATGGGTTAAAACGAGACAGCCTCAAGTCTTCAGAAGACCCGAGGCTGTCATGGCAATGGATCGCCGCTGCCTTGTGATGTCACGGGGGGGCGACGATCCGCGGCAAGATGGCCACACCCATGTGCAGCCATCTATTTGAAGCCGCCGGCAGCGTTGCCAGCAGCGTTCAGTGGGAAAGTACCCGCGATTGGTGCTAGCACCAAAGACTTACTCGGCCCGTGAGCCCCCCTCCGTGCACCTGGACCCGGTAATTAAAAATTCCTTTATTTATATAGCGCACACAGATTACGCAGCGCTGCACTGTGCTTGCCAGATCAGTCCCTGTCCCAATGGGGCTCACAATCTATTTAACCAACCAGTAAGTTTTTGGAGTGTGGGAGGAAACCAGAGGACCCATAGGAAACCCACACAAACACAGAGAGGACATACAAACTCTTTGCAGATGTTGACCAACGCTGCAAGGCTTTAGTGCTAACCACTGAGCCACTGTGCTGCCCATCAATCTTTCATCTATCTCCTATAAAATTCTTCCATATTAGTTTGTTTTACCATACTAAAGTGAGCCTCTTACTGACTGTGACTGGTCATAAAATAGTTTTATTTTGGGGCCTTACTTTTAGTTCTGCCCAGGGCCCCACTTTGTCTAGCACCGGCCCTGCTTTTAGATATACCTAACGCAGTAACTTCTAGTTTTTAAATATTCATTTCCCAATTGTTTTATCCTATGTTCTATTGTATTTTATTGTTGCATCTGTATTCCTATTCATGTCTTTTAGTCTCACTTTCACTTGATAAAGGATTTTTTATGACTCCTAAACGCGTTGTGACCCGAAATATCAAATAAACGTTTCCTAAAACCTGACGACGTGAAGAATTCGATTTACTGTGTGCGCCGTTCTTGACAGTCCCCCATATACTCCATATACACTGTGGATGGCATGCTGTATACTGGGGCTGACTGGGTGTATACTGATGGCTTTCTGGCTACATAGTGGGGACTAGCAGGCTATATAGAGGAAACTGGCTGTCTATATACTATGGCTGGCTATATAATGGAGCTTGAAGGCTATATATTGGGGACTTCCTGGCTATATACTGGGGCTGGCAGGCTGAATACTGGGGCTGGCTGACTGTATACTGAGGGCTTGCAGGCTATATTATAGTATGATACATTTGAAAAAAGACATATTTCCATCATGTTCAACCAAGGGAAGGGAATGGAACCAAGAGAAGTGAAGGGACTGGGGCTAGCTGGCTGCATACTGGAGGCTGACTGCTATATAGTGGGGACTATCAGGCTATATACTGGGGCAGACTGGCTATATGCTGAGACTGGCTGGCTGCATACTGGGGGCTAGCTGGCTGTATACCGGGGTCGGACTGGCTGTATACTGCAGGCTTGCAGGCTAGATACTGGGGCTGGCTGGCTGTATACTGGGGGCTTGCTGGCTATATAGTGGGGACTGGCTAGCTATATACTGGGGCAGGCTGGCTGTATAGTGCGGGCTAGCTGGCTGTATACTGGGGCAGGCTGGCTGTATACTGGGTGTTGTTATATGGCATAGTAGTAGTAAAAGTTAAATTCCTGTACATAGGGTGCAGTGTTATAGTAGTTATTTTCTTGTACATAGGGGAGCAATTTTATAGTGGTTATATTCTTGTACATAGGGGGCAGTATTATAGTATTATATTCTTGTACTCAGGTGTAGCAAATTCAGATTAGCAGAATAGGGAAGAGGTCAAAGGAAGAGCAAAGAGGGGTATATGAAAGAAAAGATTGAAGAATAGAAGTTAGGTTTAGGAAGAGCATAGGATAAAAGGGCAGTGGGGGAAGACAGGGCATGGTATAGTAATATCATCCAAAATGATATGATGAGACCCTAAGCTCCACTACCCTGCAATTGTGGTTCTTCATATAGACGGTCATCTGGGGCCTTTGGCTTGCAAGGAACTCTCACCAGTCCATATGCGGGCCCTATATGAAGATCTGAAATCAATCTGAAATAAAAGTATCTATACTCACCTTCCACTTCTACTCCCCAGCCCCGTGGTTCTGTCTTCTCCTCTTCCGGCCTGGGTGCATTGCCATATCGCGGAGGTATAGCGGGCGCGTGACGTGATAGTGTATGTGCTGCAAGGAACAGACAGAGCCGCAAGGAGAAGGCAGAACCGCAGGGCCAGGGAGAAGAAACTGAAGGAAAGTATAGATGTTTTTCCAAGAGGGAGGATGTTTTTGTAAATGGGGCTCTGCTGGTGGACATTTCTGTGAAGGTGGACCCTGCTGGAGGACATTTCTGTAAAGGGGGACCCTGCTGGTGGACATTTCTGTAAAGGGGGACCATGCTGGTGGACATTTCTGTAAAGGGGGACTCTGCTGGTGGACATTTCTGGATAGGGTGACCCTGCTGGAGGACATTTCTGTAAAGGTTGACCCTGCTGGTGGACATTTTATTAGAAGAGTGGCTTATTTTCCTACTTATACTCCAGTCAATAACTTTTCGCAGTTATTTTTTGTGGTAAAATTAGGAGTATGCAAGTATTTAAAGTTGAGGGTTCAGCTGCAGAGCACAGAGGCCAAGCCAGCGAGTGGCAGCAATCCACATCTCCTACACCGTCTGGGGAATTTGTTCTGGACAGTAGTCAGGGTGGATGGTATTATGCAGTTAGGGAATGTGATTGGCTTTTCTAGATATGTGGGTTATAAGAGCAGGTTTGAAGTTCATCATTAAATTACTGAAAGATGGGGAGCCCTTGAACCATATCCAATTTTGCCAGAGCTTCAAGTATTTCTCTTGAGTGCAGTCTGCCTCTGCAAACAGCTCCTCCAGTCGGACGATCATCAACATCTCCTGAACCCACTCGAATATAATAATAGTCTTGGAGGATCTCCAGTGTCTCAGGATTACGGATCTTGTGACTATGAGAACAAATCGCTGTGGAGCATTGAGTGCAAAAGCCACTTCTGGAGAACTATTGACAGAGGCACCAGAAAGAGAACAGTATTCTGCAAATACCTGGTCCCAGAAGGCCTTAATTCTTTTGCAACCCGACCAGACATGCAACATGACTCCCTTTGCCGCCTCACAACGCCAAAAGGTTTCGGGGACAGAGGGGTAGATTATATGTAGTAATGAGGGGACACAGTACCATCTAGAAAGGATTTTTTAATTCCTCTCCTGTGCAGCACAGGCTGAGTAGAGCTAAAGACAGTATAGAAAGGCATTTTGCCATTCCTCGGCAGGGAATGATTTTCCCAAGTCTCTTTCCCACCCTACAACAAATACGTGGTGGATGTGTAAGACCAGTATCCCCAGCTCAGGGGAAGAAGGGAGGCGAAACAAGCCACCATCAGCTCCAGCGATTCTGCCAGAGAAAGAAAACTGCGGGGATGTGGGTGGGATGGAGGAAGTTGGAAGCCACGCAAGCAGTTTAATAAAGCACCATTGTTCCAGCGAGACCCATTGTTTAGAGTGCATGTGGCATTGCAAGTCAAGAAAACAGAGTAAGATGGATGCTTGATGGTATTGTTTCAAGTCTGGTAACACAGCCCCCCCCCCCCCTTCTGATTTGGATCGAATGAATTACTGCCAACCTATACCAGGCTTGGATGTGCCCCATATGAACCATAGCATCGCCGTTCTTAAGGAGCATAAAAAGGAGGTTTTTGAATAGGGACACCCTGAAGTATAAAAAACAGGACAGTGCATCCATCTTCAGTGTATTGATGTGCCCAAAGCATGACAACTGTTTTGTCTGGTAGGTAAACAGGTCAAGTGTACGTTTGAGAAGTGGTTGATAATTCAGTGAGTTTAGCCTTGAAAGATCGGTACCATCACACCCAATTACTTCATCGCTGAGTTCTTCCACTGAAATGGAAAATTGTCTTTTATGTGACTGATTTCAGAGGGAGGAAGCAGAATGTTGAGGGCTTTAGATTTACTAAAATTAATTTTAAAATTACCAATTTGACTGTACATCTCGTATTCCCTGACGTGGGATGGGAAGGAAACGTGAGGCTGAGAAAGATAAAAGAGAAGGTCATCAGCATACAATGTCGCCTCGTGATGAAAGTGGCCCAGTTGAATCCACTTAACAATAGTATTATGGATCACGACAGCAAGGTGCTACCATAGCATATAAATGGGGACAGGGGACAACCCTGCCTAGTACTGTTGTTGATAGGAAAGAAATAGAGTTAAGATCTTCTTAAGAAAGGAAGGCCCCAAACTGTCGTAATGCTGCAGTCATGAAGCCCCAATGCACCCAATAAAATGCCTTCTCAGCATCCACTGACAGAAGGCAAGAAGGGATGGAGCGAGATTGGGCCTGCTGCATCATAAGGAAGATTTTGTTTAAGACCCACATGGTCATTGTAGATAATCGAGGGAAGACGATACAGCAATTTTGCAAGTATATTTAAATATATAATTTAGTGTCCATATTGAGAAGGGAAATGGGACTGTAGCAAGCAGGTGACAATGGATCTTTACCGGGTTTGGGGATGATTGTTATATTCCCCCTCAAAGACTGCAGTGGGAACAATTCCATTAAACAGCCTGGCCATGAATGAGGACAACGAGTCGTTAAGAAGTTTATAACATGGCTTCGTAACACCGCCCGGGCCAGGACTCTTAACCGCAGGAGATTTCTTAAGTACTCAGTGACCTCTTGCTTGCTAATCGTAGACTCCAACTCCTCCACTACTTCCCTCTCCCGAACTGGCATGCTAGTTTCGGCAATGTACGAGTTAATATGGTTATTGAATGCCGAGGTGCTCATACTAGTGGACCATTAATATTATAGAGATTTAATAAGTTTGGAACTCCGTTCTTATGTTCTCAGGATGATAAACATCTTGGCCCTCTGCATCTCTAAACCTAGAGACATAGGTCCCACCCTAGCAGGGGTGGATCAGAGGGGTCCACGCTGGCATGTGTATTTTTCATCTAATGATGAATGCAAGGAGTCCCTAAGCACTAGGAGCTTAGTTTGAATATAAGGGGTTTGGGTATATTCATGTTTGTTTTCAAGATCCTGCTGTCACTGGAGTAGAGGCTATCTTCGCTCCCCTAACTTTCTTCAACCTAACCCCATATTTAACCCTTAGCGTTCCCTTAAGTGTTTACCATTGCTCTGGTAGAGAGCTAGTTGCTGTTGCGTGGGATGCGGTGAAAATAGCTATCATCTGTCGTAAGTCAGTCAGTCATACAGAGTCTTTAAGCAGGTTGCCATTCAACCTGCAACAGGGTCCCATGAAAGAGCACTATGATCGAGAAGAGAAAATAGTCAATGTGGCTATAGAAATTATGAGCAGTGGAATAATAGTAGTAGACCCAATCCCAGGGGATCTTGTCATATGTCCAGGAACTGAAGTGCCTGTAGGTCTCTTTTGAATGAGGGAAGCTACAGTAAATAAGAGGTGCCAGGCCACATCCAGATGTAGTATAAAGTACAGTTAAAATACAGTTAAAATCCCCTCCCACTACTAAAGTCTCCTCCAGAAAGTCTGAGAAAGTCCAAAAAGTTCATCCAGTATCAAAAAGTTCATCCACTATTTGCCTCCCTGTGGATATTGGGCAATGATTGGGTAAGTACCCTGGAGCTAGTGTAAAAACCTGGCCATAAAGGATGGCATAGTGTCCTATGGGATCCGTCTTGTTTTCTAGTGCTGCATGTGGGAAAGACTTATGTAAGGCAATTGATATCCCCCTTGAGCATGATTCTGGGGTAGCACTGTGAACCTATGTAGTGAAATAGCGATGATGAAGTACTGGGAGGTGTCCCACCTTAAAGTGAGTCTCCTGTAGGAATAAGATATCCACCTTCTGTTTATGCATGCCATGCAATATCTGCAATTGTTTCTGGGGGCCATTAAGCCCCCTGGCATTCAGTGATCCCAGCCTGAGTGTTGCCATAAGGCAGGGGTAGGGAACCTAAGGCTTGGAAGCCAGATATGGCTCTTTTGTTGCCTGCATCTGGCTCTCAGACAGATCTTTAATAATTAGTGATGGCTGCTGTGTGTGTCTTAGACTGATCACTGGACACAGGCAGCAATGTTACGACTGCCTACTTCCTTTATACGACCTTTGGACGGCCATCGCCGCCATCGTCTAGGCCTGGGTCAAAGAGAAGAGCGTGGGAGCAATGAGGAGCTGGTTGCAGGGGGCGCTGGTAAGTTTATATTCTTTTTTTTTTTTTTGCTGTGACTACCTATCTACTGGGGGGCATGTACTGTGGTTACCTATTTACTTGGGGTTATGTGCTGTGGCTACCTATCTACTGGGGGTATGTACTGGGGCTACGTATCTACTGGGAGTATGTGCTGTGACTACCTACCTACTGGGGGTATGTGCTGGGGCTACCTATATACTGGGAAGCATGTGCTGTGACTAGCTACTGGGGGTATGTGCTGGGGCTACCTATATACTGGGAAGCATGTGCTGTGGCTACCTATATACTGGGGGCAGGTGCTGTGGCTACCTATTTAAATGAGGGCATGTGCTGTGGCTACCTATTTACTGGGGAGTATGTGCTGTAGCTACCTATGTACTGGGGAGCATGTGCAGGGACTACCTATCTACTGGGAGGCATGTGGTTGGTGTCTGTATTTGGAGTAGTGAGCCCCCTGGACCACCACGGACTATGATGTAAGCAGACATCTCAGACCGGAATCTATGTGGCACCCGGTCTTCACCAGAGCCTGCCGCAAATCAGGATGGTCTTGCTGAAGCGTGGTACTACCAGGTCATTCCACAGGCACGACTTGTCCACGATGGCAGCAAAGGTCGAGTTACAGGATTACTAGGCAGGTTCGTGATCATTAACAGGCAGACCTTCAAGGAAGGTGGCAATGATGCAAGGTTGGGAATGGAGCAAGAGGTCAGGGCTGGCAGCGAAGGAGCAGAATCAGGAACAGGTCCGAGGTCACAACAGGAGGCCAACACTTGGGAAGGAAACACTGTGGAAAGCTTCCTCATAGACATGAAGCACTAAGATCCGGCGGTCTTTATAGGAACCAGGGAAGTGGATAGCGCCAATCAGTGGCGAGCTGGCCCATTAAATCTGAGAATGCCAGCATGTGCGCACTGGCCAGCTGGGATGGGAGCAGGAACGTGGAGAGATGAGTGAACTCGGAAAGGGGTGCTGCCACTGAGAGGGGCACAGCTGTGCCTGTGATCTGAGATGTAGATCGCAGGGGAACCTGCGACACCCTATCTATTGGGGAGCATGTGCATATTGTACGGCTCTTACGGAATAACATTTTAAAATATGTGGCGATCTTAGCTCTCTCAGCCAAAACGGTTCCTGAACCCTGCCATAAGGTGTGGAGCAGGTATGAAGTCCCAGGAGAATGAAGGGGTGGGATAGGGGGTAAATAAGAGATGGTCTGAGTGGGGGGGAGAGAGTGGTGAAAAAGGGGGGAGCAGAAGGAAGAGAGAAAGAGTAGAACTAGGCTAAGAAATAAGAAGTAGAAGGTAAGGAGAAACCGGACATAGGATTAGGTCATAAATAACTATGGAGCAGTATATTATGTGAGTATGGCAGATTTGGCACAGAACAGTAAGTGCAGCAGTCACTGAGAGGACATTGTCTGGATGTCGTATATTATAAGTATTACTCGAGTATGAAAGGAAAGCCTCAGTTATAGGTGATGTTCCGCTGGCATAAGGAGAGGACATAAAGCCTTTTGTTTGAGGAAGGTCGATCTAGATAAGCCAGGCAAAAGTTGAAGTGTGGCCCACTAATTGATCCGATCTAAAGCTCTGGCCCTGTTCATAATAGCGTCTTTAAGTTAATATCAGTGAACTCGACAAATAACTTTACTTGGAGGGTCTTGTGCTGCCAGGCGAACTTGAAATGCATGGTGAACCCTATCCAGTGTTAGGATCAGTGGATCCTCTGGACCACCGCGGGAGATGTAACTAGCCAACACCCGGAACCGGAGCCTAGCGGCACCTGGTATTCACCAGAACCCGCCGCAAAGCGGGTTGGACTTGCTGCGGCAGGATGTACTTTGCCCATATATACAGGATAGGAGTAGTAGTACTTTGCCCATGTATACAGGATAGGAGTAGTATTGCTGTGCTGTGTCCATATATACAGCATAGGAGTAGTAGTACTGTGGTGTGCCTATTTATACAGGATAGGAGTAGTAGTACTGTGCTGTGCCCATATATACAGGATAGGAGTAGTAGTACAGTGCTATGTCCATATATACATGATAGGAGTAGTAGTACTCTGCCCATATATACAGGATAGGAGTAGTAGTACTGTGTTCATATATACAGGAAAGGAGTAGCAGTACTGTGCTCATATATACAGGATAGGAGTAGTAGTACTGTTCTGTGCCCATATATATACAGGATAGGAGTAGTAGTACTGTGCTGCGCTCATATATACAGGATAGGAGTAGTAGTACTGTGCTGTGCCCATATATACTGATGTGTGAGAGGTGGAGACTCACATTACACCAGCCCCCGATTTGTGAGAGGCGTGGACTCACATTACAACAGCCCCTGATGTGTGAGAGGGGGAAACTCACATTACACCAGCCCCGATGTGTGAGAGGCGTGGACTCACATTACAACAGCCCCTGATGTGTGAGAGGTGGAGACTCATATTACAACAGCCCCCGATGTGTGAGAGGTGGAGACTCACATTACACCAGCCCCCGATGTGTGAGAGGCGGGGACTCACATTACACTAGCCCCCAAAGGGCTGGGAAGGGACCGGGAAGGGAAGGGGCAAAGACAGATCTGTGTGCTCTGCCTGTGCACAGACCAGTCTCTAGCTGCACTGTTGCACCAGAAGCCAAGGGAGAAGAATATGCTGCTAAGATCACAAGAGTTAGGTACTGAGTTAATTTTTTGTTTAAGATGAGGGTCCCTGTGTTAGCTGCATTTTATTAGTGAGGGGAGGGTCCTGCACATTTTATTAATGAGGGGAGATAGAGGCACATTTTATTAGTTAGAGGAATCTGTAGCACATTTTATAAGTGAGTGGAGGCTGCTGCACATTTTATTGGTGAGGGGCAGCTGCTGCACATTTTTATAAGTGACGGGAGGTTGCTGCACATTTTATTAGCGAGGAGAGGCTGCTGCACATTTTATTAGTGAGGGGAGGCTGCTGCACATTTAACAGTGAGGGGGATGCTGCACATTTTATTAGTGAGGGGAGGCTGCTGCACATTTTATAAGTAATTGGAGACTGATGTACATTTAATTAGTGAGGGGAGGCTGCTGCACATTTTATTAGTGAGGGGAGGCTGCTGCACATTTTATTAGTGAGGGGAGGCTGCTGCATATTTTATGAGTGAGGGAAGGCTGCTGCGCATTTTATTATCGAGGGGAGGCTGCTGCATATTTTATTAGCAAGGGGAGGTTGCTGAGCATTTTATTAGCGGGGGAGAGTTGCTGAACATTTTATAAGCGAGTGGAGGCTGTTGTACATTTTATTAGTGAGGGGAGGCTGCTGCGCATTTTATGAGTGAGGGGAGGCTGCTGCATACTTTATGAGAGAGGGAAGGCTGCTGAACATTTTATTAGTGAGGGGAGGCTGCTGCACATTTTATTAGCGAGGGGAGCTTGCTGAACATTTTATTGGTGAGGGGAGGTTGCTGCACATTTTATTAGTGAGGGGAGGCTGCTGCATACTTTATGAGTGAGGGAAGGCTGCTGCTTATTTTATTAGTGAGGGGAGGCTGCTGCACATTTTATTAGCGAGGGGAGGTTGCTGCACATTTTATCAGCGAGGGGAGGCTCCTGCACATTTTATTAGCGAGGGGAGGCTGCTGCACATTTTATTAGTGAGGGGAGGCTGCTGCAAATTTTATTAGTGAGGGGAGGCTGCTGCACATTTTATTAGTGAGGGGAGGTTGCTGCATTTTATTAGTGAGTCATCAGGGAACCTGGTGCATCTTTAAAGGAAATCTAACATCAAAATCCATCCTGATAAACCCGGGACATTACACATAGCTCCAGGCCCCGGGACTGTGGGATCTTCTTATATTTGTTATCCATGGTCTCGACTCCTTCCTTCTAACGTCAACTGTTAAAGTTATGCTAATGAGGCAGAAGAGCTCTGGGGAGCATTGCCAGAGCCCCCCTATGCTGCACCTCCACAGACTATTACACTGTCTTGAAATGCGTATGCAATTTTTTTCTTGCAATTTGTTCGAGTTTACCGAGCCTGATCGTGTGGTTATTTTACTGAAGTAAATAAAATCTATTGAAGTATTTTAAACCAAGTGCTGGATCGTATCCTCTGATTATTTCTTCTCTTACACTGTCTCCCCCTTCTCCTCCCTCTGCCTGATGTAACCTAACACAGTGAGAAGGGGAAAGTGCTCTTGCACAGTGTAACAGCCTGTAAAGCTGCAGCACGGAGGGGCTCTGGTAACATTGAAAAAAGTTGATTGTAGAAGGAAGAAGGTCATGGACAACAAATATAAGAAGATCCCACAGTCCCGGGGCCCGGATCTATGGGTGATGTTCCCGGTTTTGATGGTAAATTTAATTTAAGTTTTTAGATGGTGACTATAGACTTTACATCGCTGCCATCTAAATAATCGACAGTGATTCCTCCTAAATATTCTCACTACCTTTATCTTCTGTGAATAAGTAGAGGAGGAAGTCACTGCCAGACCCCACCGGTCACGACTTATCTCCTCTGAGAGTAAATGGATAAAACAGATGATATTCCGCTGTCCGATCCTTCTCTCCCATCATCTGCCGATCCCTCTTATATCTCTACTGCTTTATATACTCAGGTTTATAACTATAGGACGCATATTATGGGCTCAGGATTAGAAAAGAAGCTTTTATTGTGACCAGTGATGAGTGGACCCATAAAAATTCTTGGCCGAACCAAAATTTTAGAACCCTTGGTATTAATTTTTTAAAATCTGCGTCCAAAGTCTCCAGCGGCATCTCCATTCCTGCAGCACTAACATGTCGTCAGCATTTGGGGAGGATCTTCAGGATCGGTGCCGGCATCTATTGCAGTGGGGGGGGGGGGACCCAAACCCAGTTCAGTACCAACCTGAGCTTTGTGGTTCAGTCTGCTCATCACTGATTTTGACTTTTTTGTTTGTACGGGCGGCGTCTGGTATTTTACCTCCGTCCCATGAACCTGAATGGGAAATATCACACAAGCCGCTTCCTGTTCGTTGAAGGTTTCCATTATCTTTTCTATTTTAAAAGCCACAAACCATAAAACCAGAGAAGACAAGAAAAACATTGTGAAAAGTGATTTTTGATGACTGTAAAGATTTAGTAAACCCAAGGACGGAGCTCAATTGTTTATTCCGTTATTATATCAAATGTTTTTAAAGATTTTGAGGCAAAGTCTCATCTTCTACGGCCACGAGCTCCAGATGATGACGCATCGCATCGTATTCTCATTATTATAATTATCAAAGGAAGAAAATGCAACTGCTTGAAGTGAAAGGGATTCTGGGAAACCCCATAGGGGCTGGGGCAGGGGTAAATAAATTTACCCTGCTCAGACTCCCAGTTCAGTTCCCAGTGACCCATTAGTTTCAGGCACTACTGGGGCTGTGACACTGGAGCTGGAGCCACAGCAGGGGTAAGACACTTTTAGGGTGGGGTTACAGTGGCCCCCAAAGCAGTTTTCCAGGATCCCTTTAGAGGGTCATCTTACTCTGCCAGCATTTAAACAGTTAAACTGTTTGCAGCTGAACATGGGGGCACGTGGGGGTGGGGGGGGTGCACGTCTAGTTCTGGACCAGATTTTTGAAATTCATGTTCGTCTGAACTGAGGAAGTAGAATATATTATAATTTTACCAGGAACGGAGGAAAAGGGGCAACAGTGCAGACAGTTTTTGGGGGAGGGGGATCCAGGGTGGTAAGTGGAACAGTGCGGCAGCTGCTGATTGGAGGAGTGGTGGGGGCTCCTGGCCAATGCACTTCTACTCTTTACACCTCCCATTGCCAACTCAGGATTGGCCACTGATGGAAGATGTGGTGCAAGTGCCTGGTGGCCTCTCTCTAACACTCTTACAATTGCCTGTCCACCCTCATCCTCCTCCTGTAGCCTGGGACTATAAGATCCCCGGTCAGGCATTGAGCCTCAGGGGTTGGGGAGCAATGCTCTAGGGTATATTAATGCTCCTTCACCACCAGATCACCGCCACTCCTGTCCATGTGTATATCAGTCTATTGCATCTCAACCCAATGCTAGGGAACTAAGCTAAGCTGCAATACCAGACCTCACCTAAGTACTAGGGTGGCGCTGTTTCTGGGGGGACACAGCAGATCAGTCTTCCCTCATTGATTTCCTTACCGGTTAATATGTACAATGAGTATTTGCCTCGTCCTCCCCTTTATCCCATGTAAGACACATGTAAACCGTGTGGGTAGTGTGTTGCTTAGGCTAAGGCCGGGCTGTTTGCTAAATTAAGCCATTGTGACTCAAAATCCTCCTTTAATAAGGTTCACACTGTCTACAACTTCATCATTTTCTGCTGAATGATAATTACGTTATTCAATCATGTTCGGGGTTTTAGTGAGAGCGAGCATTGATTGATTAACTTCAATTACCATGCGCACATTTGCATAGATAAAAACTGCTTTTCAATTTGTGAGTGGCGCAGCGGTGGAAACCCCGGGCCTGGTATTTGCATTTCAATGTGAAGAGTAAAGAATAAAGGTGGGAGCGAGGTCTGATCAGTGCTAAGCCCTTTCTGCTTGGGCGCTTAAGCATTTTCCCATAAACACTCTTGTTATGATGATGTTGGCTGCTCGAGCCGCTCCGAGGTAACTGATGGAAGCTTCGCTTTCCGGCCGCGCATGACAAATTAACTCCGTGTCTTCTACTGAAGCTTCTTCAAGATATGGAGATTTTTTTTTTTAAACGTGGTAGACCCCATTAGCATGAGGAAATCCTGGAGCGCGGTCTAGTGCTCTGAAACTGGAACCTGGATCTACCCTAGTCAAGTCCCTTGGATCATATGCAAAATTTTGGGCATTATTGAGGGGCCCCAAACCACAAAGTTAGTATCGAACTTTACCGATTTGGGTCAGCCAGACCCTGAAATTCATTAGAAGATGGGGTTCAACTCAACCACCTCCACCGGCAACATGACAGAAGTGCATGCGCAGCTACAGTGAATTAAAGGAATCTTCCATGTGATGTGATGCAGTATGAAGCAAACACCCTGAGAATGCTGCAGCTACACTGATGCAGGATCAGATCTTGGTTAATCCCTGAGTTGAGAGGTTTTGCTGATAACACAGATATAACATTATGATAATGAAGCTCTGTCCCTTCTGTGGTTGGTTCAGCGCTTCTCCTAGCATGTGAGTTATTCTCTGCAGGAGAGGATGATGTAATCCTTGGGTTGTGCCTGAAGGCAGAATAATCAATTGCTGCACCATCCCCCAGCTGCTGTGTATGAGTGATCCAGCTCAGGTTGATTAGTCGTGTCTTGACTAACGCATGACTAAGCTCCATGTATAATGATAAACTCCATGTGTAAAGTGTTTATGTAGGCAGACAGCCTGACCCAGCTTTGCCAAGATCCTGAATGTTACAATAGTTTTTTCAGCATTCTCAAGGTATGTCTGCTTCATAATGCATCACATCACATGGCAGGTTTCCTATAAACGCAGCCGTCAACTTTTCCAGCAGTATTAATACAGTTAGCACCCGTAATCATGCCAGCGCTGAGCACTATGGGTGGTGGAAGTTTGGGTTTTTAGAATTAGGGTTCAGACATATTTTTCATGTGTCCGCTCATCACTAGTTCTGGATTATATCTTCAATATGGGAAATGACGTTCCATCAACCAAAGTCCAGATGTACCTCCTGTTTCTACACTCCCTAGAGATCCCAGGGACATATAGACATCACAGATGAAGGTTTACGGTGTCCAATACTTTCCTATGAGATGGAACCAGGCTCAGAGCTCATGTCACCAGCAATAACGCCTCCATCTACCATAGTGCTGGGTCCCCAAAGGCACCGAGGGAAGGGGGAACTCTTATCACATGGACCCATTTGGCATTTGGAGATTATAGAGCCAAGTCTTCTTCTCTGGACTCTTCATTTTGGACAATGAGCTTGGACTTGGAATCACTTATCACGGCCATAACTTCAGGTCTCCAGGTCCCATTAAAAATGTTGCTATGGAGTTTCCATCCACCATGTACCAGAATTTTTGGGTTCCTTTAGGAATCAGGGTCAGACGTGACGTCTTTCTGAATGTAATAATGTGACAAGAATGTAATAATATGTTTCCAGAGTTGGGGAAATTCCTGGTTATACACTGAACTTCCAGCATTTAAAGAAGCCAGAACCTCTAAAGAACACCGACCTATCGACCTACTAATCCCAATCTATCTTTACCTAATCCTATAATGCTTCCTAAACTAAGCTAAACTTTATCTCCTAATATGCAAACTTTCCGGAGAAGCTACTGGGGCAAAGGCCTCTCCGTGCCCCGGCAGGACATAGAAGGTAGATTCCTGATGGAAGATTTCCTGTAAATTCTAGAAATTCTAAAAGTGGAAACTGATTTAATGATCTTTTAACACATAAGCAAATAACTATTAGAAGGGCAACGGTCTACGGGAAGGAAATTCCCAGAATCGAGGATTCTTTACTGTACAAGCAATGAGGCTCATGGACCTTTAATGAAGGACCTGAATGTAGAAATATTACATGTTGTGTTGAGTAGATGACTTGGAATGTCGCCTGAATCCAGAATTTGGAGTCGGGAAGGAATTATTTCTCCACTGATTGAGCCTATGGTCATATGTGTGATTTATAGTCTGCACTTGATAAACCTGGGTCATTTTTCAACCTTATCCGCCCAGTAACGAAGTATCAACAACATTTAATACAATTCACTCTCGCTAGATCTTTGTTATTGTCTATGGTGAGGACACAGGGAGCTCCAGAAAACGTCCCTCCCAAAGAAGTAAACATGAAGTTTTGCCAAGAATTAGAAGTGGGAATGAAATTAAAAATGACCCTTTCCACAAAACCTATGGGGACAGTAAGCAATGACTGGAGAACTCTCCCAACGTATCTCTACACAAAGACCAATACTAAACACTGGACTATCAGACATTCCGAAATCCAAGGGTCACGCTCCACCAAGACACTGATCATCCTCAGCCGGTTACATATTATGATGGATAAGCACTAGAGATGAGCGAGCACTAAAATGCTCGGGTACTCGTTATTCGAGACGAACTTTTCCCGATGCTCGAGTGCTCGTAAAATTTTGGACAATATTGAGGAGCCCCAAACCACAAAGTTAGTATCAAACTTTACCGATTCGGGTCAGCCAGACCCTGAAATTCATTAGAAGATGGGGTTCAACTCAACCACCTCCACCGGCAACATGACGGAAGTGCATGCGCAGCTACATTGAGTTAAAGGAATCTTCCATGTGATGTGATGCAGTATGAAGCAAACACACCCTGAGACTGCTGCAGCTACACTGATGCAGGATCAGATCTTGGTTAATCCCTGAGCTGAGAGGTTTTGCTGATAACACAGATATAACATTATGATAATGAAGCTCTGTCCCTTCTGTGGTTGGTTTAGCGCTTCTCCTAGCATGTGAGTTATTCTCTGCAGGAGAGGATGAGCCTGAGTTGTGCCTGAAGACAGAATAATCAATTGCTGCACCATCCCCCAGCTGCTGTGTATGAGTGATCCAGCTCAGGTTGATTAGTCGTGTCTTGACTAACGCATGACTAAGCTCCATGTATAATGATAAACTCCATGTGTAAAGTGTTTATGTAGGCAGACAGCCTGACCCAGCTTTGCCAAGATCCTGAATGTTACAATAGTTTTTTCAGCAAAACAATGTAGCTACAGCGTTCTCAAGGTATGTTTGCTTTATAATGCATCACATCACATGGCAGGTTTCCTATAAACGCAGCCATCAACTTTTCCAGCAGTATTAATACAGTTAGCACCAGTAATCATGCCAGCGCTGAGCACTATGGGTGGTGGAAGTTTGGGTTTATAGAATTAGGGTTCAGACAAATTTTTCATGTGTCCGCTCATCACTAGTTCTGGATTATATCTTCAATATCTGAAATGACGCCCCATCAACCAAAGTCCAGATGTACCTCCTGTTTCTACACTCCCTAGAGATCCCAAGGACATATGGACATCACAGGTGAAGGTTTACGGTGTCCAATACTTTCCTACGAGATGGACCCAGGCTCAGAGCTCAGGTCACCAATATGAGAAATAACGCCTCCATCTACCATAGTGCTGGGTCCCCGAAGGGACCGAGGGAAGGGGGAACTCTTATCACATGGACCCATTTGGCATTTGGAGATTATAGAGCCAAGTCTTCTTCTCTGGACTCTTCATTTTGGACAATGAGCTTGGACTTGGAATCACTTATCACGGCCATAACTTCAGGTCTCCGGGTCCCATTAAAAATGCTGCTATGGAGTTCCCATCCACCATGTACCAGAATTTGTGGGTCTCTTTAGGAATCAGATGTGACGTCTTTCTGAATGTAATAATTTGTTTCCAGAGTTGGGGAAATTCCTGGTTATACAGAAACCTATAAAGAACACCGACCCATTGAGGTAGATCTGGTGTTAGGGTCCTATCAGCCTACTGATCCTAATCTATATTTACCTAATCCTATAATGCTTCCTAAACTAAGCTAAACTTTATCTCCTAATATGCAAACTTTCCGGAGAAGCTACTGGGGCAAAGCCCACTCCGCGCCCCGGCAGGACATAGAAGGTGGATTCCTGATGGAAGATTTCCTGTAAATACTAGAAACTGATTTAATGATGTTTTAACACATAAGCAAATAATTATTAGAAAGGCAACGGTCTACGGGAAGGAAAGTCCCAGAATCGAGGATTCTTCACTGTACAAGCAATGAGGCTCATGGACCTTTAATGAAGGACCTGAATGTAGAAATATTACATGTTGTGGTAAGTATATGACTTGGAATGTCGCCTGAATCCAGAATTTGGAGTCGGGAAGGAATTATTTCTCCACTGATTGAGCCTATGGTCATATGTGTTATTTATAGTCTGGACTTGATAAACCTGGGTCATTTTTCGACCTTATCCGCCCAGTAACGAAGTATCTACAATATTTAATACAATTCGCTTTCGCTAGATCTTTGTTATTGTCTATAGGGGGGGACACAGGGAGCTCCAGAAAACGTCCCTCCCAAAGAACTAAACATGAAGTTTTGCCAAAAATTAGAAGTGGGAATGAAATTAAAAATGACCCTTTCCACAAAACCTATAGGGACAGTAAGCAATGACTGGAGGACACTCCCAAAGTATCTCTACACAAAGACTAATACGAAACACTGGACTACTAGACATTCCGAAATCCAAGGGTCACGCTCTACCAAGACACTGATCATCCTCAGCCGGTTACATATTATTATGGATAAGCACATTAGGAAATTCCAACCAAGTCAACTGACCATTGAATGTGTCTTTGGGTAAGTCAGTTGATTTTGAAGGCATCTCCAGACAGGGTCGACTCCAGGTTTCAGTCGGCCCCTTTGCAGTGAACTCAAGTGGCAGCTTTCGAAATTCAGAAACTAAAACAGTGTCCTGACCTAAAATATTCCTTAGTTTATCTACCAAATAGCCCCTCATGGTCATTTTATGTAATCCCCCTCCTACCCTATAGATTCATTAGATGCAGCCCCCTCACCCCTTTGTATTCCTTATGTACAGCCTTATGTGGGCCCCCCCAGCAGCTCTGGGCCCCGGCACTTGCCCAGGTATGCCCAGTGCTGATGCCGGCCCTGTATCCAGACCATCTAATGTGTCCCCGGATGGGCTGACACTTCTGCCTAGGCAAACGGTGGAAAGAAGAATGAGGGCTTTCCTTGGCTGAGCTAAAGAATCTGATGAGTATGACCAGCGTCCAGAACTAACAACTTCCAAAACTTTCAGAGATTCCACCTCCACCTCTACCTCTACTTCTTTTCCATTGAGGTAGAACTTTCCATTACTGGAATAAGAACTTCCGGGCCATTGGATGTAAGATTAAACATATGACACTATGGGGGGGATTTAACAATGTGTCGCAGGTTCCGCCGGTTTATAGCTGGAAAACCCTTGTCTTCTGCTGCGCCAGATTTATCCCTTTGATGATGAATTCTGCTGCAGCATAAGACTGTCGGTTCTTACTTTAGACCTACTTTTAGTTGGTCCAAACTGTGCGCCAGAATTTTGGGCGCACAGACGATTTCCCGAAAGCCACACCCTTTTCTTGTGAGGCCACGCCCATTTCCCCCGAAGGCCACACCCTGAGAAAAGTGCCAAAAAAGGTTTTTGGTGCAAAATCACCAGAATTGTGGCTTAAGTGCATTTATAAATCCCCCCTACGATTCAATGCATCATTTCATGTAGGAAATACTTGGCTTGCATCGTATTTAGCTGTATTTGACCTTTGACCTGCCTCCGTCTTCCGAGATCCATTTCCATTATTCTGCAGAAATGCATAAAACAAGATAAAGAATAGAATAATATTGTATGTAAATAATCCTGACCTTAGAAGAGCCATTGTTACAAGCTAATAAATATGCATATTAGAAGAATGAAGCCCTGGATTACTCCTGAAATCTAAACACTTCCTCCTGAGCAGTAAGAAGAGTAAATTGATGTCACCTCTGCTCCTCCGTATCGCCGCGTCTATTATTCTGCAGGAAGACAATGGCGGAATGTATGTTGGCCCATATTATAATGTATCTTCTCCAATGTAATTACTTCTTAAAGGGGAAGGATTGCAATGTAAATAACCAAGTGGAAAACACTCTTAGTAGCAGGGATGAATCTGAACTCTGCCGCCTGAGGCGAGCTATAGAACAGCGCCCTCTACGGACCACCCAGAAGTGCTACATCCGGGTATTTTTTATAGTTAATGGTTTCTCTGTGTTGTGTTTCACATCCGTGTTGATGTAAAGAGACACCATTAATCGTTCCTGCTTTATAGCAGGTGACTGCGCCCCTGATGCCGCCCCCCATCTGGCTGAGGAGGTGCTGCCTGAGGCAAGAGGCTCAACTCGCCTCATGGATGGTGTATCCTTGTTTATTAAAGACAAGTGAATCATCAAAGATAAAATCAAAGATCATCTGTAAAAGATTTGCCAAATTTTTCAAAAGATTCAACTCAGGTCATCAAACCGATGTGACTCTGATTGTCTTGTATGTAACGAGTAAGAAACATAGTCCTACTACTCACCTCCCTGTACAGAAACCCCAGTTACACCTGTTGGATACGGATGGTTGACAGAGATTCTGATGACACAATCCAGGACTGGTGATGAGATATGGACTGTAGTCACATTTCCTGCGCTGTTACTGTACAGGAGGTTGGACGCCTTCCACGTCATTTGTGATGCTGTGATTTTCTGCCATTCCGATGGACGACTCTCTGCTCAGGAGACCATGATCACAATACGAGGTGGTAGTCCATTGAGGATGAGGGGGGGACAAAAGAGCTTACAGTCTATAAGGGGTGATACAAGAGCTTACAGTCTATGAGGATGAGGGGGCTCTCTGCTGTCCCTGCTGTACTCTGCTCCTGAGCTCTCTGCTGTCCCTGCTGTACTCTGCTCCTAAGCTCTATGCCGTCCCTGCTGTGACTAGTGCCTGAGCTCGGCTATTACACAGATTGACAGTTCTCACAGTGAAAAAACCCTGTTGCCTCTGATGATTAAACCTTGATTTTTCCAGATGGAGACCGTGCTCCCTTATCTTTTGATTTGATTTAACCTGGAACAACTTTCCACCTTATATTTTGTATGGACCATTCATATATTTCCATAAATCAATCAGGTCCAGGTGAGGCAGAACCAATGTCCTGTACATTGGTAATATTAAATCCCTAGTACGGACCCCGAGAGTTCAAACTACTTCTGATACATGACAAGATCCCCCCGGCCGTATCTATATGTGGGAACCCGTCATTGGGATGAATAAAAGCCTGCTGACAAGTTCCATTCAAATAATCCCTTTCCCTCTTCCTATGGGATGATAAAATGATGTTATTTTGTAGTAATTACTACTTTGATATTTTCAGGACAGGAATTTAATGTCCGAGCCAAATGTGTCATCAACGCCACCGGACCATTTACAGATTCCTTGCGGAAAATGGACAAGCAAGAAACCAGCAAAATCTGCCAACCGAGCGCTGGGGTGCACATTGTGATGCCCGGATACTACAGGTAGGGGGGTGCACATTGTGATGCCCGGATACTACAGGTAGGGGGTCACATCCAGGTCTGGGGTGCACATTGTGATGCCCGGATACTACAGGTAGGGGGGGTCACATCCAGGTCTGGGGTGCACATTGTGATGCCCGGATACTACAGGTAGGGGGGTACCTCCAGGTCTGGGGTGCACATTGTGATGCCCGGATACTACAGGTAGGGGGGTTACCTCCAGGTCTGGGGCTCGCTGCTGGAATTGGCTGATGGCGTAATAGAAATATCGCACTGTATAAGTGACGGCTTATGGTAAACGTCTCGCTCAGGATTTGATATTGATGACCTGTCTGGTCCCGGTACTGATCAGATGTTCGGGTCTCTGTTTGGTTGACATAAATTAAAATTTAGAGCTAGATGTAGATTGTTCCCTACTCTATATATCAACCGGTGCAGTAACTGCAGGTCAATGGCCGCCAAGCCTGTGATTATGGCGACGGTCACTACACAGGGCATGAAAGAGAGACCCCACGTGTTGTGGTCCCCCATTGATCTATCCTAAAGATCATGGACAACCACTTCAATGTGGTAAAATGGCAGCCAGGCTTGTCCAAATCCCCCCACCTACCAGGGAATGTTTTGTGTCCCTAGTGGCTTCACTCTTTGTCCCCAAAACCTTTGTTGTTGAAGAAATTTAGTTGTTCTCATCTTCTTTTTCGATCATTTTAGCCCTGACAACATGGGACTTCTGGATCCAGCCACCAGTGATGGCCGAGTCATCTTCTTCCTGCCCTGGGAGAAGATGACCATTGCCGGGACCACGGACACTCCAACAGAGATCACGCACCACCCGATTCCCACAGAGGACGACATCAATTTCATCTTGACTGAAGTCCGCAACTACCTGAGCACCGATGTGGAAGGTGAGACGCAGGTTTCATTGTAATATCGGCCGCACGGAAGTAGCTACAGTATCTTTGGCTAAATATACAAAGTTGATGCTACAGAAAGTTGGATTATTGGATATACATCTATCCGAATTCAGAAATTGCTGCTGGTGGTTTACAAGTTAAAATATAAATGGACCCAAAAGTAAATCAATGATGGACTAATCTAGGACTGAGATATGGACTGTAGTCACATTCCCTGCGCTAGGATTGTACAGGAGGTTGGACGCCTTCCCCGTCATTTGTGATGCTGTGATTTTCTGCCTTCTCGATGGACGACTGTCTGCTCAGGAGACCATGATCACAATACGAGGTGGTAGTCCATTGGGCATCGACTCCTGACATCATAGATGACGGTGATGCTGGGACTCTGGTTCCTTGTATAATATTTGGTCCAGGAAACACTTATTCTCCATATTTTACAGATTCAGCATGGCCGCCTGCACACACAGGGACCAGCGTTTATTGTTACTTCCTATCTACAAGTTAGGGGAGCAGTGGGGGTCCAACGGCTGGCACTTACCGAAAATGAGAATCAGGGTTTCATTCTCGCTAATGAAAGGAGCAGCAGATTGGGCATGTGTCCTGCTACTCCATTCTCTGTCTATGTCAGTGTCAGAGTTTGCTGAGGACAACAACTATGTCCAGAGTTCCCTGAATTCCAGCGCTCCAGTGGTACTCGTCATCACACAGTCTCTCCGTTCTCTAGGTCGTTGGGGGTGCCAGCAGTCGGACCTTATTAATCAGATTGTTATCCCCTATCCTGTGGATTGGGGACAACAGTATAAAGTAGTAAACCCCTTTAAGGGGGACACGGAGTAAGGGAATGGATGATCAGTAATTGTTATATTGTGTACTGCTGCCTCCTCACATGTTCTCACCCTCTGTTCGGATATTTTTCCAGTACATATTATACTTTATTGCTCTCCTTTTTCTTCATAGACCCTCAGAGCTGCATGAAATGTGCCGCTAATTTCTGTGATTGGCATAATGAGTTTACTTTTCTGCAGAATATTCTCGGTTTATTATTCGCACTTAGCAAATGCAAACACAGGCAAAAAGTATGGAGCGCCTTCTCTAGTGAAGTGGTGAATAAGAAGCAATTATTCAATGTGTTCTTCATGACAGCAATTTGTCATCTGATCTGCATCCTTTAAGGTGACGGCAATCCTTCATTACTTTCTATTTTTGGACAAAGCACTTTCCTCCTGTTGTGCATCCCGCACCCCTGCGGTGGGAGCCGTCATCTACTCGAATGCACAACCGTATTGTCTGCAGCCGCTCTGGAGTGATGTGCACTTGGTCCACCACGTTTTTTTATTATTATTTGTAAGTTTTTTGTGATTTGTGTTTTAATATCTGTGGTTGTAATATTCTCTCTGCACCACGACAAGACGCGTCAGTCCAGCCAAGAATAGAGAAGCCTCCGAGAGGGACTTTTGGAACCAGGGACGGAATGAGCAGGACTCCTTGGAGGGGATGTATTATTGGGTTTGCAGCAGTACCAGCGCATTTCTGTGGTGCTCGCCTCCATTGTCACCAGGGACGGATTAAGACCATCACTGGGCTGTATAGATTTTATAGTCCCTACAAGTCTGGGATCACTTCATACATCTGATACTAGAATCAGCTTCTTGGGGAATGGAGGATGTGTCCCTTCTGCTGCTTTCAGGACCTTTTGTAGGACATTGAACAGTCCTTAAATGGCTTTTTTGTACATGGGAAAATTTCCTGGGTAAAGGCCCTTCTTGGTATAAAATTAGGTGGGTGGTTTGGGTGGCCATGGGCCCCCTCTATTTTTTAATCCAGTACTGGTTGTCACATTTAGGCTATATGCACACACATTGCTCCGGGGAGAGCTCACCCTGCCCCTCTCCATAGAGGAACATGGTGCACGGTGCCGTATGCTGAGAAAAGATGGGACATGTTCTATCTTTTCACGGCTACGGAACGGTACGGTACGGTGCCGCACGTGTGCTGCACTGTACAACTCCATATGGTTCTGCGCGCCCATTGCCAGCCTATGGGGGACGTATATGTGTATATGCGTCCCCCAGCAGCCGTGTGAGTGAGGCCTTAATGTGTGTTTGCACCTTAATGAACAGACCTCGTCCAATTTGGTGAGACTTCTGAGTCGGCAGGGCATTTCTGACGCCTGATTTACCATCTATCTAGTTCGCTTTTTGATGCATCTGGCACGACCAAATGAAAGTGATCGAAATGAAGCCGGAGAAAGTCCGGTGTGTCCGCTATTAAAGTCAAGCCAAGTAATATCGGCCGCCTGCCACATAATGAAATCTCCATGAGAAATCCAACAATTCAGCAGGGAAAAAAAAGGCAATGGATGTGTCTAAAATACTAACCCCCCCCCCCCCCCCCCCCCCCCCTTAATCCTGTGTTGTTCTTGAAACCATAAAGGGGGTTTATTAATCTGTCTATGCCAGAATTTTGGAGTCATTTGCACCTGAATTGGCTTGCACCACGTTTACTTTGGTTTTAGACCATTTTCCAACTTGTCTGAAAAGGGGCGTGTCCTCTGGTAAAGGGGGCGTGCTTTAGTCTGTGAATCGGAAAATTCATTTGGACACTAGAACAACTAATATCTGGTGTAAAGTAGACTGCACAGTGATAAACTACTCCAGATAAATCGTCCAGCAGGAATGATCTGGCGCAGAATAAGACCTCTGCACAGGTCTATCCTCCGATACTTTCATACATCTCCCCCGTTGTGTCATGCCCCGCCCCTTTGCCACACACTAGGCAGAGCTGTGTGTATAAGAGCGATAAGAGAGCGCCTTTAATTTTTGGTTTTACTTGTTGGATTACAATGATGTATTTGGTGACGAGACGCGTGCACTTTCCTCTGCGGATGGGAAAGTCCCTTCTCCTCTGTAGAATATTTCGTCTCGCCGCGTGTGGCCTCTTCGTGCTCTTGAGGATTTCCTGGTTCTTGTATAAACACTAGAAGAACACGACATTCTGGAGCGGCAGACGACGATCTTTCCATGTTGTGCTGACTCGTGTGAAATGTAAGATGATATCATCAAAACTTTCTCGTGTTATTTTATGTCTGCAACAGAAACAAAATCTCAGGCGATCGCCGAGCCACAGGAAAGAATGCAGAAAATACTTTCACGTTTTGCTAAATTTACACCAACCCCCACAGTCTGCGCAGAAGATCCTGGAAACCGGCACATGGCTAATTATAGATGCAGGGGACACAACCGGCGCTGGTGCAGACAAGTTCTCACTGGTTTTTTTTTACACTTTTTATTTGGGTTTTATAAAAATATATGTAAATGTGCTCGGGATCCATGACATTATCCATGGAAGGATCAGCATTGTATTTGGAGGACGCCTTCTCCTCTTAATGATGGGGCTGATTAGAAGGATCCGTGCAGGATAGGAGAAGCTTTTATACGGTACCAGATCGTGCACATAGGCTTTGCATTTTGGAAAAGGTTTGCGCACAAGCTGCAGTCTCATCACTGACAGAGGTCTGCGCATGCGCGGCTCTGCATACACTCGTACTTATGCGCTGCCGCCGGCACTGGAGCAGGAGCTACTGAGCATGTGCAGAGCCCAAGGAGGCTGGAGAGCAGAGGCTACTGGGGCGTGGAGTAGCCTTTGCCCCCGCTGCTTGGATAGGCTGCTCTATGCCCCAGTAGCCTCTGCCGATAAATGACATATTTGCTACATAACGTTTATATCTGCTTTTGGCAACAGCCAAGGATTAAAGAAAAACAGTTTAGGAAGGACCTACCATCGGATCTACCTTAATATGTAGATCCCTAATGGTATACTTAAAGGGGTTTTTCAGAAATCCTGGACAACCCCCTACAGTACAATAAATTGTTCCTCTCCTGCTCTGGATCCCGTGTTAGTCTTTTGGTCTCTAGTATTGATGACTTGGCCGGAAGCACCAGGGATCACAAGCTTTGGCCAATCAGTGACCTCCTCATAGCACAGGAAGGACGACTCTTACTCTTATGTCCCATGGTCTGAGGCGGCCACTTATCGTATAATATTAAGTAGCCAGGGGATGATTTTAACTAAATTGGTTTAACCAACTTCTGAGAGGCTTACTTCTATTACGTGGGTAATTTTGTAAAAAAAAAAAAATTAGGCAGGGGTGTAATTACTAGCTATCTAGATTGCAAGGTACATGAATTCTATGACCACATGTAGCAGCACTATGGACACTGCAGTGTTCAGTGATAGTTACTCCAGTGGAAAATAAAAACCATGATATATTTTGGTACATACGTACAGAGAGTTGTCACAAAATGTCTAAGTAACCAAAATTGGGCTAGGGAAACCTCTGTGTAAGCCTTTTTGTTATTTCAGTAACGATGATCACAAATGACAATAGTAAATTTTGTAATCTACTTCATTAAGTAAAGCAGTGTCTCTGTGCCTTTATTCTACTCCTTCTTTCTCCTGTAGTGTGTACTGTATCTGAAGTCCTATACACATCATATATATGGACATAGGCTAGATATTAACTCTATCCATACCTTTAGAATATTTAAGTTTATGACTCAAGTATTGTATGACTCAAGGTGACTAGCCTATCTAGGGGCTGTCCATAAAGAGTGAAGTCATTAGACAATTTATCAGGTTCGTTTATCTCTCAGCTGTCAGTGGAAAAAGAAGGGCACAGGAACAGATTTCTTTAATAAATTATACTGCACAGTTTACTGTCATCATCTGCACTATTTTTCAATGCAATTTTGTTAAACATGTTAGATTAGCTTTTAATCAGCATTGCTCCTATATCGATCTATATTTATATCTTTGATACCTAACACATTGGGGCAAATTTACTTAATTGGTCCAGTCGCAATCCCCGATTCGGGCGGTCTGTCGAGGATGAGGTCCGGTGTGATTCATGAAGATCGTGCGCCTGAGTTCCTGCATCTGTCTCTTCCGCGCCGAGGTCCGCCGGAGTTCACCTTCTCCTTCCCGGTGCTTGTAAGTGCGTGTCTTGCGACACAATTCTAAATGTTAAATCTTGCACGTTGTCCGAATCCGTCGGGTTGTCCGACGGCCACGCCCCACCAACCCCCCGATTTCTGTTGCATGGAAGCCGGCGCTGGTGCGGCAAAATCCGATTGCGTGCGACACAATCCCCGGCGCGATGCGGTGCAAAACAGAAAAATGCGCTCCGCGGACCCTTAGTAAATGAGCCCCATTATGGTTGCTATTTATTGGTTGAAGAATGAACAATCGCATTGTGATCCACCTTTTACAGACACATGCATGTGCATTCCTGTAATATGTGGATTTTTAATTATATCAGACTATAATTGCACTATCATCATGGAAATATTCCTTGAAAGGCAAAATGTTTCTTGATACAAGATTTGTATATACTTGTAATTGTATATATTGTTCCTTGTCATTTTTCTTCCTATGAATGTTTGTTGGCATTTGTACTATGTATTCAGTCTTGTATTTACATACTAGATTTTTTTGTATGGTTGGAAGGTTTTCTTCTATATGATGGTAGATGCAGCCACATCAACTTTATATACTATAGTGCACTGGTGGCAAACCTATGGCACGGGTGCCAGAGGTGGCACTCTGAGCCCTATCTGTGGGCACTCAGGCCATCACCCCAGCACAGAGTTTGCCGGACAGGACTCAGGGCTTCCTCTTGCGGTCCAATACAGCCCAGGACTGGCCATGCTCAGCGCCATTTTATACCAATATCCTTGGCTGCAGGAGGGACAAGAAAGTGTGGACAGAGATTATTGTTGGAGCGGCTGCTCTGGGAACCCTGATTGTTCCTCTGCAGGGGACCCTGAATCCAAGTTCTACATTATCTTTCTATAGTATTGGTGAACTCAGGAAACCAATACGATTGAAACCTGTGATACAGCAGGGATCAATAAGTTACTGCTTACAGTGTCATGTTGGCACTTTGCAACATATAAGTGGCTTTTGGTTGTACTTTGGGCACTCTATCTCCAAAAGGTGTGCCATCACTGCTACAGTGTGTGTGGTGCTCACCTGCTAGGGTTAAAGTAAAAGTTTACATCGATGCTACAAGTATCTGCTGCCACCTAGCTGCCACACAGATCATGTCCGCTTAAATGTTTTGCTTCAGCTTGTCTACAGCTTTACTTTTTATGACTCTATATGCAGGTGTATAACAGTACACAGCCACGCAGGGACCGGAAGATCCTTAACACAGCTACATAAGCTTAATAATAATAATTCCTTTATTTATATGGCGCACACAGATTCCGCAGCGCTACACAGAGCTTGCAAAATAGGTCCCTGTCCCCAATGGGGCTCACAATCTAATCAACCTACCAGTATGTTTTAGAGTGTGGATAGCATTGGGTGAAACAATCGGTTACAGTTGTGTGTCCTCATATGTGTGTCCTCTCTTATATCCAACTTATAACAGTTTGGTAGCTGTGACTTACACACATTCCTGGGACATCTAATGCCTGGCTCGGCTCCATAGAGATCTGACACTGTATGCTATAAATGTAACACTTACTGTTAGAGAAGATTTACTTAAAGGACATTGGACTATGTTTGCATCACATTTGTATATGGCTGTCATATATGCTCCAAAAGAAAAAGGATTAAACTCTTACTGAAATTAAGGATACTTTATACTTTTTTTTAAGTGGAACATAAGTAAAAACAACTTGAACATTGTGGGCGATTATCATGATGCTATCATGATGATGTGAGAGTTAATGTGGTACAGAAACCAGATCATAGAACAAAAAGACATTTCCACTAGTGCTTTCCAAAAAAAATAAGTTTAAGAGGACCTGTCACCCATAAATTCGGCACTAGGAGCTGCTTACTGAAGTAAGCAATTCCTAGTGCTAAAACAAACGCCACAATGTTAGAATGATAGCATTATCGGAAACCTCTGCGCTCTCAAAACGGTCCGATGTATTCATGAGGGGGCGGGATAGTGGGTGGTTTTAGGGGCGGTGACTACCGCATGACGCGCGGCAGTCACCGCCAGCCTATGGAGCGAGCAGGGCGGTCCGGGGAAGTGGCAGCGCCTCAGACCACCCCCTCATGAATACACTGGACCGCTTTGAGAGCGGTCCGGTGTTTACATTGTACTCTGCAGTGTTAGATAGCGTTATCGGAGGTTTCCGATAACGGTATCACTCTAACATTTCGGCGTTTGTTTTAGCACTAGGAGCTGCTTAGTTTAGGAAGCAGCTCCTAGTGCCGAATTTCTTGGTGATAGGTCATGAAAAAGAGACGCGTTTTGGGTCTGTACCAGACCCGTGCTCAGTCTTAAATGTGAATGCCGGGGGATGGGACTGGTACATCCTCTTTTTTTGATTTTCATTGTTTCTAGCTCATAATGTTATGGTGAATAACCTACCCATCTGGATCATTATCTATGCTCTCAGTATGGTTGCAAAGATTTCACAACCCTCATAAAGTGAGTGTACACCTAAGGGTTCATTCACAAGCAGTATGCCCGCATGGTGACCCCTCCTCCCTCCATAGAAAACAGCGGTGCACGGCCGCACACTCACCGAAAGATAGAGCAAGTCCGCCGTGCCGCCATTGCTGTCTATGGGGACGTACATGCGGCCGCATATACGTCACCGCAGATAGCCATGTGAATTTACCCTTAATTGTCAAACTTATGTGTCACTATACACTATATAGTGCACCTATCTTTTCATTTTTATTATCTTTTCATTGTTATTATGATGTGGACAGGGGACCCAGTGTTTCTCAAATAACTCAATAAAATAACTCCATAAAATCAGCAGCTTATATAAGTCTTTGGGTTTCCCTTCCCTATGGTTACATATGAATAAAGTTCTATAGCTGATCAGTTCCTGAGAAAGCTGGGTAAGTTTGGCTGCCAGTTTGATGGTTGCACCTAAACTTTAGGGTAAGCCTGCTACTGCTCCTTTGCCACTGCTATATAGTGTCCTTTGGGATAAGTAAGGTGGAGGGAGTTCAACCAGAGGGTTTTCCATACCAATAACCTCTACAAAGTCATACCTGTTATAGTAAAATCCTGGTGAAGAAATGGCAGGGATGGTTTGTCTAGACACATTGGGACAGATTTACTTACCCTGTCCCGTCGCGATCGGGTCTGGTGCGATTCACTAACATCGTGCATCCGAATTCCTGCATCCGTCGCTTCTGCCCCGAGGTCTGCCGGAGTTCACCTGATTCTTCCTGGTGCTTGATCTTGCGACACAAATCCTTTTTTAAATTCCGCGGTTTGTCCAAATCCGTCAGGTTGTCAGACGGGAAAACCCGGGAAACCCGGCGAAAGTGCGGCGTTCGGACCCTTAATAAATGAGCCCCACTGGGTTTAGACACCGCATTGCATAATGCCTTGATGTAAATAACAATCCCTAATTAGTTAGATCTCGAAGATTACAAATTTTACATCTACTGTGTCCTACAGAAAATGTATCTCATTGTAATATTCCAGTGTTCTACAATAGATCTTTCCCATCTCTTGCTTCTTTCAAAACGCATAGGTTAAAGGGAAAAGTGTTCTGATTCTCAGCCAACATACAAAATCCGGCATCGCATTCACCTTTTATGTGTATGTGGGGGGGATGAAAAATTCTTTCCCAACTGCAGGATTTCCCGCTGTCCCCCACCCTTCCTATAATTAAAATATACGGCAGACCCCTCAATCTGTTTCCTTTCTAAAAATAAAATGATACCCTGCGTTTATTGAATATAATATTATACGTTGAATAGTACACAAGTGCACATCCGGGATATTTTAATCCAGGTTATGTAACAGTTTCAGTACAGTAAATGTCAATCTGTCATTTATATTATGATCTCACAATCCATAGATGTTATATATACCATGTCTGGAATATTGCATAGAATATAAATCGTAACATTTCAGCTTTAACCAACCACATCTGATGGTCTCGGAATTTCATGAGATTCAGGTTTTCATCAAGGTTCTGATATTTTGTCAGTAAGAGTGTTGTAATATATTGCTACTCTCAAAAATACCAGCCAAAATAACATTGCAAATCTGTGACCTATAACCCCCAGTGTGAAAATGCATGAGACCAATGGGCTGTCACCATTTCTATTGCCTAATCTGACTTTAATGTGGCAAAAGCCAGTTGGGTAATTCAGGAAGGCTGATACTTGTGGTAGCTCCTCATCTAAATAATAGGCAGTGATTACCTTTTATCCTTAGTTATTCCCTTTCCTAAATTATATGTTTCTTTACTTGTCCAGTAGCTTTGTTCACCTCTACTTTGTCAGTCTGCATTTCATCTACATACTGAGTACATATCTAGTAAGAGAATACAAAAAAAAATGTTTTCCGTAAGGGATTTTGCCAGGTTCCAAAAATGTACATTATATAGTGTTACATAGTGTTAGATATGTTTTACTTATACTCAATATTGCCTCCAGATTATCATTGTATATAAGAACTATTCGCAAATTAGCCAGTGTAGGAATGAACTTATACATGACAATAATATAAAGTTAAGATGTATCCTGGACTCCCCCAGTCATTCTTCAGTTGAGTCCTGTAGCAATGTTGCATATGTCAGTTATGTGATTGTACATCACTGGTGTTAAAGGGGTTGTCCAGAGATTAAAAAGAATGGCTGCTTTCTTCTAAAAATAGCTCCACCCCTGACCGTGACTATTGTGTGATTTTCCAACTAAGCTCTATTCAGATGAGCTGCAATACCGACACAAGCCATAGTCAGGTGTGGGGCTGTTTTTAGAAGAAAGCGGCCATGTTTTTAAACCCCTTTAATGGTCAGCAAGTTTTGCTCCTAAAGGTGCACTAGCTCTTATTTTCAGGCGATGTCTTATTTTTTCATGACCAAATATAACATTTATTGCTGTCCAAAAAGTATACACATACATAAGCATAAGCTTCCAAACTCTGAATTCTATGAAGGATTTCTTGTGGCTATTTCCATGTATAAGAATCTATGGTCCATTTACCGTTCCTGGTATTTATGAACAAAAAGCAAGATTTTTAATTCAAAGACAGAAATGGCAGCAATTTCTGGAACATCCTTATAACTGGCCCCAACTTTCCTTTCTAAAACTGTTAGTGATTTTATCCCATGACTTCTTCAGCCATGTCCAAACCTCTTGTAGTATCTAGAAGATCTACTAATACTAAGGTATGGGGTGGGGGGAGCTGTAGACTGCTGCTTGGTCTTATTTTCAGGGGAGGCCTTATATTTCTAATCTTTAAAAAATTACACTAGTTCTTATTTTCGGGGGTTGTCTTCTTTTCGGGGAAACAGTGTATACTAGGGCAGTAACTTGTATGATAAATGTTAGATTGATGGAGATCAGACTGATAGGGGACAACTAATAGATGTGTAAAGGCTGTTCCTTTATAATTTACCATTATCTACTCTTACCCACACCCAGATAAAAATCCTGAACAATCCTTTAAACTCCTATTCTACACTCCCATTACATATTCAATATCCAGGATGATAAAGCTTGTTTGTCTTCTACATACTTGTCTTATTTAATCCTCTTATTTTGAATATAAATATATATATAAAAAAAAATATTAATCCTCTTATTTTGAATATATATATATATATATATGTGGGTGTATACTATGTGTTTGTGTATACAGGCAGTTACAGTCTGTTACTGCCTGTTACTGATTCTGTAGGTTTGTTCTTAAGTTGGATGTGTATGTAAGTCAGAACTGTATATTTTATAATTGTAACCCCAGACCGAATTTTTTTGGTCTCTGTGACAATTGGATTTTAAAAATGTTGGATTGTCATAAGAACCAGGATTAACACTAAAGCTTCATTGTAGACACCAGTGATAACTGTTACAGCTGTTTATTGTAACCTAGGACTAAAGTACAGTAAGTTACAAATTACCAAAGATTAGTTTGTAACAAGGGGTCGTCTTTTAGTGTGTGTATGTATGTATATATACAGGTGGTACTTAAGAACACCTGACTTACATACGACTCCTAGTTACAGACGGACCTCTGGATTTTGGTAATTTACTCTATTTTAGCCCCAGGCTACAATCATAAGCTTTAACAGTTATCAATGGTGCCTGCAATTAAGATTTATTGTTTATCCTGGTTCTTATGACAATCCAACATTTTTAAAATCCAATCACAGAGACAAAAAATTTTTTGACTGGGGTTACAATAATAAGTATATGGTTCCGACTTGCATACAAACTCAACTTAAGAACAAACCTACAGAACCTATCTTGTATGTAACCTGGGGACTGCCTGTATGTATAAACGTGTGTGTATGTATATATATATTTTTTTTTAAAGGCACCTGAATAGGAGGTGAAACATTGCACCCTGGAATAAAGTAACCCCACTTTTATGAAAAAAATTTTTTGGGAGTGCCGCCTTTATTCTTTTATATATATATTTATATATAATGTCTTGTAGTATGAGGCACAGGTATCTTGGGCCAGCAGTGTCTTTAATGGCTTAAGTGCGTTTCTCTAAATATTTATATTACAAGTTAACATTGTATCTTTATTCACTAATGAACACTCCACTACAGTATATACATTGTCCAATAATCTTCTTGTATGGCGGCATATAACCTCCTCTTGTAGTAGATGAGTGAGTGGCCTTTGGGTCATACCTTTAGTTGGGGGGCTTGTGAAATTCCCAGTTATTCCCAGACCTATGGCTGTATACTTTGTATATCTAGATCTGTATATGTGCTACACATTGCTACGGCTGTATTTGTCCTTACTGGCCTTTCCTTTCTCCTCTCCGTATTATTTTGCAGGCCTGTTTTGTAAATGTCTCATCCCGTAACCATGGCACCCTGCATGCACACATTGTGAATTAAATAATGGAAGTCTTTGGTGACACAAGTTTGTTACAGAAAGTTTCCCTGTGTTATTTTTATGGCCGAGTGAGACAGAATTTACAGGGAGCTGAAATCATTGTAGCTAATTAGTTGAATGGCCCTATTATTTATCCAGGGACACGTAGTACAATAATTGCTATTGCAGGTTTGAAACATCTCGGGGATATTAATTCCAGAGCCTTCGTGTCATCTCAGTACAGTAAAACTTCCTAATGGCACCCTGAAGGTGCATAATCTCATTTTAAAAGTACTTCTTTTTTTTTTCCTCCTGGACGAACTGGCAGAATCTGTTTCCATAAAAAACGGAAAAGCGGAAAGAAGATAATATTTTCTTCTCGAGAAATGTTCGCGTCTTCGCCTTATTTTTCAGCGTGTAACCTTTGGCAGCGCGGGTGATGTGTGAAGGAGCTGATGAGGGATCCCAGTTATTTCGACTAGGGCGAGAGTGATGCGCTTGTTATTAATGTATAAGGCTAATTAGGGAATACCCGCTGTTGTGATTAGGAGGAAGTCATGGCACAATGCGCCCATTCACCTGACACATCTGTGTTTGGATAGAATACTAAGAGTTACTTGGCACAGGGAGGAATCTGGGCTAGTGCCTGGCAGGGCGATGACCTGGGACCTTTTAGTCATATGGTGTCATATTTAACACCTCATAAGCTCCCTACAGGTCAGCTGGAGCCAGTGACACAGCCGAGCCCCCAGAAATGGCCATGCTTTGTGTTTATTGCTCTCGCTCTTGCAGAGTCTAAGGCTCATTGAGTTCTCTCCGGTAACACATCTGTGTTCAGCTGCTGCTCTCTACATCTCTGTGTGGTTCTTTCTCTAAACTTTCTTTGTGTCCACACTCATTTCACTTGTAAAGCCAGCAGCCATTTCTGTGTACTCATGTTTATCTTACGTTTTAGAGGAGCCATGTGTGAACAACACGGATAAAAGAAAAATAAAATAAATTATGACACATTGTAGCATACAAAATAAACTTGTGTGTAAGTGGCGCTATTATTCTCCAACCAGTGCCTTATTGCAACCAAAAAATATATTAATCTTTATACCTTGTCCTTTATGGAGATTACAGAATCAAAACTCATATAACCATATACAGGCGGTCCCCTACTTAACAACACCAGACTTACAGACGACCCCTAGTTACAAACGGACCTCTGGATATTGGTAATTTATTGTACTTTAGTCCTAGGCTACAATAAACAGCTATAACAGTTATCAGAGGTGTCTGTAATGAAGCTTTATTGTTAATATTGATTCTTATGACAACCCAATATTTTTAAAATCCAATTGTCACAGAGACCAAAAAAGTTCTGGCTGGGATTACAATGATAAAATATACAGTTCCGACTTACATACAAATTCAACTTAAGAACAAATCTACAGACCCTATCTTATATGTAACCCGGGGACTGCCTGTATCCTTGTATATTATATATGTGGAATATTATCATCACATAGATTATATACTGTGTAACATTCTGTTTTCCCTTTGGATTGCTGACAAATAGTTTTTAAACAATTTTTCAAAATACAAAATGTTACAATTTGTATCAATATTTTCATGGAATTATATTGCTTTGTAAAGCGCTATATAAAAAAAGATTATTATTAATTACACAGGTATCTCTGTTTGTGGCGTCAACATTTGTTGCATTTCTTATTAATAATAATAATTCTTTATTTATAAAGCACACGCAGATTACACAGCGCTGCACAAAGTATGTCAAATTGGTCCCTGTCCCCATGGGGCTCACAATCTAAACAACCTAACAGTATGTTTTGGAGTGTGGGTGGAAACCGGAGGACCCGTAGAAAACCCACACAAACACAGAGAGAACATACAAACTCTTTCTTATTGTCCTTATGCAAACTCTTAAGTAGGTCTTCAAGATTTTAATAACCAGGAACATCACATCACATGACCTTGTTATGTGCTACCATATAAATAATTTTACTTTTCACAATCATGTTTGTTTTGAATTTTAGTGCCTTGTGGCGATTGGAACGAAGGGGTACAAAAATGTTTACTTGTTGTCCTGCCCAGATGTAAGCTCACTCAGTATGCTAGTAATATCAATATGCTTCAACCTTAAATATTGCATAAATTGAGAAAAAAATATTAAGGAAAAAAATTATTTCAAATAATTATTGGGCAACAATGCCCCAACCTTTCACCTGGAGTCTACCTGTGTACAGAATATATTTAGATTTTAGACATAGATAATATTTCTGTCCACCTAGTAGAACAGGACAGGACGCTGCTCTTTGTGGGGCAGACGATTTTCTTTTGTATGTCTGTTATTTGGATGCATCAAAGGAAGTGGATTTGTGTTGAGTCCCAGCTGCAATGAGAATACCCTAGAATGAGTCTGAGGTATTTATCACCCTAAAAGATAAAGCTTGAAGTGAATGGGGGGCTGTAAACACAGCTAGGAGGAAATGTTTATGACCGGCCTGCTGTGGTGTGAATACTTTGGCTCTGGTTAGTGACTGTCATGTAATTGTCTCCCATTTGGGTACCATGATCTGATCTCAAGATGTTCTCACAGGACAGACTGTCCCTTTCCTCTGGTGGGGGGTCGTTGAGGAAGGAAAAGGAGGAGAGGATTCTTTTCAGAAGATTACTTTATTACCTACCCCAGAGTCTTCTTTTCAAAGGAACATCTCCAGTATGTTGGCACCAGGACTCCTGTGGTTTGTGTGTAATCTCTATGAAACGTGTCCACCAGATCTCAATGCACACAGTACACTTGTTACTAATCAGATGTCAAATTAGTCCTTTAGAAAAACGTATTGGTTACGCATGGACTGAAAGATGAGAATTTCATATTGATACAGAAACTGAGGTCTGATCACTGGTGGGATCTATAGTTGGCTTTTATGTTTTTAGATTTCTAGTTTTGATACCAAAATAAGTGTTTCCCAATGTAATCAAATAAAAAAGGTGACCAGTGGGTGTTACCATCTGTATCCAAACAGAATCTTATATCAAGACAATATAAGATTATTATTGTTCTACTAAAACAATCAACATTTTTAAAATTAGTATTCATAATAATAATCTTTATTTATTTAGCACCATCATACGCCATAGCACTTTACAAATCATAGGGGACATATACAAATATAATAAGACATTACAGAGTACATACAGTCATATGGAACAATAGGAGTGAGGGCCCTGCTCCCAAGAGCTTACAGTCTATGAGGATGAGGGGGTGACACAAGAGCTTACAGTCTATGAGGATGAGGGGGTGACACAAGAGCTTACAGTCCATGAGGATGAGGGGACACAAGAGCTTACAGTCTATGAGGATGAGGGCCCTGCTCCCAAGAGCTTACAGTCTATGAGGATGAGGGGGTGACACAAGAGCTTACAGTCTATGAGGATGAGGGGGTGACACAAGAGCTTACAGTCTATGAGGATGAGGGGACACAAGAGCTTACAGTCTATGAGGATGAGGGGACACAAGAGCTTACAGTCTATGAGGATGAGGGGACACAAGAGCTTACAGTCTATGAGGATGAGGGGACACAAGAGCTTACAGTCTATGAGGATGAGGGGACACAAGAGCTTACAGTCTATGAGGATGAGGGGGTGACACAAGAGCTTACAGTCTATGAGGATGAGGGGTGACACAAGAGCTTACAGTCTATGAGGATGAGGGTGTGACACAAGTGCTTACAGTCTATGAGGATGAGGGTGTGACACAAGAGCTTACAGTCTATGAGGATGTGGGGACACAAGAGCTTACAGTCTATGAGGATGAGGGGACACAAGAGATTACAGTCTATGAGGAGGAGGGGGTGACACAAGAGCTTACAGTCTATGAGGATGAGGGGAGGACACAAGAGCTTACAGTCTATGAGGATGAGGGGGACACAAGAGCTTACAGTCTATGAGGATGAGGGGACACAAGAGCTTACAGTCTATGAGGATGAGAGGTGACACAAGAGCTTACAGTCTATGAATTGTGAATATAAGGCATAGCCCGGTGGAGGGGGGGCAGATACAGGGGAAGGCTGGGTCACTCATTGCTCTTCATGTCTTTGTTCACACAGGTCCGAAGTATCTCCTATAGGCTTGATAGAAGCCGACCCACTCTGACAGCTGGTCGCAGGGCCGGTAGTTCTCGCATCGCTCCATTTTTACCTCCAGCGGAGACTTTGCGCGCTGGAAGAATCTGAGATGTGAGAATGAAATGGAGGTAATAATAATGTGATGTCTGCACCGGTGATAACCATAATCTTTATGTATATAGCGCCATCATAATCCGTATCACACCTGACCCCAGGAGCTCACAATCTAATCTCCCTGCACTGCTCCGGCAGAGGGCACCACTTTGCTTTTGGTGCACGTTTACGTGCCACACATTTCTGTCGCTCTCTGCACAATAGATGTGGCGCACGGTCCGACTGAGCACCGGACGCCCCTTATATGTGTCACATGGCGAATATTGCGGCTGCGATACTAAACAGTCACATGTGACACAAATGTGACGCGGACCCTTATTATTTACCTGTACAAGCAAATTACACAAGAAAGAACATGCAAAGTCCAACAGAAAACTGGCGCAAGGTCCTTAGTGAATGAGCCCCACTCCCCCGACCCCTGACCTCTGCCCCCTGCCAATATTAAGTAGCCAGGGGATGATTTTAACTAAATTGGTTTAACCAACTTCTGAGAGGCTTACTTCTATTACGTGGGTCATTTTGTAAAAAAAAAAAAATTAGGCAGGGGTGTAATTACTAGCTATCTAGATTGCAAGGTACATGAATTCTATGACCACATGTAGCAGCACTATGGACACTGCAGTGTTCAGTGATAGTTACTCCAGTGGAAAATAAAAACCATGATATATTTTGGTACATACGTACAGAGAGTTGTCACAAAATGTCTAAGTAACCAAAATTGGGCTAGGGAAACCTCTGTGTAAGCCTTTTTGTTATTTCAGTAACGATTATCACAAATGACAATAGTAAATTTTGTAATCTAATTCATTAAGTAAAGCAGTGTCTCTGTGCCTTTATTCTACTCCTTCTTTCTCCTGTAGTGTGCACTGTATCTGAAGTCCTATACACATCATATATATGGAAATAGGCTAGATATTAACTCTATCCATACCTTTAGAATATTTAAGTTTATGACTCAAGTATTGTATGACTCAAGGTGACTAGCCTATCTAGGGACTGTCCATAAAGAGTGAAGTCATTAGACAATTTATCAGGTTCGTTTATCTCTCAGCTGCCAGTGGAAAAAGAAGGGCACAGGAACAGATTTCTTTAATAAATTATACTTCACAGTTTACCATCATCATCTGCACTATTTTTCAATGCAATTTTGTTAAACATGTTAGATTAGCTTTTAATCAGCATTGCTCCTATATCGATCTATATTTATATCTTTGATACCTAACACATTGGGGCAAATTTACTTAATTGGTCCAGTCGCAATCCCCGATTCGGGCGGTCTGTCGAGGATGAGGTCCGGTGTGATTCATGAAGATCGTGCGCCTGAGTTCCTGCATCTGTCTCTTCCGCGCCGAGGTCCGCCGGAGTTCACCTTCTCCTTCCCGGTGCTTGTAAGTGCGTGTCTTGCGACACAATTCTAAATGTTAAATCTTGCACGTTGTCCGAATCCGTCGGGTTGTCCGACGGCCACGCCCCACCAACCCCCCGATTTCTGTTGCATGGAAGCCGGCGCTGGTGCGGCAAAATCCGATTGCGTGCAAAACAGAAAAATGCGCTGCGCGGACCCTTAGTAAATGAGCCCCATTATGGTTGAAATTTATTGGTTGAAGAATGAACAATCGCATTGTGATCCACCTTTTACAGACACATGCATGTGCATTCCTGTAATATGTGGATTTTTAATTACATCAGACTATAATTGCATCATCATAATAGTATCATCATGGAAATATTCCTTGAAAGGCAAAATGTTTCTTGATACAAGATTTGTATATACTTGTAATTGTATATATTGTTCCTTGTCATTTTTCTTCCTATGAATGTTTGTTGGCATTTGTACTATGTATTCAATCTTGTATTTACATACTAGATTTTTTTGTATGGTTGGAAGGTTTTCTTCTATATGATGGTAGATGCAGCCACATCAACTTTATATACTATAGTGCACTGGTGGCGAACCTATGGCACGGGTGCCAGAGGTGGCACTCTGAGCCCTTTCTGTGGGCACTCAGGCCATCACCCCAGCACAAAGTTTGCCAGACAGGACTCAGGGCTTCCTCTTGCGGTCCAATACAGCCCAGGACTGGCCATGCTCAGCGCCATTTTATACCAATATCCTTGGCTGCCAGGGCTACAGGAGGGACAAGAAAGTGTGGACAGAGATTATTGTTGGAGCGGCTGCTCTGGGAACCCTGATTGTTCCTCTGCAGGGGACCCTGAATCCAAGTTCTACATTATCTTTCTATAGTATTGGTGAACTCAGGACACCAATACGATTGAAACCTGTGATACAGCAGGGATCAATAAGTTACTGCTTTGTCATGTTGGCACTTTGCAACATATAAGTGGCTTTTGGTTGTACTTTGGGCACTCTGTCTCCAAAAGGTGTGCCATCACTGCTATAGTGTGTGTGGTGCTCACCTGCTAGGGTTAAAGTAAAAGTTTACATCGATGCTACAAGTATCTGCTGCCACCTAGCTGCCACACAGATCATGTCCACTTAAATGTTTTGCTTCAGCTTGTCTACAGCTTTACTTTTTATGACTTTATATGCAGGCGTAAAACAGTACACAGCCACGCAGGGACCGGAAGATCCTTAACACAGCTACATAAGCTTAATAATAATAATTCCTTTATTTATATAGCGCACACAGATTCCGCAGCGCTACACAGAGCTTGCAAAATCGGTCCCTGTCCCCAATGGGGCTCACAATCTAATCAACCTACCAGTCTGTTTTAGAGTGTGGATAGCATTGGGTGAAACAATCGGTTGCACTTGTGTGTCCTCATATGTGTGTCCTCTCTTATATCCAACTTATAACAGTTTGGTAGTTGTGACTTACACACATTCCTGGGACATCTAATGCCTGGCTCGGCTCCATAGAGATCTGACACTGTATGCTATAAATGTAACACTTACTGTTAGAGGAGATTTACTTAAAGGACATTGGACTATGTTTGCATCACATTTGTATATGGCTGTCATATATGCTCCAAAAGAAAAAGTATTAAACTCTTACTGAAATTAAGGATACTTTATACTTTTTGTTAAGTGGAAAATAAGTAAAAACAACTTGAACATTGTGGGCGATTATCATGATGCTATCATGATGATGTGAGAGTTAATGTGGTACAGAAACCAGATCATAGAACAAAAAGACATTTCCACTAGTGCTTTCCAAAAAAAATAAGTTTAAGAGGACCTGTCACCCATAAATTCGGCACTAGGAGCTGCTTACTGAAGTAAGCAATTCCTAGTGCTAAAAGAAACGCCACAATGTTAGAATGATAGCATTATCGGAAACCACTGCGCTCTCAAAACGGTCCGATGTATTCATGAGGGGGCGGGATAGTGGGTGGTTTAGGGGCGGTGACTACCGCATGATGCGCGGCAGTCACCGCCAGCCTATGGAGCGAGCGGGGCGGTCCGGGGAAGTGGCAGCGCCTCAGACCACCCCCTCATGAAAACACTGGACCGCTTTGAGAGCGGTCCGGCGTTTACATTGTACTCTGCAGTGTTAGATAGCGTTATTGGAGGTTTCCGATAACGGTATCACTCTAACACTTTGTTTGTTTTAGCACTAGGAGCTGCTTAGTTTAGGAAGCCGCTCCTAGTGCCGTATTTCTTGGTGACAGGTCATGAAAAAGAGACGCGTTTTGGGTCTGTACCAGACCCGTGCTCAGTCTTAAATGTGAATGCCGGGGGATGGGACTGGTACATCCTCTTTTTTTGATTTTCATTGTTTCTAGCTCATAATGTTATGGTGAATAACCTACCCATCTGGATCATTATCTATGCTCTCAGTATGGTTGCAAAGATTTCACAACTCTCATAAAGTGAGTGTACACCTAAGGGTTCATTCACAAGCAGTATGCCCGCATGGTGACCCCTCCTCCCTCCATGCACGGCCGCACACTCACCGAAAGATAGAGCAAGTCCGCCGTGCCACCATTGCTGTCTATGGGGACGTACATGCGGCCGCATATACGTCCCCGCAGATAGCCATGTGAATTAACCCTTAATTGTCAAACTGTGTCACTATACACTATATAGTGCACCTATCTTTTCATTTTTATTATCTTTTCATTGTTATTATGATGTGGACAGGGGACCCAGTGTTTCTCAAATAACTCAATAAAATAACTCCATAAAATCAGCAGCTTATATAAGTCTTTGGGTTTCCCTTCCCTATGGTTACATATGAATAAAGTTCTATAGCTGATCAGTTCCTGAGAAAGCTGGGTAAATTTGGCTGCCAGTTTGATGGTTGCACCTAAACTTTAGGGTAAGCCTGCTACTGCTCCTTTGCCACTGCTATATAGTGTCCTTTGGGATAAGTAAGGTGGAGGGAGTTCAACCAGAGGGTTTTCCATACCAATAACCTCTACAAAGTCATACCTGTTATAGTAAAATCCTGGTGAAGAAATGGCAGGGATAGTTTGTCTAGACCGATTGGGACAGATTTACTTACCCGGTCCCGTCGCGACCGGGTCTGGTGCGATTAACTAACATCGTGCGTCCGAGTTCCTGCATCCGTCGCTTCTGCCCCGAGGTCTGCCGGAGTTCACCGGATTCTTCCTGGTGCTTGATCTTGCGACACAAATCCTTTTTTAAATTCTGCGGTTTGTCCAGCTCACCCACCGATTTCTGTTACGTGCAAGCCGGCGCCGATGCGCCAAAATCCCGGCGCAAAATGGAAATATTCGGGAAACCCGGCGAAAGTGCGGCATTCGGACCCTTAATAAATGAGCCCCATTGGGTTTAGACACCGCATTGCATAATGCCTTGATGTAATTAACAATCCCTAATTAGTTAGATCTCGAAGATTACAAATTTTACATCTACTGTGTCCTACAGAAAATGTATCTCATTGTAATATTCCAGTGTTCTACAATAGATCTTTCCCATCTCTTGCTTCTTTCCAAACGCATAGGTTAAAGGGAAAAGTGTTCTGATTCTCAGCCAACATACAAAATCCGGCATCGCATTCACCTTTTATGTGTATGTGGGGGGGATGAAAAATTCTTTCCCAACTGCAGGATTTCCCGCTGTCCCCCACCCTTCCTATAATTAAAATATACGGCAGACCCCTCAATCTGTTTCCTTTCTAAAAATAAAATGATACCCTGCGTTTATTGAATATAATATTATACGTTGAATAGTACACAAGTGCACATCCGGGATATTTTAATCCAGGTTATGTAACAGTTTCAGTACAGTAAATGTCAATCTGTCATTTATATTATGATCTCACAATCCATAGATGTTATATATACCATGTCTGGAATATTGCATAGAATATAAATTGTAACATTTCAGCTTTAACCAACCACATCTGATGGTCTCTGAATTTCATGAGATTCAGGTTTTCATCAAGGTTCTGATATTTTGTCAGTAAGAGTGTTGTAATATATTGCTACTCTCAAAAATACCAGCCAAAATAACATTGCAAATCTGTGACCTATAACCCCCAGTGTGAAAATGCATGAGACCAATGGGCTGTCACCATTTCTATTGCCTAATCTGACTTTAATGTGGCAAAAGCCAGTTGGGTAATTCAGGAAGGCTGATACTTGTGGTAGCTCCTCATCTAAATAATAGGCAGTGATTACCTTTTATCCTTAGTTATTCCCTTTCCTAAATTATATGTTTCTTTACTTGTCCAGTAGCTTTGTTCACCTCTACTTTGTCAGTCTACATTTCATCTACATACTGAGTACATATCTAGTAAGAGAATACAAAAAAAAATGTTTTCCGTAAGGGATTTTGCCAGGTTCCAAAAATGTACATTATATAGTGTTATATAGTGTTAGATGTGTTTTACTTATACTCAATATTGCCTCCAGATTATCATTGTATATAAGAACTATTCGCAAATTAGCCAGTGTAGGAATGTACTTATACATGACAATAATATAAAGTTAAGATGTATCCTGGACTCCCCCAGTCATTCTTCAGTTGAGTCCTGTAGCAATGTTGCATATGTAAATTATGTGATTGTATATCACTGGTCTTAAAGGGGTTGTCCAGAGATTAAAAAGAATGGCTGCTTTCTTCTAAAAATAGCTCCACCCCTGACCGTGACTATTACGTGGTTTTCCAACTAAGCTCTATTCAGATGAGCTGCAATACCGGCACAAGCCATAGTCAGGTGTGGTGCTGTTTTTAGAAGAAAGCGGCCATGTTTTTAAACCCCTTTAATGGTCAGCAAATTTTGCTCCTAAAGGTGCACTAGCTCTTATTTTCAAGGGATGTCTTATTTTTTCATGACCAAATATAACATTTATTGCTGTCCAAAAAGTATACACATACATAAGCATAAGCTGCCAAACTCTGAATTCTATGAAGGATTTCTCGTGGCTATTTCCATGTATAAGAATCTATGGTCCATTTACCGTTCCCGGTATTTATGAACAAAAAGCAAGATTTTTAATTCAAAGACAGAAATGGCAGCAATTTCTGGAACATCCTTATAACTGGCCCCAACTTTCCTTTCTAAAACTGTTAGTGATTTTATCCCATGAATTCTTCAGCCATGTCCCAACTTCTTGTAGTATCTAGATGATCTACTAATACTAAGGTATGAGGTGGGGGGAGCTGTAGACTGCTGCTAGGTCTTATTTTCAGGGGAGGCCTTATATTTCTAATCTTTAAAAAATTACACTAGTTCTTATTTTCGGGGGTTGTCTTCTTTTCAGGGAAACAGTGTATACTAGGGAAGTAACTTGTATGATAAATGTTAGATTGATGGAGATCAGACTGATAGGGGACAACTAATAGATGTGTAAAGGCTGTTCCTTTATAATTTACCATTATCTACTCTTACCCACACCCAGATAAAAATCCTGAACAATCCTTTAAACTCCTATTCTACACTCCCATTACATATTCAATATCCAGGATGATAAAGCTTGTTTGTCTTCTACATACTTGTCTTATTTAATCCTCTTATTTTGAATATAAATATATATATAAAAAAAAATATTAATCCTCTTATTTTGAATATATATATATATATATATGTGGGTGTATACTATGTGTTTGTGTATACAGGCAGTTACAGTCTGTTACTGCCTGTTACTGATTCTGTAGGTTTGTTCTTAAGTTGGATGTGTATGTAAGTCAGAACTGTATATTTTATAATTGTAACCCCAGACCGAATTTTTTTGGTCTCTGTGACAATTGGATTTTAAAAATGTTGGATTGTCATAAGAACCAGGATTAACACTAAAGCTTCATTGTAGACACCAGTGATAACTGTTACAGCTGTTTATTGTAACCTAGGACTAAAGTACAGTAAGTTACAAATTACCAAAGATTAGTTTGTAACAAGGGGTCGTCTTTTAGTGTGTGTATGTATGTATATATACAGGTGGTACTTAAGAACACCTGACTTACATACGACTCCTAGTTACAGACGGACCTCTGGATTTTGGTAATTTACTCTATTTTAGCCCCAGGCTACAATGATAAGCTTTAACAGTTATCAATGGTGCCTGCAATTAAGATTTATTGTTTATCCTGGTTCTTATGACAATCCAACATTTTTAAAATCCAATCACAGAGACAAAAAATTTTTTGACTGGGGTTACAATAATAAGTATATGGTTCCGACTTGCATACAAACTCAACTTAAGAACAAACCTACAGAACCTATCTTGTATGTAACCTGGGGACTGCCTGTATGTATAAACGTGTGTGTATGTATATATATATTTTTTTTTAAAGGCACCTGAATAGGAGGTGAAACATTGCACCCTGGAATAAAGTAACCCCACTTTTATGAAAAAAATTTTTTGGGAGTGCCGCCTTTATTCTTTTATATATATATTTATATATAATGTCTTGTAGTGTGAGGCACAGGTATCTTGGGCCAGCAGTGTCTTTAATGACTTAAGTGCGTTTCTCTAAATATTTATATTACAAGTTAACATTGTATCTTTATTCACTAATGAACACTCCACTACAGTATATACATTGTTCAATAATCTTCTTGTATGGCGGCATATAACCTCCTCTTGTAGTAGATGAGTGAGTGGCCTTTGGGTCATACCTTTAGTTGGGGGCTTGTGAAATTCCCAGTTATTCCCAGACCTATGGCTGTATACTTTGTATATCTAGATCTGTATATGTGCTACACATTGCTACGGCTGTATTTGTCCTTACTGGCCTTTCCTTTCTCCTCTCCGTATTATTTTGCAGGCCTGTTTTGTAAATGTCTCATCCCGTATCCATGGCACCCTGCGTGCACACATTGTGAATTAAATAATGGAAGTCTTTGGTGACACAAGTTTGTTACAGAAAGTTTCCCTGTGTTATTTTTATGGCCGAGTGAGACAGAATTTACAGGGAGCTGAAATCATTGTAGCTAATTAGTTGAATGGCCCTATTATTTATCCAGGGACACGTAGTACAATAATTGCTATTGCAGGTTTGAAACATCTCGGGGATATTAATTCCAGAGCCTTCGTGTCATCTCAGTACAGTAAAACTTCCTAATGGCACCCTGAAGGTGCATAATCTCATTTTAAAAGTACTTCTTTTTTTTTTCCTCCTGGACGAACTGGCAGAATCTGTTTCCATAAAAAACGGAAAAGCGGAAAGAAGATAATATTTTCTTCTCGAGAAATGTTCGCGTCTTCGCCTTATTTTTCAGCGTGTAACCTTTGGCAGCGCGGGTGATGTGTGAAGGAGCTGATGAGGGATCCCAGTTATTTCGACTAGGGCGAGAGTGATGCGCTTGTTATTAATGTATAAGGCTAATTAGGGAATACCCGCTGTTGTGATTAGGAGGAAGTCATGGCACAATGCGCCCATTCACCTGACACATCTGTGTTTGGATAGAATACTAAGAGTTACTTGGCACAGGGAGAAATCTGGGCTAGTGCCTGGCAGGGCAATGACCTGGGACCTTTTAGTCATATGGTGTCATATTTAACACCTCATAAGCTCCCTACAGGTCAGCTGGAGCCAGTGACACAGCCGAGCCCACAGAAATGGCCATGCTTTGTGTTTATTGCTCTTGCTCTTGCAGAGTCTAAGGCTCATTGAGTTCTCTCCGGTAACACATCTGTGTTCAGCTGCTGCTCTCTACATCTCTGTGTGGTTCTTTCTCTAAACTTTCTTTGTGTTCACACTCATTTCACTTGTAAAGACATCAGCCATTTCTGTGTACTCATGTTTATCTTACGCTTTAGAGGAGCCATGTGTGAACAACATGGATAAAATAAAAATAAAATAAATTATGACACATTGTAGCATATAAAATAAACTTGTGTGTAAGTGGCGCTATTATTATTCTACCAGTGCCTAATTGCAACCAAAAATTATATTAATCTTTATACCTTGTCCTTCATGGAGATTACAGAATCAAAACTCCTTGTATATTATATATACGTGGAATATTATCATCACATAGATTGTATACTGTGTAACATTCTGCTTTCCCTTTGGATTGCTGACAAATAGTTTTTAAACAATTTTTCAAAATACAAAATCATACAATTTGTATCAATATTTTCATGGAATTCTATTGATTTGTAAAGCGCTATATAAATAAAGATTATTATTAATTATACAGGTATCTCTATTTGTGGCGTTAATATTTGTTGCATTTCTTATTAATAATAATAATTCTTTATTTTCATAGCGCACACAGATTACGCAGCGCTGCATAATGTCAAATTGGTCCCTGTCCCCATGGGGCTAACAATCTAAACAACCTAACAGTATGTTTTGGAGTGTGGGAGGAACTGGAGGACCCGTAGAAAACCCACACAAACACAGAGAGAACATACAAACTCTTTCTTATTGTCCTTATGCAAACTCTTAAGTAGGTCTTCAAGATTTTAATAACCAGGAACATCACATGACCTTGTTATGTGCTACCATATAAATAATTTTACTTTTCACTATCATGTTTGTTTTGAATTTTAGTGCCTTGTGCCGATTGGAGCAAAGAGGTACAATAATGTTTACTTGTCGTCCTGCCCAGGTGTAAGCTCACTCAGTATGTTAGTAATGTCAAAATGCTTCAACCTTAAATATTGCATAAATTCAGAAAAAAATATTAAGGAAAAAAATTATTGGGCAACAATGTCCCAACATTTCATCTGGTGTCCACCTGTGTACAGAATATATTTAGATTTTAGACATAGATAATATTTCTGTCCACCTAGTAGAACAGGACAGGACGCTGCTCTTTGTGGGGCAGACGATTTTCTTTTGTATGTCTGTTATTTGGATGCATCAAAGGAAGTGGATTTGTGTTGAGTCCCAGCTGCAATGAGAATACCCTAGAATGAGTCTGTGGTATTTATCACCCTAAAAGATAAAGCTTGAAGTGAATGGGGGGCTGTAAACACAGCTAGGAGGAAATGTTTATGACCGGCCTGCTGTGGTGTGAATACTTTGGCTCTGGTTAGTGACTGTCATGTAATTGTCTTCCATTTGGGTACCATGATCTGATCTCAAGATGTTCTCACAGGACAGACTGTCCCTTTCCTCTGGTGGGGGGTCGTTAAGGAAGGAAAAGGAGGAGAGGATTCTTTTCAGAAGATTACTTTATTACTTACCCCAGAGTCTTCTTTTCAAAGGAACATCTCCAGTATGTTGGCACCAGGACTCCTGTGGTTTGTGTGTAATCTCTATGAAACGTGTCCACCAGATCTCAATGCACACAGTACACTTGTTACTAATCAGATGTCAAATTAGTCCTTTAGAAAAACGTATTGGTTACGCATGGACTGAAAGATGAGAATTTCATATTGATACAGAAACTGAGGTCTGATCACTGGTGGGATCTATAGTTGGCTTTTATGTTTTTAGATTTCTAGTTTTGATACCAAAATAAGTGTTTCCCAATGTAATCAAATAAAAAAGGTGACCAGTGGGTGTTACCATCTGTATCCAAACAGAATCTTATATCAAGACAATATAAGATTATTATTGTTCTACTAAAACAATCAACATTTTTAAAATTAGTATTCATAATAATAATCTTTATTTATTTAGCACCATCATACGCCATAGCACTTTACAAATCATAGGGGACATATACAAATAAAATAAGACATTACAGATTACATACAGTCATATGGAACAATAGGAGTGAGGGCCCTGCTCCCAAGAGCTTACAGTCTATGAGGATGAGGGGGTGACACAAGAGCTTACAGTCTATGAGGATGAGGGGGTGACACAAGAGCTTACAGTCCATGAGGATGAGGGGACACAAGAGCTTACAGTCTATGAGGATGAGGGCCCTGCTCCCAAGAGCTTACAGTCTATGAGGATGAGGGGGTGACACAAGAGCTTACAGTCTATGAGGATGAGGGGGTGACACAAGAGCTTACAGTCCATGAGGATGAGGGGACACAAGAGCTTACAGTCTATGAGGATGAGGGGACACAAGAGCTTACAGTTTATGAGGATGAGGGGACACAAGAGCTTACAGTCTATGAGGATGAGGGGACACAAGAGCTTACAGTCCATGAGGATGAGGGGACACAAGAGCTTACAGTCTATGAGGATGAGGGGGTGACACAAGAGCTTACAGTCTATGAGGATGAGGGGTGACACAAGTGCTTACAGTCTATGAGGATGAGGGTGTGACACAAGTGCTTACAGTCTATGAGGATGAGGGTGTGACACCAGAGCTTACAGTCTATGAGGATGAGGGGTGACACAAGAGCTTACATTCTATGAGGATGAGGGGGATTGCTCAGGAATGGCAGCAGGCAGGTGTGAGTGCATCTGCACGCACTGTGAGGCGGAGACTCTTGGAGCAAGGCCTGGTGTCAAGGAGGGCAGCAAAGAAGCCACTTCTCCCCAGAAAAAACACCAGAAACAGATATTCTGCAACAGGTACAGGGAGTGGACTGCTCAGGTACTGGTCATTTTCTCTGATGAATCCCCTTTCCGATTGTTTGGAACATCTGGAAAACAGCTTTTTCGGAGAAGACAAGGTGAGCGATACCACCAGTCTTGTCTCATGCCAACTGTAAAGCATCCTGCAACCATTCATGTGTGGGGTGGCTTCTCAGCCAAGGCAATCGGCTCTCTCACAGTCTTGAATAAACACATCCATGAATAAAGAATGGTACCAAAATATCCTCCAAGAACAACTTCTCCCAACCGTCCAAGAGCAGTTTGGTGATCAATAATGCCTTTTCCAGCATGATGGAGCACCTTGCCATAAAGCAAAGGTGATAGCTAAATGGCCCAGGGAACAAAACTGAGATTTTGGGGGATATTTATCATACGCTGGCGCTCGTGCGCCAGCGTATGATAGCCCCGCCGCTGCAAATTCGCAGCCCGATTCATGATGAGGCTTCTGCCTCTTCATGTATCGGGCTGCCAGCTGCGCAGCGTTTTTCCTACGCCAGGCATGGCCTGGCGTAGAAAACAACGCGACCGGCGACTTTTCACGTATGAAAAGTCGCCGGCAGCACCGAGTGCGCGCTAGCAGTTTAATACTGCCTATAATGGCCCAGTGCTTTTAAGCAGCTCCTGGGCGCTTTTTAGGGTGCAGGACCTCTTTAAAAAACCTTTTTTAGGATAGAGAAATAATAATTTGAGGAGTTGTGTAACTTAATTGGGTTATGTATATTTAGTGTTGTTGAGTGATTTATGTAGATAGATGTCCTGTGTTTCTAATGTAAATGTCAGGAATCAGGGGTAGTGGACCCACTGGACCACCACAGCGATAACGTAAGCCATCACCTGGGACCAGAGTCTAAGTGTTACCCGGCTCTCACCAGAGCCCGCCGCAAAGTGGGTTGAACTTGTTGCGACATGGTACCACCAGGTTGTTCCACAGGCGCAACCTTGTCTTGTGGCTGCGAAGGCGTTGGGGACAGGCAGAAGGTCGAGACAGGCAGCACAGGATCAGAGTCGGGGACGTAGCGGTAGGTCAGGACAGGCAGCACAGGATTGGAGGTGGGGATGTATCGGCAGGTCAGGACAGGCAGCACAGGATTGGAGGTGGGGATGTAGCGGCAGGTCAGGATAGGCAGCACAGGATTGGAGGCGGGGATGTAGCGGTAGGTCAGGACAGGCAGCACAGGATTGGAGGTGGGGACGTAGTGGTAGGTCAGGACAGGCAGCACAGGATTGGAGGCAGGGATGTAGCGGCAGGTCCGGACAGGCAGCAACGTAGCTGATAAGGGAGGTTGGGGACGTAGCGGTAGGTCAGGACAGGCAGCACAGGATTGGAGGCAGAGATGTAGCGGTAGATCAGGACAGGCAGCACAGGATTGGAGGATATGTAGGCTTAAGATCAGGACAGGCAGCATCAGTTGGAGTGGGATAGTCAGTCAGCAGCCAGGATTCGAGGGGACATAGGGTGGTCAAGACAGGCAGTCAATTTGGAGGCAGGGATGGAATTGAGGTCACAATAAGAAATCAGGATAATCACAAGGAGCATGGAACAAAGCTTTTTCTTAGGCATGGAAGCACAAAGATCCATCAGGGATCTTTGTGATTCTACACAGGAAGGGGCTGGGAATTTATCTAGGCAGGCAGCCAGCGCCAATACTCGGCCCAGGACAAGGGAGTGAGTGCGCTGGACCGCGGGGAGCAAGAAGACCGCCGCTGGAGCCAGGAGAGGTGAGTCAATGTCCAGCAGGCATAGTAAAGCGCACGGGATATGGGTCGCAGGGGCACCCGTGACAGTATACCTCTTTTACTTTACATTCTGGTGCCATGCTGGATTTTCACCTTCTGTTCTGCCAATAGTTAATCGCAGGAAGAAAAATGGCCGCCTACACTTGTGAACGGTGCTATGGAAATGGGGTAGACGCCTCCTGCTCTACTGAAGACGCAGCTAATATCCTTTACAAATCATAGGGGACAAATACAAATATAATAGAACATGACAGAGCACAAACATTCGTATGGAACAAGAAGAGTGAGGTCCCTGCTCGCAAGAGCTTACAGTCTATGAGTGTCAAGCTTCGAGATTGTGGATCCTCTGGACCACTGCGGACGATGACACAAGCCACAACCTGGGACCGTGATTCTCAAATAGTACCCCGGTTTTTTCACAACAGCTCCCCCCCAAACAGTTGTTCCTTGCTGCGCGTGTACCACCAGGTTGTTCCCAGCGTGACTTGTCCGCAATTGGCAGCCAGGGTCTAGTACAGAAACGGCAGGCATCTCGTAGTCGGGGACAGGCAGGAGGTCAGGACGGGCAGCACAGGATCGGAGTCAGAGACGTAGCAAAAGGTCAAGGCAGGCGGCAAAGGAGCAAGTCAAGGCAGAAACGGGGGTCACAACGGGAATACACAGAAACATAAGCACACGGCATAAACAAGCTTTTTCTAGGGCACAGGGCACAATGATCCTGCAGGATCACAGGAAGAGCAGGGATAAATAGATTACCTGAACTGGCCAGCGCCAATTAGTGCACCGCTGGCCCTTTAAACATAAGTTGGTGCGCATCGTGCCCTAGGAGCCGTGGATGCGCCACGGCCGAGACGAAGGAGCAGCGACAGCCGAACTGAAGAGACCAGGGCAGGTCCGTAAGTTTCGCTTGCGGCACGCAGGCGAGGGGCGAGAGGCACGGGTGACCCCGCCATCCGCGATATGGAATCGCGGGACCACCGTGACAGTACCCCCCCTTCGTCCTCCCCCTCTTCCTGGGCTAGAATCTTTACAAGAGGTCCTTGGTCCAGATATTGTCCTCAGCTCCCAAATCTCTCCTCAGGCCCGAACCCCTTCCAGTCAACCAACAAGAACCGCTTACCCCTCACTGTCTTCATATCCAGGATTTCCTTAACCTCATAATGTCAGAGAGTAGGCCACGAACAGGAGGGGAGAGTTGACGGTAAAAGCGGTTCAAGATAACAGGCTTGCAAGGAAACATGGAAGGAGTTCGGGATGCGCATGGTGGGAGATAGACGCAGCTTGTAGGAGACTGGATTGATGCGATTCAGCACCTCGAGGAACCCATGAAACGAGGACCAAGCTTGTAGCCAGAATCTTAATCGGACATACTTGGAGGACACCAGACTTGTCACCAGGATTGAAGACAGGAAAGGCCTACGTCTTTTATCGGCCTGGACTTGATTCTAGCCGAAGCCTGTAGTAAGGAACATCTGTTCCAAATGGTCTTAAGTCCCCAGCCAATTTCCTCAACAGCAGAACTCCTGGGCACGGCAGGGACAGGAGGGCAGGGATGCAATCCATAATTAAAAAAAATGGGCGCAAACCCGCGGATGTAGAGTCCAAGGAGTTATAAAGAACTATGCCCATGTAACAGAGTGACCAATCGTCCTGATGGGCAGAACAAAATGCGTAGATGCAGCCCCAAGGTCTGATTAACTCTTTCCACTTGTCATTAGACTGGGGGGTGATAACGAAGGAAGTCCATTTATCACCTGAAGTTGGTTGCAAGAGAACCCAGAATTTCGAGACAAACTGAACCCCACGTCAGAGACGATGTGCTGGGAAGTCCATGGAGTCTGAAGATGTGATGGAAGAACTGGCTGGCAAAACGTGAAGCAGATGGTAAACCTGAAGAGGGACAAATGGGACATCTTCGAAAATCGGTATTGCCAGATGAAGGTGTAATGAAGTCCCATGTCGATTAGTTCAAGGACAGCTGGGTATCGGCAACGCAGAAGAAGACCAGCAGGCTTGAGTCGTGACTGCCTTTTCCGGCACAAGAAGCACATAATCCCCAAAGTCCAGAACTCCTTGGCCAATCTGGCCACTAGTAAAACCGGTAAATGAGGTGAAGAACGCTGCGACGCTGCACCCAGGTGCCCAGCCACACGTGAGCAATGTCCCCAAGACAGAATCTTCCTACTAAGCAGGTTGTACATATGTCTTGCCAGTGGGTAGTTTGATGAAGATCACGTGCAGCCATACCAGTCGGTCAGGAGGGATGACATGCTGAGAGCCGGTTCCCTCCCCAAGGACATCCCGTAGCACGAGAAAGGGCGTCAGCCTTGATGTTCTTCTCGTCAGGGCGAAATGAATGAGAAATCGAACCAGGTGAAGAAGAGTGACCAGGGGCTTGACGTGTATTGAGTCGCTGAGGCAGTTTGGAGTAGAGAAGTTCTTGTAGTCCGTATAAATGCTGACCGGAAACCGAGTTCCCTCCCAGAGGTACACCACTCTTCTAAGGCGAGCTTAATCGCAACTTTCACGATCTCCTATGGAATAATTCCTCTCAGCGGAGGAGAACTCTTGGAAAAAAATCCACAGTGACAGTTTGACCTTTGGAACCCTTCTTGGGGCACTGCACCGGCCCCTACCGAGATGCATCTACTTTCAATGCAAGCTTCTTTGTATCGGGACGTACAGTACTGGGGCTGAAAGCGAACTGGACTTTAAAGTTCGTGAAGGCCTCCTCCAGATGAAGGCCAGATTCGGGTGGTTAGCACCCTTCTTGGTGAGCGCCCAATAGGGGATACCAGCAAGAGAAGTGTGGGATGAACTGCCGGTAGTAATTCGCTGAAGCCAGAAACCGCTGTATAACCGTAGTCCTCTACTGACGGGGCCACTGAATAACCGCAGACACTTTGCAGGATCCATCTGGATGCTTCTGTCAGAGATGATATAGCCAAGAACGGGATACTCCGCTGATGGAATAGACACTTTTCTTAGTTTGGCATAGAGGCGTTTGGCCCTTAAACGACTGAGGACTTGCCGTCATGAACCTGTTGGGTCTCAAGGTCCGGAGAGAAAACCAGGATATCATCCAATAGACCACTACACAGACATAAACAAGCTCTCTAAAAATGTCCGTTAACGATTCCTGGAAGACGACGGTTTGCGTTACCAAGTCCAAACGGCATACTGGGTACTCGATACTCTATGTCATCAAGGGTAATTAAGGCGGTCTTCCACTGATCTCCCTGGTGATACAATGAGATTTGTAGGCCCCTCGAAGATCTTAGCTCCATGAAGACTATCAACAACTCTGTGATCAGCGGCAATGGATAGCTGTTCGTAACTGTGATCTTTGTTAATCCCGCGGTAGTCAATGCACGGTCGGAGTGACCCGCTTTCTCTTGGTCACGAAGAAAAACCTGCACCAGCCGGAAGATACTTATGAATGAATCCCTTTTGCAGGTTTTCCTGATTATAGTCGACATGCTGCTGTTTCAGGTACTGAGAGGGGATAACAACACGACCCCCGGAGAAGAGGTACCCTGTAAGTGACGGTGAGGCGGCAACGTCTCGGCTTTGCTTCTTTGAGAAGATGTCAGAAAAGTCCTGATAGCAAGCAGGAAACCCCTCCAGGGCCTGGGAGCCACAGCAGAAACCAGTACTGGTACTGGAAGACATCTTCGCAGCAGCGAGACTGACAATTAGGTCCCTCACTGAAGGATCTCCCCCGACTTCCAGTCAAGAACGGGTGCGTGAGCTTCAGCCATGGTAGGCCCAACCTGGATGGAGGTGGAAGCGTGAAGTACATAAAAGACAAACTCTCCCTGTGCAGCAACACCCGACTTGCATGGAATGAGCTTGTGGCAGTACTGGACCGGGTCTGAGAGGATTTGGCCACTGACGAGGAGATACCAAAGGCTTTTCTAGATGAACCTTTTCTATGCTTTTCTATTCCGGGAGACCAGGGCTCCCGGCATCACATAGTTCCCTGCATAACCGGAGTCCACAGAAAGCGTGAGACTTGGATCTGGGTGCGGGTGCCAACTCTGAGAAGAACAGGAATCATCAGTGCGTGAGAAGCTTTGCTTTGCACCTGGGACGCTTCTCCCAAGAACCCTAGGTGCTGGTGCTTTTCCCGGACGCTGGGAGACTAATGGACAGCCCCAAGGAAGTGCTCAGGGCTGGCACAATACAGGCAGAGGTTGCCCTGAACGTCTACTACTTGCTTTCCTGAGAAGAGAGTCTGTGCCCTGTCCACCTACCATAGCTAGCCCTCCATCGAGGCTCCTCAGCAGATGGTGCTACAGGAGCGGAGCGGCCTTTGGAAAGTAGGTGCCAGGCGGGGAGACATTGTGGGCGGCGATTTGGGGTTGTTTCAAGATACGTCTCCTCGACTCCTCCATAATCGCACATCAATTCGGGTGCGCCCAAGGTGATGAGAAATTCAGGGTAGGTGGCAGGATCCCGGGCGCCAAGCTTCCTTAACTGAGAGGAGAGTCCCCTTCTTAAAAGCTGCGGACAGGGCCACACTTCGTTCCAGAAAGTCCAAAGCCAGAGTATGGAAACTGGGATGGCATACTCCTCCCACTGAAGAGTTCCCCTGGCGTTAGATTTCAACAGGCGCCGTCTCAGCATAAGAGGACCGTCGCTCGTTGTTCTTCAAAAGACGGCCGGAACTCTGCATAATACTGTCAGATTTGCGTGACCTGCGGGTCGTCTTGGTCCCCAAACGCGGGTGTAGCCAAGGCCATGGCTTTTTCCGGAGAGGAGGCTGATGACAGAAAGCCACCCTTGGATTGCTCGTGATGAATTGGGATGGAACGAATGTCTATGTGCAGGGGGATGCACTGGGTTATCAAAGCTCCTGCACCGTCATCATCTTAGGATCACTGTCATACTTGCTGGGTGAGATAGACAGCATATCCTGGGTTCAAGTGGCTGGAAAACTAGCCGGGTAGTCGGGAGCAGCCACATGACCTGTTGTTTGTTGCTAGTTGGCTAGCAGTTGCTGCATGCATGGCGGTACATGTTCCAGTTGTTCACGTTGGGTGCAATCTCCCTGGATTGCTGACCACGAAGGTAGCCAGAGTCTGCCGAGTGGGAACGGACCATCGGCGGGATCCATGGCCGGATCTTACTGTTAAGCTTCAAGGTTGTGGATCCTCTGGACCACTGCAGACGATGACACAAGCCACACCTGGGACCAGAGTCTAAGTGGTACCCGGTTTTCTCACAGCCAGACCCCCCGCTCCGGCACAAGCATTTGGTGTCTTTGATGCGGCGTGTACCACCATGTTGTTCCACAGGCGTGACTTGTCCCGCAATGGCAGCCAAGGTCGAGATACATAACAGCAGTGCAATCTCGTAGTCGGGTACAGCAGGAGGTCAGAGAACCGGCAGCACAGGATCAGAGTCAGAGACTTAGCATAGGTTCAAGGCGCTGCAAAGAGCGAATTCAAGGCAAACCAGGGTCACGGGAATACACAGAACAGCACCGGCATAAACAAGCTTTCTCTAGGGCACGGGCACAAAGATCCTTCAGGATCACAGGAAGAGGCAGGAATAAATAGATTACCTGAAATGGCTAGCGCCAATAGGGTGCGCTACCCTTTATCTGCAGAGTTGGGTGCGTGCTCCCTGAGCCCGGCTGCGCTTATCTCCCTAATCTGGCAACGCAGTTGTTCTCTCCCGGTGGGCCCGTACATTCTGCCTCTCCAGCACAGCGGCGCCCGAACTGAAGAAGAGCTGGACCCGTAAGTTGCGCTCCTTGCGTGTCGCGCTGCGCGAGGCGAGGGCGAAGGCACGGGTGACCCCGCGATCCGTGATATGGATCGCGGACACCCATGACAATGAGGATGAGGGGTGACACAAGAGCTTACAGTCCTATGAGAATGAGGGGAGGACACAAGAGCTTACAGTCTATGAGGATGAGGGGGACACAAGAGCTTACAGTCTATGAGATAGAAGTGACACAAAGCCTTACAGTCTATGAGGAGGAGGGGTGACACAAGAGCTTCCGTCAATGAGGATGAGGGGTGACACAAGAGCTTACAGTCTATGAGGATGAGGCGGACACAAGAGCTTACAGTCTATGATGATGAAGGGGTGACACAAGAGCTTACAGTCTATAGGATGAGGGCTGTACACAAGAGCTTACAGTCCTATGAGGATGAAGGTTGACACAACAGCTTACAGTCTATGAGGATGAGGGTGTGACACAAGCCTTACAGTCTATGAGGATGAGGGGGACACAAGAGCTTGACAGTCTATGAGGATGAGTTGGTGACACAAGAGCTTACTGTCTATGTGGATGATGGGGTTGACACAAGATCGTTACGTCTACAAGGATGAGGGAGGACACAAAAGCTTACAGTCTATATGGATGAGGGGGATGACACCAAGACTTACAGTCTATGATGGATGAGGGGGTGACACAAGAGCTTACAGTCTATGAGGATGAGGGGTGACACAAGAGCATACAGTCTATGAGGATGAGGGGGGACACAAGAGCTTACAGTCTATGAGGTGAGGGGGGTGACATGCAGAGCTTACGTCTATGAGGATGGGGGGGTGAACCAGAGCTTACATCTATGAGGATGGGTGGTGATGCAGAGCTTACATCTATAGAGGAGGGGGACACAAGAGCTTACAGTCTATTGAGAGGATGGAGGACACAAGAGCTTACCAGTCTATTAGAAGATGGGGGACAAAAGACTTACAGTATATGAGGAAGAGTGTAACACAAGAGCTTACAGTCTATGAGGATGAGGGGGGTGACCCAAAGCTTAACAGTCTATGTATGAGGGTGTGACACTACAGCTTCAGTCTATGAGGTGAGGGGGTGACACAAAGGCTTACAGTCTACTAGGATGAGGGGGGGACACACCAAAGAGTTACAGTCTATGTAGGATGAGGGGTGTTCACACAGAGCTTCCCTTGGCGGAGTAATCTGTACAGTTGAGGATGATGGTGTGCAACAATAGCTTAGCGTTCTATAGAGTAGGGGGGACCAAGAGATTACGTCTATGAGGAAGAGTGGGGACACAAGACTTCATATATGAGGAAGAGGGGGGGCACCAAGACTGTTACAGTCTTGAGAAGAGGGGTTACATCCAGAAGCTTACAGTCTATGAGAAAGAGGCGTGGGGTTACACAAGATCCTGTAAACTTCTACATGCCTGAGTTCTGCCAATTTCTTCATAAGGAATAGAACAAAAAGTATTATAAATGGAATTGCTTGTCGCTTACCCTCATCAGCCGCAGTTTATATACAAAGTGCCCAGGTCCTCTCCGGGACTGACTGGATAGCAGAGTCTTCCAGGTCCTGTTCCTGCTATGGTTGCCTGGATAACATGGGAGGAAAAAGTCGACCACGACATGGTTGTAAAAATAAGAGAGATAAATCCACTTATCGACCATAGGCGTCTAGTTAAGGTGTTATAGTCTTGCCTAAAGAACTGGTTTTAAGAGCTGTTTGAAACTTTGGAGGTTAGTAATACGTCTAAATAGTCCGGGGCAGAGCATTCATAGAATTGTGTGCAGCTCTAGAGTCCTTCGGAGACGGCGAGTGGGAGGTTCCGCCCTATGGTAGAGGTTAATCAGATAACACTGGCGGATCATAAGAGCACGAGGTTGGGGCGATGACTGAGATCAAAGACGGAGATGGTAGGGGGTGCAGCTAATACCAAGGCTTTTTGGATGTAGGTTTTATTATTGTTTAAAAACTGTATTCGAAAGGAGACTGCAGCAGTGCGCGACTGGCATGAACTGGAGGCGCTGTGAAGCGTTTTGTCCTGAAAGACGAGCCTGGCTTGCTGCATTAAGATCAATTGTGGAGAGAAGAGTGTTAGCAGTGGACGACCGGTTAGTAGGGATTACAGGGTCTAGACGAGAGTTAAGCAACAGTCCATGCATTTACCAAGGTTTCAAATGTGAAATGGTCGGATTCCTGGCGATGTTTCTGAGATGCATCGGCAAGGCGAGTCAGAGATTTAATGTGTGCTTCACAAGGAGAAGGTCTCGGAGTCCAGCACACACCCCGAGATGCGGCCTAACTGCTTTGGGGTTATGGTGACCCACAGAAGATATGGAGAGGGTTAGTGATAGCTCTGTTCGTAAATGGTGGATTGTCGTCATTAAAGGGATTAAGTTTCAGAAGAGAGCGAGGTACATTGATGTTATAGACCTGCAGAGAGACGTCACGAGTGTTCTGGATTAGGCACAGTAGGCATGAATGTTACGTCAAGTATATCACGCTGGTGTCATCATGCAAGTGGGAATGATAGCTGGAAACCAAAATCTGCTTGTTGGGTTTTGTCCTTGGGTGCAGTTTATAGCAGACAATAGAGAAGAGACTAGGCCGAGCCCTGATGGACCTGACACACTGAGAGAGAGATGAGAAAGAAAGATCGCTAGACAAGGACACACTGAACGTGCAGTCAGTGAATAGGAAGAACCCAAGATGACTGCCGGTCTTCGGTCATGGAGCGAAGCCTCCTGAGGAGGAGGCCGTGTTCCACAGTATCACACCTGCGATAGATCCAAAGAATCAAGGAGCGACATAGTCCCTCTGATTTTGCAGTGAGGAATCATTGGAATACGTTAGTAATGAGCAGTTTCATAGGAATGCATAGAGCAGAAACCAATTGGTAGGGTTCAGGAGCGAGTTACCTGAGAGAAAATGGAATGGTCAGGATAGACAGCGTTCCAGGAGTTTGGAGATGAAAGGGAGGTTAGACAACTTGTCGGAGTTTCGAGCACACGGATGGGTGCAGAGTAATGTTCGTTATTAATGTGGTTAAGCTTGAAAAAGAAGATGGACGCCACACCAGAAGAGAGCAGAGAGGTTGAAGATTTTAGTGCGGTGAGAAGTGACAGCTGGGGGAGAGACGTACAAAGATGTGAGGGGATGGGGGTTCACTGATGCAGGTAGTGGGTGAGGGATGGGACGCTGATGCAGTCTGGGCGGGTATGGGCGTCACTGATTGCATAGTGGGTCGCTTGAGTAGTGGGGTCACTGATGCAGAGTAGTTGGGGTGTTAGTGGATGGGTCAACTGTATGTCAGGTGTGGGGGGCGAGGGGATGAGGTCACTGATTGCAGGTTAGTGGGGCGAGGGGAATGGGGTCCACTGATGCAGGTAGTGGGGCGAGGATGGGGTCCGCTGTACGCAAGGTGTTGGGCGAGGGGATGGGGTCACTGATGCGAGTGGTGAGAGTGTTCGATGCATTGGGGGTTGGGGATTGGCATGTGCAGGTAGTGGGGCGAGGGGATGGTAACTGATTGCGAGTCTGATGCAGGTAGTGAGGCAGGGTTGGGGTCACTGACTGCAGGTATGGTGGGGGGATTTGGGGTCACTGATGCCAGGTAGTGGGGAGAGGGTGATGGGGCCTGATGCAGGTAGTGGGGGGTGAGGGGATGTGGGTCAATAATGCAGTCGTGGGGCCGAGGGGATTGGATCACTGATGCAGGTAGTGAGGCTAGGGGTATGGGGTCACTGATGCAGGTAGTGGGGCAAGGGATGGGTCACTATGCAGGTAGTGCGGGGCGACGGAAGGGTTCACTGATGTAGGATCTCGGGCGAGGGGATGGGTCGCTGATTCAGGTAAGTGGGGATGGGGGAAGGGGGAATGTTGTCACTGATGCAGGATCCGCGGGCGAAGGGATGTGCGTCGCTGATGCAGGTAGTGGATTGAGGGGAGTGGGGTCGCCTATGTCAGGTACGTGGGGTGAGGGGAGGGTACTTGCATGTTGTCGGGCAATGATCCAATTCAGGTAGTAGAGGCGAAGGGATTGGTTGCACTGATGCATAGGCGTGGATGGTTGATGAGGCAGCGGTTAGGGGAATGGTGGGTCAGCATGATGCAGGTGTGGGCGAGGGGATATCGGGTCACTGATGTCATCTTAGTGGTTGAGGGGATGGGTTCGCTGATGGCATGTTCGCGGGCGAGGGATGGGTCACTGATCAGGTATTGGGAGGGAGATGGGTCGCTGCATGCATGGTCAGGGGCGAAGGATGGGGATCAACTGATGCAGGAGGTATTGGGGAAGGAGATGGGATCAACTGAATTTCTTCCGTCTTTTTCGTATTTGCTTGTCGGATTTCCTGATCATGTGTCGATTGGAGTGCGCCACCTGTGCTTATTGCAGGTAGTGGGCGAGTAGTTGCCCTCCCTGGGTCAGCACTTTGCATCGGGCCGCCATTTGTATGATGCTCCGTGTACCCCGCGAAGTCCCGTACATGCACTGTTTAGCGTGAGAAGGAGTCCGGGTTTCTCTACTGGGAGACCTTCTTTGTCCCTTCCTGTGACTCATTCTTGTGCGAGTGACACACTCGTGCTCAAAGGAAGATATGAACCAAAGGATGACGAAGCAAAGGTGAAGGGGATTTATTCTTCTTTTTCCTTATCTTCCGGATCTCTCTGAGAATTTTATTTATTATGCATAGTGGATGTTAGTCTCCATGGATAGTGGTTGGGAAGCACACATATAAAGTGAGGAAGCCTGGAAAGCAAAGTGGTCAGAACTGGGTAGGTTGAGCCGGTAGGACGGTATAAGCTTGCAGACCCCACATTGTCCGATTCCTCCATCCCAGACATCCCGAAATGGGCGGATCAAATAGTCTGACAGTTCAACTCTGTGCCGCAGTGCCAAGCATTTGCCATCTTTCTTAAGTGTCTTTATTGCCTTTAGTTATAATAAAGCAACATTCCCTTGGCGCAACCATCATACAACGAAACCGGTTTCGCCTTGTCTGAGCACGTCTGTTTTTTGGTCCCACCTATTCTCTTTGTCAGGGAAACAGGCCTTAGGATCATCTATCCTCAGATATCATGCATTTCAAACTGTGCAAATTACGAGCGTTGGCCCGTATTGATTCGATGTCCCTTCCCAATTAAACCCGAAAAGCTAGAGTCTACCTCCGACTGCATCCAACGACTGGTAATTTATTACATAGGCGATCTGTTTCCCGCTCTTGTGGCTCGCCCTTGCGTGTGTCTCGTCCATGAAGCACTTTATTTCTTGGTGATCTGCGGTGTTCATACTCTCTGTCGCATGCACACGTTCCCCCACCGTCCCTTCCGCGCGTTTCAATCTCGGTCCGGTATGCTTCGAAGCTCCGCTTGCCGCTGGTCCTCGGAGCGCCTATTGGGTCTTCGTTGTTTGGAGCGGTCTCCTCACGCGGTTCACATAATGGTCTCACACCAGCTCACTCAGCCATCCCCTTGGATCCATAGGACACAGTCTATATGTCCTTCCTGACATTCCTACTTGTGCGTCTTAATTCATGCGACTCCTAAGTTTGATTGCTCCCCATTCCTCCCTGCTCCATTCTCCAGTGATTCACTCGCCGAATCGCTACCCTCTACCCTCTCGTATCTGTATCTAAGCTGCTGTACACTCGCCACGATGTCTTCTTACCTGACAGGTCTGTAAGACCTCCGCTGTGCGGTGCGGAGCATCACTCTCCGGAGCACCCCCCTGCTCCTCCTTTCCTGTTCTCTTCTCCCTTACAAATAGATATTAACTGTCATCTCCCTCCCTGTCTTTCCTCACCCTACTGTTGGTGTGAAGCCATCTATCCAGACACGAGTGATCATTAGCCATTCGTCGAGGACCCTGCTTTTGCAGCAGCTTAGTCCTACCTGACGCTCAGTGGCTCTATCGATGCGGATAGTGTTGCCACCTGTCTGTCCCTCACGCCCTGGCTTCACCTCAGTCCCGTCCCACTCACTGGTTCTTAAGCTTACGCTTCCACGCGTGTGCCTATGAGACCGCCACCTAGTGCACGTACGTCCTTCAACTGCCTACCATATAAATTTTACTCTTGGTTACTCCCCCTTCACATGGCAACTCCTGTCTGTGTTGTAATTGGGAGCGTGGGTCCATACTGTCTCCCAGAGCTACCCCAGCGCGACCATCGGTGCACTCACTTGCTTGATCTCTAGCTCCAGCCACGAAGCATTCACTTTTTTATCTGCACTACTCGTCAGTCCTAGCAGTCTCGCGCTGTTAGCACCCCTCTCCACATCGTCACAGGTGGGCTGTGCCCCTGCTTCGGCCTTCTAGTCTAGGGTGTTGTGCTGCCGCGATTCGGACAGTCCCCGTCCTGGGGCTCGGCGATCCGCCTCTGACTGGCTCGCTGATGACGACTCATGGATAGGTTTCAAGACTATCTCTGCATGTCTCTACCTGTCGCCAAGACTCTCGCAACACCCCTCACACTGCCTCTCCGTAAGCTCCTCGCTTCCCTCGCGTCGGCCTCCGCGGCTGGCTTCGCTCCCCCTCCAGCTGCCTCCCCCTATCGCGCTCCTGTGCATCCTGACTCACACGTCCCTCCGTTCGCTGGCCTGCGGCTTTTCAACCCCCGGAGGCTCTCTCATTTCTCGGGACGGACGTCTCCGTCCTGTACACGTGGCCTCGACGCCCTGTCGTCCTGCTAGTACCGTGTGCTGCCTTAACTGGCCACCCTTGTCTTTACTTTTGTCGGTCTAGGTTCCTGCCTTCTGTTCCAGGCCTAGATCCGCACCGGTCTGGCGTCCTTCACTCGGTCTCCTCCTAGTCTCATGAGTCTTTATTACCCTTCCCTTGACGCGGCTGGCGCCTTTCCCCATTAGTACTTCGCTTGTTACACGGAGGACTGCCTCCGGGTGTCGAGCTACGACTCATGAACTTCCTGTGGCTTCCCCATTGGGACTCGCTCCGGCCGGCGCTAGCGGCTACTCCGTCGGACCGTCCTTGGCCGCGCGTAGTAGGCAGTGCCCCCGACTGCGCTGAGCCTGCGCGGTGGCCAGTTCGGCCCACTGAGGGGCCCGCTCGATTGCTTGACTTAGAGCGGCTTTCCTCTTCCTTCTGGCACTGCTTTCACGCTCTAGGTTCTCCGATTCGGGTGTCCTCGCCCTCTGTGCGGCCTCCTCGTTGCTCGCCCCTCCGTCGGCCCGGGCGCTGGCATCGCCTGGTCCGGGCGCCGCCGCGCGTGCGCGCTCTCTGTGGGACGGCGCGGTGAGGGCGCGAGCCCCTGGGTGCGCCGAGAGCGGCCGAGTACACGGTTCTGTCTGAGCGTCCATCGACTATTCAGTCTGGCTTTCTGGCTTCTGTCCTGCCCCTCTCCTGGGCCTCTGGCGCGCGTCGCGCTCCGACTAGTCTGGGCCCGCCATCTCCCGGCTCCACCGCCTCGGCGCGCCGGCTCGCTGCGCGTGGTGTGTGTGGCGTGGCCCGCAGCAGCGGTCGTCTGTGGACACCGGCGCGCTTGGCGCGCGTCTCGGCCCCCCACGGGGGCGTCGCGGCCGGTTCCCGGCCCAGCTCGCCAGCGCCGCGCGCTCGCGCCTTCCGCGCCGCGGGGCGACGTTTTGGCGATTGTGTCCTGGGTCGGCGCGCGAATGCTCAGTCCTCGGTGCACCGGCGAGCCACCTGCCGGAAACAGGCAGTCGCGACGGCTGGGGTTGTTCCCGATTCTCCGCCCGCTCCCGCCCGCCTCCGATGCGCTGTGACTCCGCTGACTGGTCTGATAGGAGGACCAGGGAGAAGAAGTGCAGCGAGCGACCACGGGGCGACTACGTCCAATCAAACTGGTGGGAAGTGAGAGGCCTGGCCTCGGTGGCGGCCGGTAAGGGCTAGCAAATGTCTGCTCCTCCCGGTCGTGCCACTTGAACGAGCCGAAGTAACCCCAGTGGCTCGAGCGGACCGACCTCTAGAGAGAGGAAGAAGGGGAGCGGCGGACGGGGGAGAATGAGGGGGCGCGGCCGGAAGCCGGAGCAGACCGGGCCGTGACTGCCTTCGGATGGGCGTGGACACGGTTCGAATTCGCCAGTGTCGGCTGCGGTTCGCCACCACAAGCGCGGAAGAAATGAGGAACAATTTCGGGGCAGACAGGAACGTCTCCTTCTTCATCAGGATCGTTCACTCGTTCAGAGTGTTCCCTTATATGTTCGTGGCCTCACCTTTACCGTGAAACTTCTCAACAGCTGCTACTGAGTGCACAACCAGCAGAGGTAAGTCTCCTCTAAAAACAATAGTTCTATGCTGCGGTTTAGAGTCCCACCGGCAGGGTTATTAGGGTGTAGTCCATCGAACTTTCAGCTCTCGACATTTTGTTGATGAAGGTTTCCCCCCCTTTGATCAGGGGGGATGATTGCAATAGCGACGATGAAGTTTCGGATAATTGTCCTGAGTGTTTTTCCTCTCCATGAGTTCGGACAGCGGGTGCCCTTTGTTCTTTTTTCCTTTTTTCCTTATGTTTTCCGTATGTGTCATTTTATTCTCTTATAGAGGGCCGTATTGCTCTTCCTACGTATCATTTTTCACACTTACATTTATCCATACACCCCACACCCCTTTGTACGACAATTTATTTATTTTTAACTTGGAAGGAGACTTGGCACCCGCACATTTTTAACCTCATGGACTGGATCTTTTAATTTCCAACGGTTTTCCACCTAGAGACCCCTTTTTACATGGGAAGAAGTCCATTGGCATTTGCATCTCAAGATGGTTTGTTTTGTATTTTTTGGCGATAACACGTCATAAGAAATTGGCCTAATAAACCCCACCAGTAACGTTGTCAAGCTGCTGAACCGCCTCCAGACCCACTGTCTCCCCTCATACCCAGCCCATCATCCAGAAAACCTTGAAACGATATGCAGCTGATGCAGAAAGTCAAATAGGCGAGAGCCAAACCACGAGTCAAGCTCTCCCCGCCTCTGAACACCCTTTCCTATGCGATCGCCATCTCGCCAACTTCCAGGAGATCTGATCAATGATGTCCCTGTCCTCAGGACCATCAATTACAGTAACGGGGGTTCTCTAAATGCAGGGGGAGCCTGACCCCAGTTCAACGCTCCCGCCCCCTCAACTTCCAAAATCAACCCCATCTCATCTTTTCAAAGCTGATTTTCTGGCATGATTCCACCACCGCTGGGCCAGGGAGGAAACACCCTTCAGAAGCTGCCAGCCCCCCCCACCAACCCACTGCTGGTGATCCCCCAGGCCACCCAACCTCTTTTTTTTTTATTAAAATTTTTATTAATTTCTTACAACAAACAAGGTAAAGCCTAGCCGATTACCCAATGGGCCACTACAGTCATTACAAACAAATGAGCACGGTCGTATTACAACTAGTTTTACAATTCACACTTAGTCCATGCTAGATAATTGTGTTCTTTGTCTCAATCATTCCCGCTAGAACCCCCGTTTAGCCTACTGATACGGACCAAGATTGGGTCCAGCAGGGCTTCATAACAATTGGCAATGTATTTTTTTTCAATTCCGCTTGGGAGGCCCTTAAGGGTCCAGTATTTTCAACATACATAAACTAGCGTAAGGTAAACAATTTAGTAAACGTCAAACATACTAATATAAGCGTATAATCAGGCCTAAAGGTACGTCACAAGTTCCTTGTTTATTCTTTGTATTGCATTGAAAGTTTTAAGCTATTTTTTTTTGTATTGCTATCCTATTGACCTGGATGATTACTTCACCTAGTTTGGACATCGGGATCTTTTTCCAAGTCTTGTGAGGACCATTTCAGTGGCAAGGAGTATATGGGCCACTTATGGTTCTGGTTTTGGATGGTATTCCTGTAGCCTATTAGAAGGAGTGCAGTAGCAAGAGGGGTGAATGTTTCTATGCCAAGATGTATGGGTAATTCGTAAGACTTGAATGCAGATTCCCTGAATTTTGGGGCACGCCCGTAATGTGTAGAAGGGTTCCCCTTTTTCCGCAATGCTCCACATCCCGGGGGTAAAGAAAGGGAAAATTTTGCTTAGTCCTCTCTGGGTGAAGTACTACCTCATGTGTGTCTTTACTATTGCCTCAATGTGGGATATGCTACGAAGGTGCTTGTGGATTAATGTAGAGTTTGTTGCCATTGGGTAATTGTATATTTGGAGTTTAATCTTTCCCATGCTAGCATGTGTAGGGAAACAGATCCTTTTTCTTTCTATTGTGTCACATACATGTGTTTACCATGCTTAGTACCATCCCCCCGTACAACAGATCATTTTACACTTATACCACCCTGTTCAAGGCAGATGAAGTGTGGTAATGCCTCCAGTAGGTTCCTTGTGCCAAGAACTATACAAACTGTCTGCTACCTAAATAACGTGGAATTCTCTCAAAACAACATGTGATGTCTCGTGGTTCCACCGATCAGCTCGTACTATAACAATGATTTTGACCCACACACACATCATAGATTGGGATATTTCCCTTTTTCTCCAAGGTCAATACCCTCTAACCAGGAGTACACTCCTTCACCCAGCACATTTTTGCTTGCTGAATTTATTTTGTAGCATATTTGCGGGATTTGAGGTATTGAAACACCTCCTCTTGGTCAGTAAAAAATTCTTGGTAGTGAGGTGAAAGGTTTTCAGTTTCCACTTCACTTCAATCGCGGGCTCTCAAAGCAAAGTCTGGAACATCATAAGAAAGGTTTCTGGCTGACGCCTCGGGGCCACCAGAGTTTGAAGAGAAAGCAAGATGGCCAGAAAGAATCAAACTGCAAATTACGATCGGTGGCCTGTCCTTCATAAACAGAAGAGAAGGTTAACTCACCCCGTTAATCTCTGCGTTCTGATCCCTTCCCTCCCTTTTTCTTTCTCCCAGTTGGTTAGGTTTATCCTTTTGTTATGTTTAATTCTAAGAGGTGATGGGATTAGTTAGTGAAAGTTTTTTATTGGCTTTGACTGGATTGTTATTATTGTTTTCCATCTTGGTGTAAGCCTCGAGTTGTAAGAAAATGGGGACGGAGGGGGTTTAATCTTCCATAAAATATTGTTATTCTCATTTGTAAAGGGGAACTTATTGTTTAGAGTGTGCTGTTCTTTTTGTGTCCAGTGATGTGTCCCGAGTGTTTTTCCCCGCCAGTGTCTTGATTGGTCTAGTATTGTATGCTCTGTATAGTACTCTTTACTCTGGTACTCACTCCTAATTCCTCCACATGTTTTGGGTCTGACGAGGGTGTGAAACGAAACTCGGTGTTGGTGTCTTTCCAAATAAATTTTCTACTTATAGATCTAACTCTCGTAAAATAAGCTTCCGTCCGCCACAGGGATGGGGAGAGTCCTGAATAGATAGAGGAGTTTGGGGGAGGGTCAGCATCTTGAAATCTGCTATTCTTCCCACAAGAAAAAAAAATAAAATTCCTTTGGTAAAATTCTGCTATTTCTTTTCTATTTTATCTAGCATTGGGACATAGTTTGTTTAACAGATTGGGCGTTGGATAATGCCCAGCTCGATTCCCAGGCCCAATCTCTAGTAAGGCGTTTTTTAATATTTAATTTTGTTGGTGTATGTTAATCGTGTAGTATTTGGGATTACTTTTATTACTTTATAGTACGAGATATTCCAAAAGCGTTTATTATCTCAAAGATAATGTTTAGTTGTTTTCCGGATTTGAGGAATGTAAGGAATTATATCATCTGCCAAAAGGTGTATGTTATGCTCCTCTTTGCCTCTCGATGCTTCCGCTGAGGTTTCAATTGAAGACGAAACCTTATGGGGAATAGAGGTCAATCCACCTTGCCTAGTCCATGCCATTCGCTTGGGCTAGCGGGCCTCTTGATGGTACAATGAGTAGAGAGCTCTAATACCATCAGTATATTGCCTTCCAGAACAATTTTTTTTAAAAACATAATCACCAATTCACCCTGTCGAACGCCTTTTCGGCATCCCGGTGAGAAATGTGGCAGGAAGATTGTTAATTTCCCAGTTTTGAGGATATTTAATCAGTTGTCTTCTGTTGTCCCGACGCTTGCCTACCTGGGTTGATCTGACTGGCCTTAAGCTATAATGCCTGGTATGACGTTCTTAAGCCTATTTGCTAATATTTTTGCATAGAGCTTTAATGTCCTCATTCATAGGGAAATGGGGCGGAAATTCACAGTTGATTATATTTTATATCCGCCGGTTTCCCTTGTTCGGGAGAGCCACTATAAGTGCGGAGAGCATTTTTTTCTTCAGTGAATTTCCCTGTTTTGCACGCTTTTTTCGAATACTTTCTACGTAGATTATGGAGTGAGAATATTAGCATATTTTTTAGTAGAGACCAGGACGAAACCATCTGGTCCAGGGTCTTTGTTAGAATGATGCCTAAGTATTTCCTTTCGCTGATTGGAGTGTTATGTTTCAAGGTTTTTCTGGTGAGAGTTTTTGGGGAGTTATCTAGGAATTGTCGGATAAGTGTCCGTTATGTCCTTGTCGAGATTATAGAGTTCTGCGTAGTAGGCCAGAAATTCGTTCGCTATGTATCATTTATTCTAAATCCCATAATTATTTTTATATGATAATACATTTTAATCTACACACAGGGGCTCGGCGGGGACTTTCTAAGTTGGCTCGCGTGCTATGCTTAATCTGTATGTAGGCCGATGGAGGAAACTGGCCATCTATGCCGATATGACGTCACGGACACCCTGTCCCTATGGCTACTTTATAGACAATATGGTTTTTTTATATGGAAATGGGGGTGACATTGTATTACAATTTTTTAAAATGAAATTATAAAAAGGAGTTTTATCTACATTTCACTCCCACATATATTCAAAGACATCTGTCAACTTTCATGAAGTCTCACAAGGCTGGAAAAAATCTCACAAATCCTACAGAAACCACAACTGACAGCAACCGATTTCATACCACTATACGGCTGTCCCTTAGCCTTTTGGCTACAAAACATCCCCCAAGGCCGATTTTACAAGAATACGTCCAGAATGCACGATATTGAAGAATTATTGGAAGAGGCGAGGTTCTAATGAAAAATTGAGGATAAAGGGTATAATGAAAAAGAACTAGAAAAACACTAAGTATAAAAATAGCATACATTACAAGAGACATCTACGAAAGAAAAGAACATCACCGACAGACGCCGAACCCCCAGAAATAGATCCCTTTTTTAATTAATCATACGTACTGGGGGCTTATTTAAGAATATCATCACCAAGACCTGGGACATCCTTAAGGAGGATTAAGTCCATAGTGAGATATTTCCTGAAAACCCCCTCCTTCACTTTTAAAAAAGCAAAACATTTATGAAATCTAATAGCCCCCACCATCAAGATAAAAGGTGTCCCCAAATACAAACAAACCCTCTTTGAGAGCAAATGCCAACATGAATTCTTTCTCCCGGTAAAAGTGTTCTATGTGTAAAACTTGAAATTAAAAGTCCAGTCCATGAGGTAAAAAATGTGCGGGTGTGCCAAGTCTCCTTTCGCAATTAAAAATAAATAAATGGCCGGACCAAGTGTGATATATGGACTAAAATGTAAGTGTGAAAAATGATACGTAGGAGAACAATACGCCCCCTCTCATAGAAATAAATGAACACATACGGAACATAAAGGAAACAGAACAAAGGGCACCCGCTTTCCCACACCCCTCATGGAGAAACACTCATGACAATTATCCGGAACTTCCTGTCGTATTGCAATCATCCCCCAGGGGGCACTTCATCAACAAAATGTCGAGAGCTGAAAGGTAAGAGGATCTACTAACTACACCCTAATACCCTTGCCCCGGTGGGACTCAACAGGGCGGAAATAGAACTATTTTGTTTTTTTAGAGACTTACCTCTGTGGGTGCACTCAGTTAGCAGCTTGATAAGTTCAAAGGTGAGGAACAAGTAGCTATATAAGGACCCCCTCTGAACGATGAACATGCCCTGACGAAGGCGACCGGTTCCGTGAGCCGAAACACGTAGGAAATTATGTTCCCCGTTTTGTTCCAGTAGCTCCAGTGGTGACTGTCACCGAGCACATGACACCGGAGAAAACTATCGAACTTTACCACTTCACATCCGAATGCGTCACCGGCCTGGGGCTGCTCCGATCCGTGGAAGAGACAGGCATTCCGCTCACTTTCCCCTCCAGTTTGTGGACGGTGAATGAACACCACAAGCAAAGGTAAAACTATCATTTCATTGGAGGAGCGCGGTATACAGAACCCACATTTGTTGGTAATGTTATTAATATGTTGCTTTGTGTCTTTTCTTTAGATGTTCACACCTGATCCCCTGTCAGAGGCCTCTTTCAGGAGTGGAAAACGGAAGAAAAAAGACAAACACAGAAGGGGTCATTTACTAAAGGCCCAAATCGCGTTTATCTGAATATTTCCAATTTGTGCCGATTTTCCCTGAATTGCCCCCAGATTTTGGCGCACACGATCGGATTGTGGCGCATCGGCGCCGGCATGCACGCGAATCCGGAGGGCCGTTGGCCTTAAGAACCCAGACGGATTCGGAAAACCGCCTCATTTTAAGAAAAAAACGTATCAGCTTGACACGCACTTACCTCACACTCCAGCGTAGGACGGTGAACTCCAGTGAACTCCGACGGACTCATTAGCAGTGACACCTGGTGGACATCGGGCGCACTACCTTTGTGAATCGCCGGAAGACCCAAATCCTCCGCAGAGAACGCGCCGCTGGATCGCGACAGGACCGGGTAAGTAAATCTGCCCCAGAATGTTTAGTAAGTGGAAGCAACCACTGCCTGAAGAGGCTGGTACTAATGTGTGTCTGTCTCGCTCGGCCTCTGTAGGATCTAACCCTTTAAGGGCTGAGGCTGAGGATGATGATGAGGATCTATATCTCCTCCGGCGGTGGAGATGCGTTAGGCGACTAATAGAATCTTTAAGAATGTTTACCACAAACGGCTACCCAACAACACGAAGTGATAGAATCGCCAGTGGCATAACAGGGATGGGAAGGCTCCTTCTAAGCATCTGGTTTCCAGGTGACAAATTCATGTGTCCTACAAATTGATCCCCCAATTCAGTTCACATTGGTAAGCAGTTCCTAACTGGATCTACCAGTGATTAACAGGGGTTTATCCGGGTTTAAATTTTTTTTAGGTCCGGGCTGTGGGAAGTCTAGTTAAACATAATAAAACATGTACTTCCCCCTCCGGCGCTGCGTTGTCCCCGCGCCCCCGGTCCCTTCAAACCAGGTGCACTGAAGCCCGCGCACGGAAACTTCCCGTCCACGCTCGGACGTCTCCTCCCCCTCCCATGCGTCCCTATCTCTCATCGTTGTTAATCGCTGAAGATTGTGCGCATGGAGCTTTTCGGCCGGCCGGAAGCTCCCGGTTCTCGTTAATGAAACCGGCTCACAGAGAAGACGGGCTCGGGCGCGGGACAATTGTGCAGCAGCCGGAGGAGGTAAGTAACATGTTTTTAATGTTTTAACTATCCCTCCCCAGCCCAGACATAAAAAAAAATTTAAACCCGGATAACCCCTTTAAGCTTTCAAAAAGGTTGTTTTTTTCCCTCGCAAGAGTCCATAATTACTTACTGCAGAAACCGCGTGGGACAAGAAGGCAGAAGGCTTTTTATAGGAAACATTGCGCCTTCCTCACATCCTGTAAGGAAGCTCAGGCCCTCTGTACCGGTGGCTAGGTTACTAAAGGATCTGGCCAGCCAACTCACTCAGGATCTCAAAGATAATGGGGCCATTTCCTAATGGTCCAAATCTCCACTTTTGTCGGGTTTCCCGGCGATTTCCGCTTTGCGGCGACAATTCCCCAGGGATTTTCGCACCGATTGGATTGTGGCGCACTCGCGACAGCTTTCACAACGCCTCAGAAACTCGGGAGGCGTTGCCCTCCGGCAACCCGACGGTTTGTGCAAGACCGCGGAATTTGAAAAGACTTTGTGGCCGCTAAAGAATCAACACTCACAGTAACACCGGGATGAAAGAGGTTACTCTCCGGTGCCTCGGTGCAGGTCCCGCAACCCGAATCAGTGTCTGACAACTCGCCGCGGGATCGCGACTGGTACTGGGAGTACCTCATCAATTTCAAACATTACAAATTTCAAAAAACCCGACAGGGAGCAACTTCTACAAGACGAAGCCATCAATCTAAGCCCTCAATTAATGTCACCAGAAATCCGGTCCACAGACTAGGTCTATTCTCTGCAGCCCTGGTTAAGGATTTCCTCAACTGGTGGGGTTTCAAGGCTACGCCATGATTCAATTCCCTCCCCGGACAGATACTTGGACCCATTGGAGACAAAAATCTCTGGTCCCATTTTTTGGTTTCCTGGGGAGAAGTCCCATCCCTCCCAACCCAACACAGGAGTTTATTCAATGATTTTTTGGTCCCAAAGCCAGACAGACACATGGCGTCTCTTGTAGACCTAACATGTTAAATCAAGTTCGAATAAAGAACTTTCAAATGAAACCTATCAGCTCTGTCCTGAACCTATTATAGAAGGATCATTCATGCGTCTGGGGACCTGTTAGACCTTATTCTACAATATTCCTATTCTGCCGTCACAAGATGTTGCCCAGGATACTTTCCATAAGCCCAGAATCCACCACTTTCATCAAGTGCCTCCCATTCGGATAAGCTCTTCAGCCCATCTGTTTTCTCTCTCTTCTCTCAAGGTCATAGTGGTACTGACGTGCCTGCGCTTCATTCAGCGTGCCATGCTTTATAAAATCAATTCACAATTCACTTAACCCTGGAATTGTCAGAGGTCAGGAGACAGAACTCTGGGCAGATCCGTTCCCTTATTCATTGATGAAAGTGCTTGGGTCACCTGACATTGAAGCTCGTTCCCTGTGCGAGGCTCTTTAAGATCATCCCGCTCCTCTCATCATGGAACGGAAATCCTCACATCTGGACCTCGTTGTGGATCCAGAACAACAGTGTCCAGTTCGCTAGGGAGATACAATCTCCGACCTCTGCTGCGGTTCCGCGCAATCCACCTCTAGTACGCTACCAGCGTCTCTGGCGTGCGCCCCTGGGCAGCGAGCGGCTTGCTAGATCTTCGCTAGTCTAGAGTTTTGTTCGGAACTGCGGACTTGTGGTACCTCTGCATGGTGCCAGTTATCCTGCACCATGAGGGGTTAAATTCCCAGAAGTTGACCAGCTCTATCAGTTTCTGTGAGGTTTCTGGCTGCAAAATTTCAGCTTCACTACTCACCTGTGCCAGTGTTTGAAATCTCCATCACTACGCGCTTTCTCACATTAGGTGTACTCGCTCGTATCTGTATCTGTATTTTTGTGACCTCGGCGATTTTTTGACATGGACTCTTTGCTTACTGAATTTTGCTCTTTATTGTACTCTCTCGTTTAACCATTCATGGACCATCACAGGGTCACAATGCTAGTAACGCTACACTGAGAAGATGGTCAAAGATATGATCACAGAATGTATAATCTTATCAGGCATAGAGTCCCATCACAGTTAGAGCACGTTCCCACCAGATCCACCTTGATGTCTTGGGAATAATTTGGGAAAATTCCATTACAACATGGATCTGGGCCACGCGCCCGGGGCATCACATCCCTTTTCGAAAACACTAGAGGTTGACGTCCGCCTCGAGGGTTTTCGGCATTTGGTAAACGGTGCTAAGCAATGCACAAATCCCCCCAATATGCTTTGAAACCCTTATGTGCTGCCGACCAGACGATAATTTGCTTACTCTCGACCCTGGAGTCCGTTGAGGCAGCACCTGCCCATCCTAAAAAACATATATACTGCGTGGTATCATCAGAGGTGCACGGTCTTTTCTTCTTACTGGTGTACTGGGTGCAAACAGTCGTCTTTCTGGTGTACTTGGTGCCCGGGTAATCTTTACTGGGTACCTGGTGCACACGTCTCTTAAACTGATGTACTGGTGACGGGTCTTCTTACTGGTTTGCTGTTCAAGGGTCTTTTTCTGATGTCCTGGTTGCACGGTCTGCTTACTGGTGTCCCTGTTGCACAGGTCTTCTTATTGGTGTCCTGCTGCCGGGTCTTCTTACTGGTGGTGCCTGGTGCACGGTGTTCTTACTTAACCTGGTCCTGGTTCACAGTTCTTCTTACGTGTCCTGGTGCACGGGTCTTCTTACTGGTGTCCTGGTGACACGGGTCTTCTTACTGTGTAATGGTGTCCGGGTTGTGTTACTGGTGTCCTGGTGACGGTCGTCTTACTGGTGCCTGGTGCACGGGTCTTCTTCTGGTGTCCTGGTGCACGGTCTTCTTACTGTTGTCCTGGTGCCGGTTTTCCAGTCTTACTAAGTGTCCCTGGTTCACAGGTCTTCTTACTGGTTTCTCCCGTGCACGGGTCTTCTAACTGGTGTCCGGTGCACGGTCTTCTTACTGGCGTCCTGTGCCAGGTCTTCTTACTGGTGTCCTGGTGCACGGGTCTCTTACTGGTGTCCTGTGCACGGTCTTCTTACTGGTGTCCTGGTGCCCGGTTTCCTCTTAACTTGTGTCCTGTGCACAGGGTCTTCTTACTGTGTCCCTGGCTGCACAGTCTTCTTACGGGTGTCCTTGTGCACAGGATCTTCTTACTGGTGTCTGGTGCACTGGTCTTCTTACTTGTGTACTGGGTGTACGAATGTCTACTGGTGTCCCTGGTGCACGGTCCTTCTTACTGGTTTCCTGGTGTACTAGTGTCTCACTGGTGTCCTTGTGTACGAATTGTCTACTGTGTCTGGTGCCGGGTCTTCTACTGGGGTGTCCTGTTGCACGGGCTCTTACTTGGTGTCCTGTGCACAGGTCTTCTTACTGGTGGTCCGGTGCACGGTTCTTCTTCTTACTGGTGTCCTTGTGCAAGGGTCTTCTTACTGGTGTCCTGGTGCACGGTTCTTCTTACTGGTGTCCTGGTGCAACGCTTTCTCTTCTTACTGGTGTCCTGGTGCACGGTCTTCTTACTGTGTCCTGTGCACGGGTCTATCTTACTGGGGTCCTGTGCACGGGTCTTCTTACTGGTGTCCTTGTGCACGGGTCTTCTTACTGGTGTCCGGGTGCACGGGTCTTCTTCCTGGTCTGGTGCACGTCTCTTACTGTGTCCGGGGTCACGGTCTTCTTACTGGTGTCCCTGGTGCACTTTTCTTCTTACTGGTGTCCTGGTGCACCGGGTGCTTCTTACTGTGTCCTGGGTGCACGGTTCCTCTTTACTGGTGTCCTGGTGCATGGGGCGTCTTACTGGTGTCCTGGTGCACGGGTTCTTCTTACTGGGGTCCTGGTGCACAGGGTCGTCTTACTGGTGTCCTGGGGCACGGTCCCTTCTTACTGGTGTCCTTGTGGCACGGTTCTTCTTACTGGTGTGTCCTGGTGCAGCGGGTCTTCTTCTTGCCTGGTGCACCGGGTCTTCTTACTGGTGTCCTGTGCACGGTCTTCTTACTGGTGTTCCTGGTGCACGGTCTTCTTAACTGGTGCTCGCTGGTGCACGGTCTTCTTACGACGGTGCCTGTGCACGTGTCTTGCTTTACTGTTGCCGGGTGCACGGTCTTCTTACTGGTGTCCTTGTGCCCGGGTCTGCTTACTGTGTCCTGGGCCGGGTTCTTCTTACTGGTGTCCTGGTGCACGGGTCTTCTTGCTCTTTATAGATGTGGAAAGCTATTGGTTAATTGTTGGATACTGCTTATTCACATGTTCTCTTCTGGTTTACACCTAGGGGAGTTAACACATTATGTGCAGCCTCACAGACTCAAGGAAAAGGAAATTTCGGTAAGCAAATTTCCACCCTTACATGGTATCACCCTTATATCGTATCAATCACCCTCAGAATCGATCACCCTATAATCGTATCACCGCTCATATCGTATCAACCCTACACGCATCGTATTATCCTTATATCGTTCACCCTTACCTCGTATCACACTTACAATCGTCCACCCGTACTCGTATCACCCTAAATCGTATCAACCTATATCGTAATAACCCTTACATCGTATCACCCTTATACATCGTATCAACCCTTATATCGTACACCCTACTTAATCGTATCACACCCTTATATAGTCTAACCCGTATTCGTATAACCCTTATATCTTATACGTACACCCTTACATGGTATCACCCTATAATCGTAGCACCCTTACAGGTATCAACCCGTAGATCGGTATCACCCTTATTCGTATCACACCTTACACTCATAGTAGCCTTATGTTCGTATCACACCCTTACATCTATCAACCCTTAATGTATATCACCCTTATAAGTATAACCCTTATATCCGTATAATCCCTTATATAGTATAACCCTTATAATTCGTAGCACCCTTTACATGGTTCACCCTTATATCGTAGCAACCCTTACATGGTAATCATCCGATATATTAATACCCTTATATCGTATCACCCTTACATGGTATTCCCCCGTATATCCGTATCACCCTTATAAGTATCTGTATCACCCTTACATCATATTAAATACCCTTATAACTCGTATCACACCCTTACATCGTATCACCCCTTACATCATAGCACCCTTATTCGTATCACCCTTATATCGTATCACCCTATTCGTATCACCTTATATAGATATAACCTTATATAGTAATAAACCCTTATTAGTATAACCCGTATATCGTATCACCCTTACATGTAATCCCCCGTATATCGTATCAAAGCGTATCACACCCTTATAAATCATCGTATCACCCTTACATCATATTACCCTTATATCGTATCACCCTTATATCGTATCACCTTACATCATATCACCCTTATATCGTATCACCCTTATATCGTATCACCCTTATATAGTATCACCCTTATATATTATAACCCTTATATAGTATAACCCTTTTATAAAGTTTAACCCTTATATCGTATCACCCTTACTGGTATCACCCTTATATCGTATCCACCCTTACAGGGTATCAGCCGTATATCGTATCACCCTTACATGGTATCACCCTTACATCGTATCACCCTTATATCGTATCACCCCTTATTATAGTATAACCCTTATATAGAAGTATAAAACCCTTATATAGTATAACCCTTATATCGTAATCACCCTTACATCGTATCACCCTTACATCGTATCACCCTTACATCATATCACCCTTATATCGTATCACCCTTATATCGTATCACCCTTATATCGTATCACCCTTATATCGTATCACCCTTACATCGTATTATCCTTACATCGTATCACCCTTATATCGTATCACCCTTATATCGTATAAAACCCTTATATCTTATCACCCTTAACATCGTATCACCCTTACATCTACATCACCCTTATATCGTCACCCTTACCATACTATATAACCCTTATATAGTATAACCCTTATATCATATCACCCTTACATCGTTCACCCTTACCTCATATCACCCTTATATCGTATCACCCTTATATCGTACACCCTTACATCGTATCAACACCCCTTACCATCGTATTATCCTTACATCGTATCAACCCTTATATCGTATCCCCCTTATACGTATCACCCTTACATGGTATCACCCTTATATCTTACACCCCTTACATGGTATCAGCCGTATATCGTATCACCCTTACATCGTATCCACCCTTACAACATCGTATCACCCTTATATCGTATCACCCTTATATAGTATAACCCTTATATAGTATAACCCTTATATAGTATAACCCTTATATCGTATCACCCTTACATCGTATCACCCTTACATCGTATCACCCTTACATCATATCACCCTTATATCGTACACCTTTACGTTCACCCTTATATCGATCACCTATCTCGTATCACCTTCTCTGACACATCGTATTATCCTTACATCGTATCACCCTATATCGTATCACCCTTATATCGTATAACCCTTATATCGTATCACCCTTACATCGTATCACCCTTACATCATATCACCCTTATATCGTATCACCCCTACCATACTATATAACCCTTATATATATAAACCCTTATATCGTATCACCCTTACAATCGTATCACCCTTACCTCATATCACCCTTATATCGTATCCACCCTTATATCGTATCACCCTTACATCGTATCACCCTTACACCCAATCGTATTATCCTTACATCGTATCACCCTTATATCGTATCCCCCTTATATCGTATCACCCTTACATCGTATTTTCCTTACATCGTATCACCCTTATATCGTATCACCCTTATATCGTAGCAACAATCACCCTTATATATCGTATCACACCCTTACAACATCGTATTATCCTTCAATCGTATCACCCTTATAATCGTAATCACCCTTATAATCGTATCACCTTATATCATATCACCCACTTATATCATCGATCACCCTTATATCGTATCACCCTTATATCGTAGTATCCTTATATCGTATCACCCTTACACTCGTAATCAATCACCCTTATATGATATCACCCTTACATCGTATCACCCTTATATCGTATCACCCTTATATTATATTACCCTTACATCGTATCATCCTTACATTGTATCAGCCTTACATCATATCATCTTACATGGTTCCCCCTTATATCGTACCACCCTTACATCGTTCACCCTTACGTCGTATCACCCTTACATCGTATCACCCTTACGTCGTATCACCCTTACGTCGTATCACCCTTACAATCGTATCACCCTTTACAATCGTATCACCCTTATATCGTATCACCTTTACATTGTATCACCCTTATATTGTATCACCCTTACACTCGTATCACCTTCCATACTATCACCCTTATATTATTTTAACCCCTTACAATCGTATCACAACCTTTATATCGTATCACCAACCCTTATATCCGTATCACCCTTAATCGTATCACCCTATATCGTATCACCGTATAGTATATTACCCTTTACCCTTACCCAACCAATCGTTTTTTATCAGAACCCTCCGATAACACTAGCAAACACGCTACTGCCATAGCCCTCAGAACACCAGACCAAGTTCACACTGCTCCGGCGTATACATGATTTAGTAAGAAGCTCCTAGTACGCTTTTTTCTACCACCAGGATTAATTATTGTAAACCAAGCACACTGACATACAGGTGTGTGCCCCCTCTGGTAGGGTCCGATCTTCTTTTAGCTTCTCATGTCCTTATTTTAAAGAAAAAAATGGCTTTAAAAATTATGCAAATGAGCCAGAGGGACTCCTGGCTCAATAGATGTCAAGAAAGCCTGGAGCCCCTCAGACTCATTTGCATACTTTTAAAAAACTTTTGTTGGCTTAATAACTTAAAAAGCTAAAAGAAGAGCGCATCCGGCCAGAGGGGGACACACCAGTATGTCACTGTGCTGGGTGTACAATTCTTCATCCTGGTGGTAGATTTCCTTTAAGTCTACAAGAAGAGTCCTATAAGACTTTAAAAGATTTAATACAATGGGGGATATTTATCATACGCTGGCGCTCATGCGCCAGCGTATGATAGCCCCGCCGCTGCAAATTCGCAGCCCGATTCATGATGAGGCTTCTGCCTCTTCATGTATCGGGCTGCCAGCTGCGCAGCGTCTTTCCTACGCCAGGCAGGGCCTGGCGTAGAAAAAAACGCAACCAGCGACTTTTCACGTATGAAAAGTCGCCGGCAGCACCGACAGCACCGACAGTAACGCCCCGCGCCGGCCCACTCCAGTCCGGCCGCGCCCCCCCTTCACGCCCCTTCACGCCCCACTGGCGTGAAGGTGGCGGATTGAGAAAAATAATCGCAAAAGCTAGCAATAAGCTAGCATTTGCGATTATTTCAGGGCCTCTGCGCCACTCGCGGTGCGCAGAGGTCCTGATAAATATCCCCCAATGATGTGCATTGCAGACCCAAAACAAACAGTTTTCAGATCAAAGATTTACAAAAAATTGGTAACAAGGACATATATACAATAATATACAAAATGGTATAAAGAACAGGATAAAAACAAATAGTGTCACTAGTAAATAGTTCAAAGTAACTTGCGGATTTGGACATCCTTTCTAGGTGATAATGGACTCACTAGTGGGGGGTTTCTTGCACAGGAGGACGAAGATGATCTTCTGGTTATTGGCCTTCACTACCGGAGTCTGGTGATATTTCCAGAAGATCCCAGCACAGCACAAGTCCATCATACAAAGATAATGGAGAGAAGAGCCAAACACATTCCCAGTCCATCATCATAGGAGAGAATTCCAGTGGTCTTCAGAGGCAGGAAGTTTCTCATCTCATTGGAGTAGTGATCTTCAGGACACTTCACACATTCATCTGCGTCACAATTAAGATAATAAATCCTTTATTAGTCCCACAGAGGAAATTCACAGCATTACAGTAGAAGAGAGATCCGGAGAGTGCAGGAAAACAATGACAGACAAAAGGATAAAAAGACAAATAGAAGAAGAGAAGCAATGATCGGCAGTTTGTATTCATTCAGTCGTGGATGGACTGCGGGACGGGTAGGTGATGGCACAGGTTGGACCTTGTTTGTACAAGTGTACATGTTATGAGAAAAGTATTGAAGACAAGTAGAAACTACATATGCAGAAAACATTTCTGTCCTTACTACTTTGACACTGGTTTACCTCCTTTTTGATGGCAGCTTTTGATTGTTTTTAGCCACCTCTACTTGTCCCTCGTGGACTCCTGAACTGGTTTACCTACAGTTGACCCTGGTGTGATGGACAGAATCGTCGTGTCTGTCTGATGTCAGAGAACTGATCTAATCATCTTATAGACTGGGGTTCTGGCGTCTCGAAAATATTTTATTACTAACTGGTCTCTGCACATGATAGTATTGTACTGAGGCAGCTACTGTTTATTCTCTTTTCCATAGTTTTGGACGTTTGCTTGATCTCTGACTATCATTCTGCCTTGTGATTTGTATGGCATTATTTGGCAATTAGTTGTTCCTTTCTTTGTCTTCATGTTTGCACTTGGCTTGTAACAGTCTTACACACTTGATCCTTTGCCTTCACGTATGTGTATATTTTATCAGATGGAAGATTAGTATTTTTATAATCCTGGTTTCCTGGAGTCCTTTTTGTTGTTCTTTCTTCCTTGACTTCCTGCAGCCAGGACCTCTGAAAACCATTGAAAACAGGTGAGCTGACCTTCAGTGTGGTTGTGTGTGACGTTGGCACTTTGGTTCGAAAAGGATTGTGCGACCAGTTGTCATCTACGCTTACCCTTGAATTACAGTTTGGGTGTTATTTGGCCTCAACATCATCCAACATTTTGACAAATAGAACCTCATAGGTCTAAATTTGTGGGAAGATCTGCAACTGAATACACGGTAATTGGGGTCTTTGGGTTGATTTTATATACACTTCTACTAGCCGCATTAGGGATCTAACCCAGACACATTTAGTTCCTCACCTAGGTGTTGGAGATCTCCCCCTCAGACATAACGACACAAACTCTGTAGCAGCACAAGTGGAAGCTCTCGGTCCTCTTTCTTCTTTCGTAATCCGGGTCCACAACTCTCACCTACAAACGATGAATACGAGGGATCGGGAATGATTTAGAGAAGTGGTTTGTTCATGGAAAGTGAGCTGAAGCTTCCTTAGACGTAGGTTGGAAAAGCATGGGACCCTTGAAAAAAACGTAGGCTAAATAGATATTGGACCGCCATATCTGACTAAGACAATCTAATGATCCTGCACTGAGACTTGGGGTCAACAATCTAGGGCTGTATTACAACTAATATAATGGAAGCTCTCGCATGCAGCACTCAGGACTTGCTTTCTATTATTCTGTGCATCCAACATAAGCCCCCCGAATAGGCACACGAGGCTATAACCCCCCCCCCTTATCCTTCCCTACCCCCCCCAATCCCCGCCCCATTCTGGCCTCCTTTACCCGCTCACCCACTTCTTTCTCATGTGGTTTAACCAGGCATGTTATACTGGAAGATCTGGCCAGCGCTGGTTCTAGCAATGATGTTTACTTATATTGTACTGTATAGGATCTGTGTATCTTTGACCTTGATAAGAACTGATGGTTCCTAATACGGCTCTGACTACAGTCTAACCCCCTCATGGCGGTGGGGGGGCTATCAGAGAGAGCATGTCCTATGCTGTTCCCGCCAAAACTAGTGACAGCGATCCACATTAACAAACAAAATCATCAATCATATATGGACAGACTATAATTAGGAGCTTCCATGCACAGGGTGAGGTCAGAGGGGTCAGCGCTATCGTCCTTGCTAACTTGGAGTATGTAGGGTCCTAGGAACCTCATTAATTCAACTAACACGCAAAGTCCTGGACATAAGCCCCACATGTGGGGTGAGAGGTGGAAACACACCCAGTGTACTCAATTGTGCAATTATGACATCTGCCAGTCAAAAGATATGGAATTGGTGAAATACCTCTGGCAAAAAAAAAAACTTTTGCCCACTATTTTTCAGACTCCCTAGGGTACATTAACCCTAGGTTGTCTGATCGATCCTACCATATACTGCCATACTACAGTATGGCAGTATATGGGGATTTTACTCCTCATACATTACAATGTGCTGATAGCACATTATAATGAATGGGTTAACCCGAAGTAGCTTCGGGTCTTCGTGAGACCCGAAGCTACCATGGCGACGGATCGCCGCTCGCCGATGACGTCACAGGGATCGGCGATCCTCGGAAAGATGGCTGCGCCCATGTTGCGATCAGCAAGAAAACACCCGCGATCGGTGCCGGCAAGCAATATGCAGCAGAGACTTACTGGCTATGGAGAGGGCTCGGCCCGCAAGCCCTCTCCATGCATCGGAACGCGACCGCCACCGTGAATACACGGCGGGCGGTCGCGAACTGGTTAAAACATATTTGGATATAGAAGCATGGAGTTAGAGAACTTTAATCTTGTAGCTCTGCGCGGTGATACCAATATATCCCACCCTGCGTTAGTTACAGGAGTGATTTTTATACGTGCTCATCTGACAAAGGTAAAAAATATAGTCACCCCTAATGAATATATACTCTATACTATTAAATTATTTATTTTTAGAAAGACCGGCCCTCATATATTTAAAGGCCTCGGTTTTCGTCTCCCCTATATATGCTACTCAATAGCTTCCGATATAACATTCCCTCCAGCTTAAATAAAATCTTGCCCCACATATATTGCCATCCCAGCTTAGTGGATATACTGTAACCCATTTACAGCCCCAGCTTGGTAATATACTGCATAGCCTTCAACTGAATCCCATATAGTATATAAAGCCCCTTCCCCCCGGAAAAATTAATCTGGCCTCATAAAATATATACAGCCCCCCAGTATAAAATTAATCTGGCCCCATATAATATTACAGAAACCCCCCCAGTATAAACAATTATGCCCATATAAATATCAGCAACCCCACCCCAGTATAAATGGTTCGGCCCGTGTATATTATATATAGCACCCCCTATAATAAACGATTATGGCCCCATATATATATAGAAGCACCCCCCCCCCCCATAAAAACGATTCTGGCCCATATAATATATACAGCATTCCCCACACCACCAGTATAACAGTATAAACGTTTTCTCAGCCCATATAATATATACAGCATTCAACCCCCGTATAAAAAGGTTTTCTAGCCCCTATAAAATATACAGTACCCCACCCCCCCCCCCCTCCCGTAAACGACACCTCCCCACCCCTTATTCTCCAATTTAATTAATGAAAATATATGAAAAACATAAACCATATACTCACCTCGATGTAGTCGGTTCCGGTCTTTGCGCAGGTTTTCTGAAACCCGTGACTCCGCATAGTGACAACAGGTGGTGTGACGTCATCATCCACAGCCTGTGTTGCTGCATAGAACGGAGCGATGCCAGCAGCCTGATAGGCGCTGCGCCGCTCCGCATATATCTCACAAGAGTATCAATATTTGTACTGAATAATTTCTCTAAGACAACTGAGCACAAGATGCGGCAGGAGTCAAGGAAGAGGCAGGCTATACAATAAGGCAGCGGCCGGCCACCGGCAATCAGCAGCTCGCTTGCCTTAAATATCACAGAAGCTACGGGCGGCGGAAAGCACGATGGAACACAGGTGCTTTCCCTGGAGCGTGGACATGTGAGTAAGCCTGCAGCCGCCACAAAGGGTACATGGGTGCTCCCCAACTCGAGACGTGGGTCGCAGGAGACCCGTGACGTACCCCTCCTTCGACCTCCACTCTTCTTGGCCTGAAGGAACCTTTGAAGAACCCCACAAGTCCAAATGTTGTCTTCAGGCTCCCAAATCTTTCCTCTAGCCTGAACCTCATCCAGATCATAGGAAGAACCGTTTCCCTCATTTTACTTTATGTACGGAGCTTGTAAGCCACGGGGTTAATGCGCTCCTGCGCCTATATGGACCCGAAAGCAGGGACTGAGTTTGGTAGCTGAGGAATCTCTCTTCCGGAATATCTGGAGGACCCACACTTTATAACCGCGAGAGAAGACTGTGGGAGTCCTGTGTTTCATGTCAGCCTGGTTGTGGTGTGGGCGACGCCCGAAAGTGGCGAGATACTGACGAGTTTTCTCCCAGATGGTCTTGTACAAGTTTACCAAGATCTGCCCACTGACCTGACAAAATGACCACAGCTTTCACTTCCACTACGGATTACAGGAAGATGATTTTGGAAACCAGGGCTGCATCCAAGAAGCATTCTGCAGAAGCCGCGAATCCAGGAAGGCAGAAGGTTTAACTGGCTACCTGTCCTAGAAGGAGTACAGGTATGTTCAGACCTGAAGAGCTTTGCCTCTCACCTAGGGATGCCTCTCCCACAAACCAGAAGTGTATGTGTTTCCCGGGTAATTGGATGGAGTGAGCAAGTACTGAGAAAGTGCTCCGGGCTAGCACAGTAGAGACAAAGTTCCCTGTTATCTTCTGGAGCGCTCTTGGGGTGTCAGACAAGCTTTGTCCACCTGCATGGTCTCCTCCGCAGCAAACAAGAATGGCGGCTGTGGTGGTCTGTGGAAGATGGGCAAGCAAGGCAGTCCTGATCTGCATATGTTCTAGGAGCTGCTCCTCCAGACACTCTGAAACCGGACGTCAATCAGAGTGCAGGGTGTGAGGTCATTCAGAAAGAAGGCAAATCCCATACAGACAGAGCGTCTTGATACAGTCCATTCTCAAATTCCAAGACCGTTCATTTCAAGAAGCTCAGGGGCAAGAGTGTGGAATTGGTCACAACTTACAGTCCCCTTGCGTAAATTGGCAGGGCGGTCTCACCAGAAGATGCTCGGACTGTTCCTCGAGAGACGGACTGGAATTCAGCGAGGAATGCAGTGATGTTGGCATTGACTGGGGCTTTTCCAGATAGCAGGTTGACCACGGATGCCACCTTAGAGCTCTATGTGGCAAACTGTGTAGGCCTCAGCTCGATGTGCTGAGAGCACTAGGTGATGAGCCCCTGCACAACTGGCATCTCCGTCTACTTGGATGGTATGACAAACGCCTGGGCTCTGCAGAAGACGCGTAACGGAGTGTCCGCAGGAACTGGTTGCTGCTGAGCAGCAGTAAGCTGGTAAGCTGCTGGGCCTGCTGGAGATCGCTTGGACTGCTAGCCACATGTGGTGGTGCAGGTCAGCTACGTCTTGGAGAGGTACCTTGGTGGAATACATGGACGATCTTACTGTCAGGGTCGGTGGTGGTGGATACACTGAGACCCGCTGTGAGCAATGAAGTACGCTGACACCTGGGAGTGGAGTCTAAGTGGCACTGGTATCTCCCAGAGCCCACCGCAAAGTGGGTTAGACCTGTTCCCGTGGATACCACCAGGTAGTGGCCAAGGTAAGCTACAGAGACGGCAGGCAGTCCGAGTCAAAGTCATCCGCAGGAGCACCAGTGACAGGTGTAAAATTTTATGCTGTTTAGATGGTTCAAGAAGTGGTTCCTGATGTTCACAAGCCATTCTAGAATGGTTGCTGCCCACTTTGCTCACCCTTTCTAAGTGTGAATGAGCTATTTTAATTACTCATTAAACCTTTATTCTCCTTTTATCCACCACACCACAACCCCTTTAGCTCCCCTTCCAGAAATGCTCGGATCGCTGACAGGGCAATGCTGATGTTTTAACTATGTATTTTGCTAACACTCTTCCCCTCTTTCATGCTATATGGCTGATGTTTTTTCTCACAATGTAAGAGGTCTGCCAGCCCCCGCAAACAACGGGGAGAATAAAAGCAAGCTTATCTTAAATACAGGTACCCACTTTAAGGCCAGGAACATCCCTGTCTTCCAACTAAATAATACATCTTTGGGTCCCATAGCATTTTGAGAAGTCTTCCTGTGGAGTCAGCGAGGCTTTTCACAAACATCCTGTTACATAGTATCTGAACTACGGGACTATTGGGGAAAGGGAAAATAGGTTCAGAAAATTGTAAAAGTTGCCGCACACAGCCAAATTCTGTGGATCACCAGACCTTATAATCTTATCTGCTTTCTCAGAGGGGGCTGCTAATTGTGGTGTGTGACTTGAAATCTAGCCCTCTGATTTTATGCAGGGCCCCAACAGCCCTCTTGACTTTTGTAAGGTGAGTCCTAATACCCTTTCATGATTGAACATAAAACTACTAGACACAACGTCAGTCTCTTAGTGTATGTAAAGATCTTCTCCCCCGTTTAATATCTCAAAATGCATAATATCACAGACAGAAGAGTCGTAGGCTGAATAGTATACTGCAAAATTATTGGTCATCAGCACATTCTGGGAAAAAAAATTAATTAATGTGCTCATTCTCAGGGACCCTGTACACATATATTGTTATACTAATTTGCTGAGAAAGAAGATAAGCGGACTCCAGAATCATAACATGATTAGCAATCAGACAGACTGCTTCTCATTAAATGTCAAGGGGTATTAGCTGACAGGCAGCAAACAGGTTGCATAATGAAGTTTGAATCATGACATTAACTTGACAATGGTCAGGGAACATGGCCTCTGTATCTAAGATGGCGGACAGTAGTCAAGATGGCTCTGAACCGTGCAATCTCCTTAACAATTCCCCACTTTGAGCTTTGCTGGCTGGCCTGTAATTCCATCCTGAGCGACCTCCTCAAGCTCCAGGTACCCACAGGTAGGCTAAACCCTTACCTGCTGGACTTGTTAACTCTTCACCAGATCCCCTGAGGCCAGTCACTCAGGGGTTACGGCCGCACACTCAAATCACATCACTGAGTTCCCATAGTTCATAGGTTTGTAAACAGGCTGGTTCTCCAACAGGCAGCATCATCTCCGCTCCGGTGCATTTCTCATGTTCCTGAGAAGAGCAAAATCACAATCCCAATTCACCCCCCCTTAAAGGAAACCCTTCCAATCCCCCAACGAACAAAGTGAAGGACAATTGTCCTCCCAGAGTTTCTCTTGAGTTCCCTGGACAGTCCTTCAATCTCTTCACGAGCATGAGTAATGGATCCATAGGGGGCGATGTCATCTGGGATGTAATGCGACAACCACTCCCACCATCTTACAGACTCCTCCCTCCTCAGCAAGGATCATGTCCATGCGGTTCTGGGAACATCTTGGATCATAATTCACAAATCTCTGTTGATTACAATAAAAACATTTGCCCAACCAACATCTTTGCTCATAGCTATCGGGTAATATGGACTCTAGACCTGCCCATATCTGATTGTGGGCCTATGAACGTATAGTTACAACTGATAGTCATGGTTGGGGTGTCCCTGAGCATACAGTCAGTCAGAAAAAGACCAGCTAGCAAGAAGAATAAGTTTACAATAGAAAGCGTGGAAGCATGCTGACTTCCCTCTAGCTGGCAAGACATGGCACTGGTCATCACGACTTGGAAAGGACCGTCGTGTGAGGCTCCGACTCTCTCTCTCTGGTGTCTTTTCTTCACCACCATGTCTCCAGCTGCTCAGGTTATGCGTTCTGAGGTCTCTGTCGGATCTGAAAAGGATCAGAAACACTTTTGCCGACCTTTTCCAAGGCCGGCTCAACTGTGTGGCATATTCCACCTGGTTTCCTGCCATCATCTATAGGGTCTATGGGAAGTAGAGCCCTAGTTTGGGTGCACAGCCAAAAAGATCCAAGGGGGGCAATCTTTCTGTTGGGGGTTGTCCTAACTGAATGTGGGCAGCAGGAAAGCACTCGCGCCATGGTTTCCCTGTTATTTCCAGGAGGGACGAGGTTTCAGTCTTTACCTGTCCATTGAATTGGGTTCTGCGACCGGACTCTATGGTTTCCAAACTGCAGAAAAAAATCTCACTCACCAACTTCTTGGCTGCAGCTCTGGCAGTATCCTTGGTCATGGGAGAAGCTCCTGGCCACTCTGGAAAGAGATCAGCAAACAGGCACGTATTCCTACGTACCACTTTTGGTAGCTGGATAAAATCCATCTGCAGTCTTTGAAGGGATACAGCAGCTTGGTGTCGCCTTCTGTTGGGGTCTTTACCACCTTACCCGGGCTGTGGCGGGCACAGACTATAAAGGCTTTCACTAGTCTAGTGACAGGAGTAGTAATGCCCGGGCAAACCACTGGTGGTTTATGAGCGCTAGCATGGACTTTTTGGATAGTGTGTGTGTCCGTGGGCTACTTGACTTACTGTTGGGTGCAGGCTCTGGGCAGGCACACCCTCTCTCCCAGCATCCGTCCCATCGGCATCTGGGCTCCAGCTTTCCTCCACACTTCCTCACTTCTGATGACTCTCGGGCCACCAGGACTGGAACACCTGTGGATCAAACTTTTAGCTCAGAACTCACACCGCTGAGACTTCAGACGTCTCTGGGTTCCATCTGTGCAGCTGCCTTCGCCCGATCCTGTCACCACATACTTGCCCTTGGCTTGTGGAGTTCCAAATTGTGTGTGCTTTTACTTTACTATCCCCACCTCTTGTGGAAGAGAGCATCCCAAGCTCTTTAATCAGCTTGCCATCTTAAAGGGGTCCTCACCAGGTGAGGAATCTCTAGCCTTCCATATGGGTTCATAGTCGTGTTAAACCCCAGGACCATACCTTGAGTATAGATGTTTGCCCTTTTACCTTCCACCTCTGTAGTGCTTTCCCTGAGTGCCGTCACTTCACCTCCTGCGCTGCCTGTGTGAAGGGAGTGGTTCTTCTTGTCTACCTCATGTGGCGCCACTGACCACTGTATATCCACATCTGTCTCTCCTGCAAACCTGAGCCATCTTGAGAAAAAACTCAACATCTGGGTTAATCACCCTTTTCTCCCCCCCCCTCTGAATCCTGGAAGACTGGTGATAGAATGAAGGATTCGAGTTGTGCACCTTATCAGTGTATCCTGGGGCATCAGGTGCACACTGGAGTCTGAGCTGTCTGGCCTTTGCTCATGATGCTTTGGCTGTACTTGGGTGGGTGAGGACACTGTGCAAGTCATGTGGTGTTTACACTGTAACTGAGTGATCTAGGGTCTAAGATCAACTCACTGGCCTTGCTGAGCGATTGCTGACTGCAGCTACTAATACATGAGGGGCTCCCCTCACGACTGAGTCTAACCGGCCTAATAGTGGGCCACTGGGGAGGCCACCACGTCCTGGGCTAAGACAACCTGTGGCCTAGATACTCGGTGCAAAATAAAATAAAAGGTCTGATTCAGTGGCATGTGCCTAGGGCCGGGGCAGACAGGATTTGCCAGTTTAGGGCTGTGATGCATCAATTGCCTCCTGACTAAGGGAAAATGGGAAGAGGCAATGCAGTCATCAAGGGGCAGCACAAGCTGGAGTCAGCAGACCTTATCTCTTGCCTGCAGGAACTGGCCAGTCCTAGAAACGTGTGAAGAGGCTTAGGGCCTCAGGGCAGGGGCATATTTTTGGACTGCCAGCTTTCCTTCCTCTGTCAGGTATCTGCCTGTGGCTGAGAAGCAGTTGGCTTAGAAGACCACCTTCTCCTGGCAATACTGGAGTTTGTCTTTGAAACTTTGCAACCCTTCTGAACAAAAAACACATAAGGTCAATAAATGCATCCTGCAAACAAAAACAGTAGGTCCCCGCATATGTAAAAGGACATCCAGTAAGGGCTAGTCTTCCTAGTCTACTCCGTTGGGCCATGGGTATTGTCTAGGTGAGTTTTTCCCCCCTTGTGGGAATCTACATCTGGAATACTGAACTGGTAAGGCAAATAGTACTGGCAATCTTCATGTAAGGGCACAGAGAGGAGAACATTGCCAAATCAATACAGTGAATAATATGTCACTCTCAGGGACTTCTGCCAGTTTGGGCTAGGGACCACTGGGCTTCAGTACACTCTTGGCAACTTGGAGATATGGACCATCCTACATTATCCGGCTGTTCTTTCTGGTCTTTTGTTGACCAGGAATGGGTTAAAATCATCATCGGGCTACAGGGGAGAGTAACAACATCAATTCTCACAATGAAAGGCACTAACTCTGTTGGGGGTCCGTTCAGAAGGGGACTGTTCTCGCTGACGTCCGTAACCACCCCCCCGTCTCCGCCACTCACTACAGTAATGTCTCCTCCCCACAAACGCCCACTTGGGTTTGTCAGTTGAGACTTCCGGAAATGTTGTCAGTCTCACTTTGGCGTGGTCTGTGAAACTACTCTATTCCCTCTGTACGTCAATGTGTCAGAGTCCCTCCACCCATCCCCAGCCCAGTGTTCTGTGCTTTCTATAAAGTTCTGGCAACTCCAACTTCTCAACAAAGTCAGGTACCTTGTGTTGGTTTTAATCAAAAGGAACAAAAGTCAGTCATAGGCTCTGTAATAGAGTTGGGGGGGCTCGTTCTTGCTTAGTCTGTTCGTGGGTTACACAGAAGACCTCACATCATACTGTATTCTTGTGTCACAAGCAATAAATTCCTTCAAGTCTTTTTTAGATTGTCAGGGAGAACTCTAACGCAGCAATCTGCCCCCCCCTTCTGTAAACAACTTCAGCATGCTGTAAGCGTCAGGTCAGAACAGAACACACACATGATAACACAGCTCAGGCAGAGCCCTAGACTTTTGGAGAACTTCAGACGTCAAGGTCACTTACATGTTAGTTTTTCAAAACAAAACGCAACTCCCAACAGCCCCCACCCTTTTGTTAACTCCCTGAAACGCCAGAAAGCAGGTACCAGATGCATTGCAACACTTTTTAAAGTAATTTTCTCTAATTGTCGGAATCAAATAAATTTAAATAATACTCAACAACACAACATCCCACACTCCAAGACCTTAGCAGATGCCCGAAACGGTGAAATATCACCAGCCGGCGTTTATTTCAAACATCTGCCAGGAACGCTTCAGCGGGTGAGCTGCTTCCTACAAGAAAGCCCACAACCAGCCTATGGCTGCCACAGAGTAGAGTCATAGGCAATTAACTTTCAGGGACTATAAGGGAATATAACTAAAGATGGCTGCCACTGTAGGATGGTAAGGCGTGTCATCTTCTCTAAACCACCAATACAGGGGTGGAGTCTGGATTCTAGGAGCCATGTAGAGACAATAGTAACCCGCACACCATAATTGGGTGGTGCTCAATGTAGGATTCTCAATCCGTCCATAATCAACATAGAGACATGGCACACACCAATTAGATTCTTTGATTTTTTAGTGAATATTTCACACAGTGGAGCCTTCACCGTAATAAATATAAATTGTATTTTTTATACAGATCAAAAATAGTTTACGACTAGAGATGAGCAAGCACTAAAATGCTCGAGTGCTCGTTATTCGAACTTTTCCTGATGCTCGAGTGCTCGTCTCGAATAACGAGCCCCATTGAAGTCAATGGGAGACTCGGCATTTTTCAAAGGGACCATGGTTCGGGAATAAAATGTGTTATTTAATTGAAAAAGAATGTCTTCTGATAAGTTAGCTGATGTATGCAAACATCTGCAATCTATTCTTCACTGTTCCCACGTATATTATCTCCCGACAAGTTAGCAGATGTGAAGAACGTGAAGAATAGAATAAAAACAGTGAACACAGTGAACACAGGATCATTGGTGAAAAACGCAGTGAAGAACACAGTGAAGAATAGATTGCAGATGTTCTGCATATTTGCTTACTTGTCGGAGATACGCTGTCCCGGATCCGCTCCTCTTCTTCCACTGAAGTCTCCGTGCTGCCCCGATGTCTCCATGTGCTGCCTCCGATGTGTCTCCATGCTGCCCGATGTGTCCATGCACTGCCCCGATGTCTCCATGCGCTGCCCCGTGTCTCCATGTTCCTGCTCCCCGGTGTCTCCATGTGCTGCTCCCCGGTGTCTCCATGTGCTGCTCCCCGTGTCTCCATGTGCTGCTCCCCCGGTGTCTCCATGTGCTGCTCACCCGTGTCTCCATGTGCTGCTCCCCCGTTTCTCCATGTCTGCTCCTCCAGGTTGTCTCCATGTGCTGCTCCCCGGTGTCTCCATGTGCTGCTCCCCGGTGTCTCCATGCGCTGCCGCTGCCCCGAGTGTCCTCCATGCGCTGCCCCGATGTCTCTCCATGCGCTGCCCCGATGTCTCCATGTGCGCTGCCCCGCTGTCTCCATGGCGCTGCCCGATGTTTCCACTGCTCTGCCCCCATGTTTCATTGCTGCTCCCCGGTGCTCCATGGTGCTGCCCCGTGTCTCCGTGCTGCCCCGGTGTCTCCGTGCTGCCCACGATGTGTCCATGAGCTGCCCCGATGTCTCCATGCGCTGCCCCAGTGTTTCCATGTGCTGCTCCCTGGTGTCTCCATGTGCTGCTCCCTGGTGTCTCCTTGCTGCTCCCCGGTGTCCCATGTGCTGATCCCCGGTGTCTCCATGTGCTGATCTCCGGTGTCTCCATGTGCTCTTCCCGGTGTCTCTTGTGCTGCTCCCCGGTGTCTTTTGTGCTGCTCCCCGGTGTCTCTGTGCTGCTCCCGTGTCTCTGTCTCCTGTGTCTTGTGCTGCTCACCGTGTTCTTCATGTGTCTTCACATACTATTCGTTCGCACGTTTCGCGCGTATCTTCTGACAAGTAAGCAGATGTGCCGAACATCTGTAATCTATTCTTCACTGTGTTTTCACTGTGTTTTTCACTTAAATGATCCTGTTTACTGTGTTCACTGTTTTTATTCTATTCTTCATTGTTCTTCACTGTGTTTTGTAAATTAATGCTCGATCTCGAGCAGGGGAAATACTCGTCAGAGCAACACCGTCTCGAGTACCTTAACTACTCGAACGAGCACCAAGCTCGGACGAGTATACTCGCTCATCTCTATTTCGACGATTCGGTCATCACGACCTTTGTCAGCATGATCTGGCCTGAAATAAAAGGATATGGATTAGGTTAGGCTAAGACACCAACAAGAGTGAACAACTATTATTATACAATATTTACAAATATTTACGATGTTGCCAATAGCTCCGTAATAAAAGAATGTAACATATTAAGAGTATATTATTTGAGGTAAGTACTGACAAAAATGATGTTAATATGTGTCACAGAACCTAATGGTCTATCATAGAGGAGGCCCACCTTGGCATATATATGTATCAGATGTGATGTAACCTAAATATGAAGTAAGAAGTAGGAATGTAGAGGAGGGAATGAGACTAGGGTAAGTGGTATGGTACAGTGGGATGGTGTAGGTTGGTAATACTTACAATATCTGTAGTAGTAGGTAGGAGAGAGGTGAGGCCGCGTGTGGGCTGAGCCGGATCCCGGCTTAATAGTGTCGGTGTGTCTGGCGGGTTGGAGTGGCCATGACCGGAAGTAGGGTAGGGGAGTCATGGCAACGTGATGCCGGATCGACGAGACACATCGCGGCACCGGAAGTGGTGTGTGTCGCGGTCAGGCGTATACCGCTCTGAGAGGAGAAGGTGGCGGCATCGAGGCGGCATCGTGTGAAGAACGATGTATAGGAGGTAGGGACGATTAATGTAAGGTGATGTAAGATAGAAGCTGTACTGGTATTAGGGTAATAGGTGTATGAAAAAGAGTGGGTATAAGATCGATAAACCTGGGGGAAGTATTTTGGGATTGAGTAATATATGAAGAGGTGGAATAGAGAATAGGAGCAGAAAATATAAAGGGGGATAAAGAGTGAGCATAGGCATGGAAAATGGGAATGAAAGATATAGTTACAGCCAGGGATTATGATATGCCAAGATTATTGTAATATTATCACAATCTATGTAGTGGTTAACACCATGTGTAATTTTTACCATCACCGGAAGTATGTTGAGAAAACACGATACTGGTTCTATGAGGTTCTTTTTTTCTGAAAAAGAAGGAAATAATATGAGTTTAGAGGAGGCATGATGGGAGTCACAATACAACTACAAAATACTAGTTATGTCATCATTAAAGGTACGGTCATAAGCTCTATTGAGTCCAAAGGTTCGATGGTTTGTAAGGTATGGATCCAATATGCTTCACGGTTGCGTAGTAACGCTATCCTGTTGCCACCTCTCTGAGGGATTTCCACCTATTCAATAATCTGATAGCGGAGTTGCGAGGATGATGATGGTGACTGATGAAATGTGCCAGGTCTAGTATTGAAATATTCACAGCGAATGACCGCAGACATTGACTGCAGTCTAGACAATGTACCCTTTTTCAGAGTGGCAAGGAATGTCTCGGTTGGGTTTTTTAGAGAAACTCCCAATGTCAGCACGTACTAAGTGTCCCTCAGGTTTTCACGTGCGTTTATGGCAGATGAGGGGGGATTGGAACTCCTGGATATAAGGGTAAGCTTGTTTGAGTAGTGGCCATGCTTTTTGATGGTCCTAGTCAGGAGGGGGACGTGGGATGTAGTGATGAATAAGGGTATACGTTTCGGTTTGTTTTCAGATCTTATTTTTTGTATTGGTAATCTTTTTTCTGTGTCTTTGAGGTATTTAGAGGGTACCTCTCTTTTGAAATTGGCTGACATTTCGGTCTCTCAATCTTTTTTTGAGGATCAGTGACCAACTCTGTTGAATTGTGATATGGGTAATGATTTCTTGTTTGTGATGGATGTGAGCTCTGAAAATGTAGTAATGTGTTACCATCGGTTGGTTTTTTACGTAAAGATCAATGGAAATTCTTCCTTGTGGATCTTGGATTACCAGGGTGTCCAGGAAGTTCATTTGATGTATATCATGGTGTAAGGTAAAACTGTAATTTGGTGTAGTAGAGTTGAGATAGTCATGGAAGCTTTGTAGGAGACCAGTGAGCCCCTCCATACACAGAACACATCGTTATACATCGACGACAGTATATTGAAAATGTTGGAAAAGTTTGTTATTGTAAATGTGTTCATCTTCGAAGCAAGCCATATATGTGTTGGCGTATGGAGGGCTACGTTGGACCCCATTGCTGTGCCTTGGATTGAAGGTAGACTGGTCACCGAAGAGGAAGAAATTGTTGTGGAGAATTATGTGCAAGAACTCAAGAATGAGTTCTTTTTCGTTTCCTGTTATTGGTTGAGGTCTAGGAGTTTTTCTGACTGCATCTATGCCCTTGTTATGGATAATGGATGTGTAAAACTACCACATCCCATGTGACCAAAATTGAAGGTTGTGGAAAAAGGAGGTTTTTTATGGAATCTAGAAATTCTAAGGTGTCTAGTAGGAAAGATGAGTTTTTTTTTAAACCAGGGGAGTCATTATTTTTCAAGATAGATTGCAAGGGTGTGCCAAAATCGAGTCGGTGGAGGCTACAATAGTTCTCCCTGGAGGCTTATCGAGTCTTTTATGAATTTTGGGAAGGGTGTAAAGACCGGAGTAATTGGATGATGATTGGTGAGGAACTGAGCTGTCTTGAGTCTATAGTGCCTAATGTAGAATATTTTTAATGGTGTTGTGTGGAGTGGGCTATCTGAGGTGGTTCCCTGGGAAGTGGTTGACATGTGTTGGAGTCACTTAATGGGATTATATCTCACTGACATAGTCTGTTTTGTTCATAACAACTATGGCACCCCTTTGTCTGCCGGTTTGATATGAGGTTTTTTGGCATCTTGTAAGTTAGCTAGAGCTTGTCTTCTAGGACTGAGATTTGAATGTGTTTGTATTTGTTCTTTTTAATGTCCTCCGTAAATTATGTACACGTTTTTGACCAGGGAGATATAGGTCTCTACTGGATGTTGGTTGGATGGGGGGGTAGTTTTCTTTTGTACGAGTCCCAATTTGTCTATGGTAATGTTGGAGGTGTTGTCAGAGGTTTTGCTAGTGTAGGGTGTTTCTGAAAACTGAGTTTTAAGGCGTAGGGACTGAAAGAATCGGTGTAAGTCAAAGACACAGAAAAAAGATTACCAATACAAAAAGATACTACCATCACTACCATCCCACGTCACCCCTCCTGACTAGGACCATCAAAAGCACTGGCAACTACTCAAACAAGCTTACCCTAATATCCAGGAGTTCCAATCCCCCCCCCTCAAAACGCACGAGAAACCTGAGGGACACTTTAACCGGTTAAGGACGGACCCTTTCCCGTTTTTTCACATTTCCATTTTTCACTCCCCGCCTTCAAAATCTATAACTTTTTCATTTTTACACGTAAAACTCTATGTGATGGCTCTTTTTTTGCGTAAACAATTTCACTCATAGTGATGGTATTAATATTCCATGCCATGCTGGGAAGCGGGAAAAAAATTCCAATGCGGTGAAAATGGTGAAAAAACGCATTTGTGTCATATTCTTGTGGGCTTGGTATTCACGCTTTCACTTCACAGCCACAAATGACCATCTATTTATTCTTGGGTCAGTACGATTCAGGGATACCAAATTTGTATAGGTTTTATAATGTTTTCATACATTTACAAAATTAAACCTCATGAACAAAATTTTTTTTTTATTTTGCCGTCTTCTTGTGCTTATAACTTTTTCAATATTTGGTGTATGGATGTTGAGGGTGGTGTCATCTTTTGCGACTTTTGATGATGTTTTCAATTATATTATTTTAGGACTGCACGACCTTTTGATCACTTTTTATAGAATTTGTAATTTTTTTTTAAATGGCAAAAAAGTGCCAGTTTTACTTGGACGCGATTTTCCGTTACGGGGTTAAACTCAGTGAAAAACCGTTATTATATTTTGTAGATCAGGCATTTTCGGACGCGGCGATACCTAATGTGTTTATAATTTTACTGTTTATTTATATTATATCAGTTCTAGGGAAGGGGGGTGATTTGAATTTTTTAGGTTTTTTTTTATATTTTTTTTTTTTTTTTACTTTTTTTTTATTATTATTTTTACTATTTTTCAGACTCCCTAGGGTACTTTAACCCTAGGTTGTCTGATCGACTTCCTACCATATACCATGACGCATACTACAGTGCATTATATGGGGATTTACTCCTCATACATTACAATGTGCTGATAGCACATTATAATGAATGGGTTAACCCGAAGTAGCTTCGGGTCTTCGTGAACCCGAAGCTATCTGGCAATGGATCGCCGCTCCCCGATGACGTCACGGGAGCGGCGATCCTCGGAAAGATGGCGGCGCCCATGCGCCGCCATCTTTAGTTGAGCCGCCGGCAGCTTTGCCGGCGGCGTTCTGCAAGAAACACCCACGATCGGTCCGGCACCGATCGTGGGTGTTACGGTACTTTGCCCATATATACAGGATAGGAGTAGTAGTACTTTGCCCATGTATACAGGATAGGAGTAGTATTGCTGTGCTGTGTCCATATATACAGCATAGGAGTAGTAGTACTGTGGTGTGCCTATTTATACAGGATAGGAGTAGTAGTACTGTGCTGTGCCCATATATACAGGATAGGAGTAGTAGTACAGTGCTATGTCCATATATACATGATAGGAGTAGTAGTACTCTGCCCATATATACAGGATAGGAGTAGTAGTACTGTGTTCATATATACAGGAAAGGAGTAGTAGTACTGTGCTCATATATACAGGATAGGAGTAGTAGTACTGTTCTGTGCCCATATATATACAGGATAGGAGTAGTAGTACTGTGCTGTGCTCATATATACAGGATAGGAGTAGTAGTACTGTGCTGTGCCCATATATAAGTACTGTGCTGTGCCCATATATATACAGGATAGGAGTAGTAGTACTGTGCTGTGCCCATATATATATACAGGATAGGAGTAGTAGTACTGTGCTGTGCCCATATATATATACAGGATAGGAGTAGTAGTACTGTGCTGTGCCCATATATATACTACTCCTATCCTGTATACAGGATAGGAGTAGTAGTACTGTGCTGTTCCCATATATACAGGATAGGAGTAGTAGTACTGTGCTGTGCCCATATATACAGGATAGGAGTAGTAGTACTGTGCTGTGCCCATATATATAAATATAAAGGATAGTAAAGGACAGACACAAAATTATTTCCACTCCTTAGGATGCAATTGGGACTGACATAAGAGGTGATGTAGTTGCACCCTGGATTCTATGTTGAAACATCCCAGAGTTTCACTGAATGGGGATCGATAGGACTCATTGAAAATGAATGGCTCCCCAAGGAAGATGTAACATCCCATGATTTAGTCTGGCGAGAGCTTCGACGCTACGACATTAATAGGACAAGGAGCAGATGAGGCTGACATAGTGATCTAAGGAGAGGAAGACCGTCCAGACACTTTATTCCCCCGCAGCCGCCTCCTACTTCTAGTAAATAATAAATGACTGTGAATGTACTGATCCTCAGAGCCCAGACCCGAAGTGTAAGTAATGTAATGTACCATTCACACACACTGTATGGGAGGAGGACAGCGCAGTACTTCTCATATCATCACATGTACTGGGAGTACTGAGCAGCAAGCTACAGCTTCATTACAGAACCAGCCCAAGTATTACTGACATATACACTGACGTCTGGAGGGGCAGATAATATAACTACTATAATACTGCCCCCTGTGTACAGGAATATAACTACCAGGATAGGAGTAGTAGTACTGTGCTGTGCCCATATATACTGAATAGTATTTATTAGGACTTTTATATATAATATTTGATAAGAGGAGCAGTAAATACAAGAAGAATATTTAAGTAGAGCATTATATAAAACATACCTAATAAGTAGGAGCACTGTAAGACTGTATAGATGAAGTGATTAATTAGAAATTATATACAGTATCGTAATTATGAATGAAGTCCAATTTAATTTATTAGGTGTATCATATGATTTACTCAGGGGTGGGCATGAAATATACTGAGGAGCTCAATGTAATATTTGATTTATGGAGAGGGCACAGTATGGGAGTGTGATGCGAGTTCATCGCATCACACTCGCTAGTGTGGAAGGGGCCTAAGACTGTATAGATGAAGTGATTAATTAGAAATTATATACAGTATCGTAATTATGAATGAAGTCCAATTTAATTTATTAGGTGTATCATATGATTTACTCAGGGGTGGGCATGAAATATAGTGAGGAGCTCAATGTAATATTTGATTTATGGAGAGGGCACAGTATGGTGAGGAGCTCAATGTAATATTTGATTTATGGAGAGGGCACAGTATGGTTTTTGTTATGGGGGTATATTTGATATTTGTGGTGGGCACCGTGTGGTCAGTTGCGAGTGGGACATTGTTATCCAGGTGACATTGTGCTGTAGTGACGGTGATATTTTTAGTTGCACAGTGTGGAGATGTGCCACGCAGAGATGAAGATATCTGGTGGAAAATTCTCCAGTGATAAGAAAAAACAGAGATGAAGATATCTGGTGGAAAATTCTCCAGTGATAAGAAAAAAAAGGAAGAAGTCGTCCTGCAATTCAGTACCAATAGGAGAAGGCGTGTGACATGTGAGGTACTGGATCCCACTTCTGAGTCTGATAACTGTAATTACTGACTAACAATATAGACTATTCCTATAATGTCAGTGCCTAGTTCTTATGGGCTGCAGAGAACATTCGGAGAAGGTGAAGGGTTATAGTTAGTTATTCTTATTGCTAAGTTAGTGCTAAGCACAATGCAGCCGCTGTGAACTCTGGAATATTTCTAGGTAGCGGTATGGTGGGCCCCCAGAATCAATTTCTCTGGTGGGCCCCAGGCACCCCAGTCCGACCCTGGTTTTTAACCCCGTAATGGAAAATAGCACCCGAATTTGAAATTGGCACTGTTTGCCATTTTGAAAAATATAAAAAATTCTATAAAAAGTGATCAGAAGGTTGTACAGCCCTAAAAATGCTAGCATTGAAAACTTCATCAGAAGTCACAAGAAATGACACCACACCACCCACAGTTCCTACACCAAAATTTTTAAAAGTTATTAGCGGCAGAAGATGGCAAAATCTGAAAAAATAATTTTGTATTGGAGGGTTTAATTTTTGGAAATGTATGAAAACATTATAAAATCTATACAAATTTGGTATACCGGTAATCGCAACGACTCAAAGAATAAAGTAGACATGTCATTTGGGGAGCATACAGCCGCCTGATCCCCAGTAATACATCTATATACAGCCGCCTCATCCCCAGTAACACCGCTACATACAGCCGCCTCACCCCCAGTAACACCGCTACATACAGCCGCCTGATCCCCAGTAATACATCTATATACAGCCGCCTCGGGGGGGGGGGGATGTGGTGGATGCGAGCGGAGGATGGCCGCTTGATCCGCCGCTGGAGGGGGGGGGGTGCGAGGAGCGGAGGACGGGCGCTTGTTCGGGCGCGGGTGGGGGGGTTTGGAGTGGAGGAAGGGCGCTTGTTCCGCTGGTGGGGGGGGGGGGAGCGGAGGACAGCCGCATTTCTGGGGGGGTTGGGGAGCGGAGGACGGCCACATTTCTGGGGGGGTTGGGGAGCGGAGGGCGACCGCTTGTTCAGGCGGGGGAGGGGGGGTTGCGGAGGGCGGGCGCTTGTTCGAGCTGGGGAGGACGAGCGCGAGCGGGGTTACGAGCGGGCGGGGAGGCCTAACCATGCAGCGAGTTGGGCGGGCAGGGAGGTGGGAACCTGTGCAGGGGGCAGACGCCTCGGCCATGCGGGGAGGCGGTCACCTGTGCCGTGGTCGGGCGGACAGCTCTGGGAGGTGGCGGCAGAGGAGCCATGTCCCAGGGGGGGGTGATCTGGTGGGGGCCCCCTGGGGGGGCAAGATGGTGGGGGCCCCGGGGCTTGAGCCCCGGGAGCCCCGCCTATAATCCGGCCCTGTATGTCATGGTGGGCCCCTTGGTATTCTTGGCGTGTGTGTGGGAGTGTCACGAGATGATGGCGCACTTTGGCGCTTTCCCACGTGAGGTAAGCGTTGGCCAAACCGGCTGTCAAGATGCATTCCACCTATAGGTGGTTATTGTTCAATACTATAACATCTTTGCTGCATTGGTTGGTGCATGCAATGAGGAGAGGTTTACTAACCTCCCTCCCTTCTCACCCCATTCTCTCTTTGTAAGCCTGGTTTAGCCATAATAAGATCTATAAAACACCATGTATTTTTTTATGTATTTATCGTCTGATGAAGCCAATGAGGTGAAATGTACGCTGAGGGGACTATTTCTTTGCCTTAATATATTTTCAACTCTGCAGAGTCAGAACTCAAGGTATTGTAATACAAGTTTTAGGCACTGTATCATTCTAGCCTATCTATGTATGAAATACATGTAAAACATGGTCATTCCACCCCCTAGGTATAACAAGCAGCCTATTTAGGATAATCTACCATCAGTAATCTGGTGGTTCATGTCTTTTAATAACAAGCAGACTGCATACAAAGTGAATCAGCTCCATAACACCATGCTGTCACTTTTGGGCCATTCTGAGTGTTAGCCTGGGCCCAAGACAATGCAGTCTACAGTTGACTAATCACCAATCCCAAGCCAGGGCCTTGATTAGTAGCAGTACATGTTGCCAGTTGTCGCTGTACGGTATTTTGGCTTGCTGTTGCCTCACAAACCAACTTCATCACTGCTCCAGCCAGCCTCAAGGACCTGACTATATCACACACACCTGGCTCCTTAGCTCCAAAATCCTTTGACACCACGAAAAAAAACTGCAGCACCATTTCCTAGGCCTAGTCTGGCCCTCAACAATAATGCCCAGATCCTCAGTTTACACAAGGAACCAGGACACCACCGATTTCCCGCAGGACCTGCAAACAGTGAGCTTTTAGTCTACTGACCTCCTTAAGCCTACACCACAAGCCTCCTAGCAACATCATAGTGGAAACATCTTGGTTACTCACTGGGTCTCTAATATGCAAACACCAGGTTAGCAGACCCAGGGCCTCAGGACTCATTGTCGACCACCAGTTCTCCTAATATAATTTTGACTGGAACCCGGGACATACAGAAAAAACTGAAAAGCTGTATATAGTACCACTGTTTAAAAGACAAAACAGCCTTGGATCACTGAGAGCAGCGATCCATACAGATAATAACATTATGCATTCCCAAAACAGGAAGAGAAACGCCAATAAAAACTTAGGAAGTGGCATGCGACACAAAGAAAGTATTAACCCAGACACAGTTCTTCCACTACCACAGAGAACAAACAAGACCAGATCTTTACATATAAAAATACCCAACAAGGGAAGTAGCATTGAACAGAAAAAGAACAACAGAGATTCCTCCATCACCACACCATGAAAGTGCGATACAGATTCCTTTAATCTAGGTACCAAAATGATTCCATCGCCTCCACTTCCTAACCTTTAGGCCTACTGCAGTATTTCTGTCTTTCTGCTTTTATATGGTCACAAAACTTTTCAGCAACAGCTATTTTTTTCCTAATAGTGACAAACCATTCATTTTATTATTCCAGCTGGGAAAAGAGAGACATTTTGCAATAATCTACTACATGTTCTGCATCTTCTACACAGAGCTTTATGTTTCTATGGTAACAGACAACAAACAAACTCTGTGTAGACACCTATTGTGTGTTACAAACATATGGTAGATAAACAAGAAATTGGGAATTAAGGGGAGATCCAGAAATCTGTCGCCAGCTTTTAACACAACAAACTCATTCCAAGCAAATTCCTGCTTCAAGTCAATCACAATTGCCTAGAGTCTTTCCAGCTAAACAAAAACAGAAACTAGATGACACAATTGTCCTTAATTTGGATACTTTAAGTGACAAGAATATATCAGATGTATTTAATGAATTTCAAGCCATAGATAAAGCTCTATCAGCAGTACTACTAAAAATCTTTGAGGGACTACGCAACTATCTCCAAACAGACATCTCAAAACTTATATCCCTTCTACAAGCCTCAATCAGTGAGCTGGGTGATAGAGTATCTTAAGCCGAAGAGAAAGTGACTGCTATCACAGATGCATACACAGGGGCATAACTAGGTAGAAAGTGACTGCTATCACAGATGCATACACAGGGGCATAACTAGGTGAGCTTGGGCTCCTTAGCAGATGTTTGCCTGGGGCCACCCTTAAAAATTCTATCGCCCCCTAGAGGGTCAGCTTTAACATGCTCGATGCCAGCAAACATCAATACCCTTGGGTCTCCCCTGTGCTGCTTCCTCACATGTTCAATTAGCCGGGGGCAACCCTCCCCCATGCTGACCGATTTGTAGTGTTCCCTAAACCTCACATACAGTTTACGTATTGTCTTTCCAATATAGAAAAATTTACAGGGGCATAAAATAATGTATACTACAAATGTGGATTTGCAGGAAATAAAAGTTCTAACTCTGTGTCTGACCCCTCCGAGACAAATAACCTTGAGTTGGCTATTGTGATCGCAAAATCTACAGGAACCGCATCTGAAGTTGCCCACAGGAACACTTTTCTCTAGCCAAGTTTTGTCATGTGAAGAAAATTGACTGTGTACAAGCGTTTTACGTATCGTAGGGCACCGTCTAAAGGCCACACAAGGACGTTCGTTGGTAACCTCCTCAAGTTGGGGGTCCTGTTTCAGGAAATTTTTCTATATTGGAAAGACAATACGTAAACTGTATGTGAGGTTTAGGGAACACTACAAATCGGTCAGCACGGGGGAGGGTTGCCCCCGGCTAATTGAACATGTGAGGAAGCAGCACGGGGGAGACCCAAGGGTATTGATGATTGCTGGCATCGAGCATGTTAAAGCTGACCCTCTAGGGGGCGATAGAAATAAACTACTGCTTAGACAGGAGACTAGATATATAATCCAGTTCGATGCCACCGGTGCCCTGGGGATGAATGACAGGAATGACTTTAGCGTCTTTCTGTAAGTCTCGTCCTTCTCTTACTTGGTTCATTTAGTAATCATGTACTCTTTTTTCTATCAGTTCTATTGTCATACTACCGCTTGTTTGTTTCTCTCAATGTATAGATATGATCTGATATGCTCTTTACGCGATTCTAAGCATTTCATTGATATGGCAGATTCTGCCTCTGTTTTTAAATGTATTACTTAGTGTTTTTTTAAACTGCACTGTCACGTTCTTATTGCATTGTTGTTGTTGCCATGACGCCGCCCACCGGCTCCGACGCATATATTGTGTGCGGGGCGGTGAGACGACGTCATTCGGCTTGATGATGCGCTAGACTAGCGCGAAACGGCCCGTCGCCTGGCCCCGTTCTGCCTCTGTACACACCGCAAATAAAGGTTTTTCTGCACGCCACCGGTGATTGCCGCTTCGCCTTCCTTTTATCTATCGATTTATGTTGCTATACTTCTTCAGCTGAGCACCACCTATCAGACTGTGCTATTAGGCTCACCTCACCTGCCAGGACCCTCACCCGTGTAGACCGGAGAAGGAGTGTTTGGTCGTATGGTGCCGGGACACTGTGCTCTTTTTACATTGACACATACAAGTAGTATAAATTTATTATATGCCAGCTGCTGCTGTGGCATAGGTGAATACATCAAGAGGCTTTGGCCTCCCGGTGTATCTGGCGGTGTCCTAGGCAGTACACCTCAAAACGAAGGCTGGTGACGGCACTACCTGTATTTGTTAGTCACCTACAGTCAGTCCAACTATATGGTTCTTGTGATCCACATTTTAGTAAGTATGCATGTTTTTCAGGTGGTGCTCAGTCCTAGGAATACATAGTTAATTCACAATCCAGCACAAACAAGAAAATGGACGGCAGTTACCGGTCTTCAATAAAGTTCTCTTCTTCCTTTATTGTGGTATATGCATTTACTTACAGAAGTGTTGAACAGGGGAGGGGGTGAAGGCTGGATGCCCAACAGGAGGCAACGGCCGTTTCGCGCCACAATGCGCTTCTTCCGGTCTCTGTTTCAAGTGACTACAAACAATGGGGAGTTAAATACCTGTGGGGGGATTGCACACATCATACTTGCATCCAATAACATGGCGTAGATGGTGAACAAGCACCAATCCCGTGTTCAACAAGCCCTAATAAATGTCCTCCATTCTGCTTATACATACAGCATATTCACACATACAATACACACAACATCTACACACATACTGCATATACACATAGATACAGCAAATATACACATATATACATACACACCATATACACTCATACAGAATATACATAAACACTCATACAGCAGAAATTCACATACAGCATATGCATATATATATACGCTGTATATATGCATATATATATATATATATATGAATATACGAATATTATATATATATATAAATATATATATGCATAATATATATATATATATATATATATATATACACATATATATTGTTTATATATTCATATATATTGTATCAAGGAAAAGGGTTGGTGCAGGGCCGTATGATCCATTGCAGCAGATCGTCACAACTAAGTCCAAAAATCGGCAGCACTCACAGATAAAGTGAAAAATTTGAACGGTGAAACTTTATTTCATATGCGACGTTTCGGTGGTGGCAACCATCTTTTTCAAGCTCAAACACAGCGGGCATATACCAGCTATTTAAACATGAACATTGGTTCTCATAGGTCAAATCCAAATGTGATATATATGCATAAATCTTGCAAATAACATCATTGAAAGTACATCAATGTATACATAGTATGAAGTACATATATTATATACATAGTGAGTGACAAAATGCATGTCATGAAAATAAGGTGCAATAGTGTGTCAAGTTAAAAACATACAGTTCCGCCTATCGGGATATGACCTGCCCCCGTCTCCTTATCCATTCATAAAAAATGAGTGACTTATAGTTGAATCACCTGTCCCGGCGCACCACCTGGAGGAAGATCGGAAGTGTGCATGCTCACTCTAATGGGGAAAACAACGGTGACCATCGTTGATAAGGGCATGTTACCATTTCAGGCCGGCAATAGGATCTTTAGAGGTAAGTATAAGAATACTGAAATGTCAACACTTCAAGTCTATTCCGGGTGCATCAAGTGTTAGCTTCCAACGCAATGGGAGTTCACTATTGCTGAAGTCTTCCCGATCACTGGCCGTCAATCAAAAGACTGACAATCCGTGTCACTGGGTAATATGACTCCTTACTCGGATCATGACAAGTGTCAACTGGGGCAATAACCCCACCTCTAGTTACCTACCACAATAGCCTATATTCGGGAACAGCACCTTTTATTGGAAAAAATAGTAGTAAAGGAAGGAGACGAAAAGGCACTATTGGTCCATCCAATGGGGGTATTCGTGTAATTCGTACAATCTGAAAAATAAGAGAAGACTATCAAAATACTGGTAATAGGGAAAGAGACAAAAAGTCTCCCCTTTCTGCATCGAAGAGCAATTTATACATGATCTACATGGAAAACTCCCCCTCCGTACAGTAACTGAAATACTTCTTTGTGCGGATACCTTTAAGGGACCTATATCAGATCTCACCAGACAATCCCTAATCGTCTATATAAGAAAAGTGGAGGGTTCTTAAATTCGGCCACTCCAGAAGGTTCTCTCATTAATCAAGTCCAATGTTTCTTGATAATTGATGCAATCTGCTTGCTATTGTCGAGGTAAGTAGAAATAAAAGGAATTCTTGCTGTATGTCTCTCTCTAGTGTGTTGTGCAAGTAACTCCTTCCTAGTTTTCTAGCTTCTGCCAGTTGTCTATGTTTATGAATAATTTTATTGGGGTAACCCCTCTCCTTAAATTTGTTCGCCATTAAGTTCATATTGATGGAAAGGTTTGATACATCACTGGAGATTGTACTTACTCTAAGAAATTGACTTAAAGGTAATGACTCAAGCATAGGACGAGGCTAATTGCTATCATATCTCAAGAATGTATTTTTGTCAGTTGACTTAACATATAAATCTGTGGTGAAACCAGCTCCATTGCATTTAACCAGTACAGTAAATTCAGGTACACATGAAAGGCTTCCAGTTCCTCATTGTTACCTGTCTAGAGGAGGAAGAGGTCGTCAATGTATCTCCACCAGTCAACCTGCACATGTTTTAGACAATGGTACAAAGCTGCCGTCATGTCGAACAGACTATCAATTTTTGTGGCGCACGCACATTTTGGCGCATCTACATTGTGGCGCACGTATCGGCATCTGGTCACCATGACAATTTGATACACAAGCCGGACTTATCTGGCGCATGCGCATTGTGTCACACTTGGCGTGCGTTCCATTTATGCGTTCCACAGCGTCTTTATTGTTTTTCACACGCTGTGTCAGTTCTTGGGAGGATCGGAGAGGATTACAATCGTGGGGACACATCCAGGAGGTGATAGGGGATTCATTCCCTCCGGCACTAGCACTACAGCACTTTGTGGATAGAAGGTTAGCGACCAATTAGCACGTTGGCACATTGTTTTAACCTAGTTTATATATCTTTATACTATTTAATATGTTCACATCAATACACTGTTGGTCTTTATGTATTTTTATGCATTTTTGTACAATTCAACACTAATATGTAAATATGGTAGGCGGACCTCTGTTAGTCACATGACCTTGTATGTTTGTGGTTGATTGGTTGATTGTGGTTAATTTCCGCTGATTGCACTGTGTAAATGGCTTGAAAAAGGCTCTCCTGAGCTGAAACGTCGCTATTGTAATATGTGATGGAATAAAAGAACCACATTGATTTGTTCACCACAAACGGAGTGCTGCACGTTTTCTTCAAATCCCTATCTGGAGGACTCTAGGCCCAGTCCTGTGTTGCCTGCACCCACCTACTCGAGACGACTTGAGTGCTGCTTGTATTTTCTCATCGTATTTTTTGGCTGACATAGCGTGCACTCCTCCTAATTGACAGAATGGACAACACCAACGCCACGGAAGGATTCCACACATTTGCCTACACAACAGAAGATTATGAGAGGATCCTGCAGGATCTTGATGGTGATTCCAGCTTTCTTACCGTACCAGGAAAATCAGAACTAAAACGCAAGTATGAGAATGACACCAAAAGACTCATTGCTCTACAGTTGCATTTAATAACATTGAGCGAGTATTTTAAACATCATATGATCCCCAGAGGGATGCGATCTCGTGTGTCTCCTACATTATTCTCCCAAAACAAAGACTTCTGCATGAGGTTTGTACAAATCTCTAACAAATATGCTATGGACCTCATTCTATTGAATATCGATTTTCTCAGAAAAGAAATAGAGCACATCAAAGTGACCATACATGACACTGAACAACAACTTAAAACTCTTCTAACTACAGATGAATACATCCAATTCACGAATTTGGTGCAGTCGCATACCCAGACAACCAAAGAAGAACAAGAATCAATCAAAAGAAACAAATGGATAAGAGATTCTGACGACTACAGAAAAGGACATATCTACAATTGGCAAACCACACAATCTGAACCAAAACAGAGAGAAAACAACAAAAGGAAAGGCAAACCATCCAACAACAAGCCCACACCGAGAAGGAACATCAAACAGACAAGGGACGAGACATTATCTTCTTTTTTAGCGACAACAGAGACTGGGCATACATCAGACGACCCACAACAAGACAAAGGGGGCCGCAAGCACCACCGATACAGGAAATCCCACACAGCCGAAAACACAGCAACCCACACCCAAGATGGCGTTGAGAAAGAGAACCTGACACAGACAGTGGTAAATATTTCTTCCAAAACACTCACTAATGATCAAATGTCTGTTTTATCAAAAGGTCTCTCATTTTGTATTGCCTCCCACCCTGATTGGTTTCAGGTGGAGACAGACATACAGAAGTTGATACGTTCTATCAAACTCGAACAGTTTTTTCATACTCGCACTATAAATGTACCTCGTAATGAATCTGATCTGTGTTTAAGTCAATTTAATCTGTATAACAAGAGCACATTCACTCCGGATGTTGAAGCCCCACAAATTGAGGCTTTCGCATTTGCAGTGAAAAATGATATTTGCCACGTTACGTGCTGCCACAATAGATGCCCCTTTAAGCCATCCCAATCTAACTAGGGGAGAGATCTCGGCCTTGGGCGAGCTGGCCCGTGACGGCGACGTCACCGTCAAGTCGGCAGATAAGGGCGGTGCCGTCGTCGTCATGGACACCAGCTTGTACGTGGCTGAGATTAAAAGACAATTGTCTGATGAGCAAGTGTATCAAAAAATTCCAATGGATCCGAAATTTTCACTATCCAGAAAGATTAAATCAATTTTAGACAAAGCTCTACAGGAGGGTATTATAAATGAGGATATGTACAGGTATTTATGGGTGGAACACCCTGTAACCCCGGTGATATATATATTACCAAAGATACACAAGAGTTTAATACAACCCCCTGGTAGACCGATTGTATCTGGTACAGCTCTGATTTTTTCAAATATTGCCACATTTCTTGACAAGGCTCTTAGAGATCTATCCACCTCAGGCAGCTCATATATACGTGATACTGCCGATTTCATCAATAAGTTAAATGACACTCGAATCATACTTACACACAATACTTTATTAGCATCATTTGATGTGGTATCACTTTATACCTCCATAGATCATGGAAGAGGTTTAGCAGCAGTACGAAAAAAGATTACATCTACTGGTTTTTCGATCAAGACACAAGAATTCATTCTCACATTACTCGAGTTTGTTTTGAAGAACAATTATTTTCTTTTCGGTGATGACTTTTTTTTACAGCGCATGGGGGTTGCCATGGGGGCTAACATGGCACCCACTTATGCAAACATCGTAATGACGGCACTGGAGGAGGATGTCATCTATACCTCCCCATCTTTTGCACGTTGCTTAAGGTGGTGGAGGTATATTGATGACATCTTCCTTCTGTGGGCGGGTACTAAAGACGAATTAGACTCATTCCACAATTTCCTAAACACTATTGATGATAGTATCAAATTCACCCTAGTCTGTTCTGAGGTTGAGTTACAATTTTTAGATGTGGCAATTACCAAAGATGGTGTCTCTTTACAAACAGACATTTTTTCTAAACCCACTGACAGGAACACACTGGTCAGATACGAAAGCAGTCACCCCCGCACAACCATCAAATCACTACCATACAGCCAATTTCTCAGGGTGAAAAGAATCACCAGCCAACCAGATAAAACACAGAGCAATGTAGACAACATGGCATATAAATTCAAACAAAGGGGATACCCCAGAAAAACCATTGAACAAAATTTACACAAAGCCAGTTTGACAAATAGATCTGAATTATTATCAACCAGGAGAGAGAACCATCAATTAGATAGAATTCCTTTTGTCACAACTTACAATTCACAAAGCAACAACATAGCCAATATAATCCGTAGACATTGGTCCAAACTTTCAGGTGGCGCAAATGCCATTCCAGAATTCCAGAATCCACCATTAATGTCTTACAAAAATTCGCAAACTATAAGAGACCGACTAGTACGAGCTGATATAGGGCCATTCAAAATAACCAGACAAAAGGGGATATTGGGTCAACTCAAAAAGGGCTGCTACCCTTGTTGCAACTGTGTAAATTGTAGGTACATGGAAAAAGGTCCCCACTTTACACATAATGACAAACAATACAATATTGCTCATTATTTAACATGCGACAGCACATATGTGATTTATTTACTCAGCTGCCCCTGTGGTCTAGCCTATGTAGGCGAAACCACGTTAGAGTTCAAAACACCCCTTAACCAGCACAGATACACTATTCGCTCCAAACGAAGGGACCTCCCAGTCCCAAAGCATTTCACGGAAGTGGGGCACGTAGAGAAGGATTTAAAGTTCAAACTCATTGACCATGTACCACCACTCCGACGAGGGGGAGACAGGGAGAAAACTTTAAATAAGAAGGAATTACATTGGATCTTCACGTTTGAAACACTTAGACCCAAGGGTCTGAATGTATATTTCAAATTAAGTACACTTTGATAGCTGGATATCCACCGAAATCATCTTGCAGGCATCCACCCTGACCTTCTCAAGTTTAGGTCTTATATAGTGATACCATATTTATCATTGATTCTTTTTTTTGTGTATATGTCAATGGTCATCGGATCTCCATCGATTGCGCCACCAGTTGCACTGGCTGAGGCTTCACTATCATTGTTTCTACATTTGTGTATGAGAGCATGTTTGCTCAATATTCTGTGTGCTGGCACCCCTACCAAGGGACTTAATACGCATTATTATGCTAATGGCATAACAAGGAGGGGGTACAATATTTTATAATGCTACCCTGTTACCTTTACCCCTAAGAAGGATTTGTTTTCTCTGGGAGGTGTTAATCAGAACCTTCATTCCTTGCCACATTTTTTCTGTCCCGCTTATATGGCTGTGACTTCGTGACACACTTTACACTGAACATATCTTGTATTGCCTCTAGCCTCGATCAGGGTGTACATCACCCCTTTAACTTTTTTTCGTAGCAATTTTCTGCAACCTGCACATGTTCTAGACAATGGTACCAAGCTGCCGTCATGTCGGACAGACTGTCCACATTGTGTCGCACACATCGGCATCTGGTCATCATGACAATTTGATACACAAGCCGGACTTATCTGGCGCATGCGCATTGTGTCGCACTTGGCGTGCGTTCCATTCATGCGTTCCACAGCGTCTTTATTGTTTTTCACACGCTGTGTCAGTTATTGGGAGGATCGGAGAGGACTACAAGCGTGGGGACACATCCAGGAGGTGACAGGGAATTCATTCCCTCCGGCACTAGCACTACAGCACTTTGTGGATAGAAGGTTAGCGGCTAATTAGCACGTTGGCACATTGTTTTAACCTAGTTTATATATCTTTATACTATTCAATATGTTCACATCAATACACTGTTGGTCTTTATGTATTTTTATGCATTTTTGTACAATTCAACACTAATATGTAAATATGGTAGGCGGACCTCTGTTAGTCACATGACCTTGTATGTTTGTATAAATTTCCGCTGATTGCACTGTGTAAATGGTTTGAAAAAGGCTCTCTTGAGCCGAAACGTTGCTATTGTAATATGTGATGGAATAAAAGAACCACATTTATTTTTGCACCACAAACGGAGTGCTGCACGTTTTCTTCAAATCCCTAGATAGATAGATACATAGATACATAGATAGATACATAGATAGATACACAGATGATAGGTAGATATAGATACATAGATAGATAGATATGAGAGATAGGATATACACAGATAGATGATAGATAGATAGATAGATAGATAGATAGATAGATAGATAGATAGATAGATAGATAGACATACACACATACATAGATAGATATATATGATATAGATAGGATAAACATAGATGGCTAGGAGATATTAGATAGAGGATAGATATAAGTAGATAATAGATAGATATATAGATAGATATGAGATAGATAGATATGAGATAGATAGATAGATAGATAGATGGATAGGAGATAGATAGATATATTCACATACATAGATATATATGATATAGATAGGATATACATAGATGGCTAGGAGATATTAGATAGAGGATAGATATGAGTAGATAATAGATAGATAGATAGATTGATAGATAGATAGATGTGTGATAGATAGATATGAGATAGATAGATAGATAGATAGATAGATAGATACAAGAAAAAAATGAGACTGCACTCCAAGGTAAATGTGAAAAAACGGATGGGAGCTTTATTAGCAAAGGGCGCATGTGCGCGTGTCCCTATGACGTCAGGGAGCCATCTACCTATCATATACCGCACATTGTAACCACCTCCTTCCTTCAAAACATGCTGCAACACTTTTTGGCGCAGCCGCCTACTTCTGGCGCACGCTCCATATTGTAGCGCATTCACTAACTATCTCATTCAACATCACTAAGCAGTTACCTAGGGTCAAGATCACATGATCATTCCTACCAACGCCATTTTGTTTAAGGGCAACTTGGCCATCAGTTCCACGGCTTATAGCCAGACATTACAATGCAGTATAGAGTTGCATACAGTGTGTCATACTTTCATACAGCACACTGCATTGTAATGTTTGGCTATAAGCCGTGGAACAGATGGGAAAGTTGCCCTTAAACAAAATGGCTTTGGTAGGAATGATCATGTGATGTTGAATGAGATAGAAAGTGAATGTGTGCCACAATATGGCGCGCATGCCAGAAATAGGCGGCTGCGCCAAAAAGTGTCACAGCATGTTTTGAAGGAAGGAGGTGGTTACAATGTGGGGTATATGATAGGTAGATGGCTCCCTGACATCATAGGGACACGCGCACATGCGCCCTTTGTACTTCTGAACGCCGAGGGAGATAGTATTATTGTCACCGAGTTACAAAAGGTAAAGAAATGGGGTTATTACAAAGGGTTATTTACGATGTTTCTTGATATATCAATGGAAGCTGTTCACTGTGTCACATACACTCACCGGCCACTTTATTAGGTACACCATGCTAGTAACGGGTTGGACCCCCTTTTGCCTTCAGAACTGCCTCAATTCTTCGTGGCATAGATTCAACAAGGTGCTGGAAGCATTCCTCAGAGATTTTGGTCCATATTGACATGATGGCATCACTTAGTTGCCGCAGATTTGTCGGCTGCACATCCATGATGCGAATCTCCCGTTCCACCACATCCCAAAGATGCTCTATTGATTGAGATCTGACTGTGAGCATTTGAGTACAGTGAACTCATGTCATGTTCAAGAAACCAGTCTGAGATGATTCAGCTTTATGATGGCGCATTATCCGCTGAAAGTAGCCATCAGATGTTGGGTACATTGTGGTCATAAAGGATGGACATGGTCAGCAACAATACTCAGGTAGGCTGTGTGCGTTGCAAGATGCTCAATTGGTACCAAGGGCCAAAGAGTGCCAGAAAATATTCCCCACACCATGACACCACCACCACCAGCCTGAACCGTTGATACAAGGCAGGATGGATCCATGCTTTCATGTTGTTAGCCAAATTCTGACCCTACCATCGAATGTCGCAGCAGAAATCGAGACTCATCAGACCAGCAACTTTTTTCCAATCTTCTACTGTCCAATTTCTAGAGCTTGTGCAAATTGTAGCCTCAGTTTCCTGTTCTTAGCTGAAAGGAGTGGCACCCGGTGTGGTCTTCTGCTGCTGTGCCCATCGCCTCAAAGTTGAGTACGGTGCGCAGAGATGCTCTTCTGCCTACCTTGGTTGTAACGGTGGCGATTTGAGTCACTGTTGCCTTCTATCAGCTCGAACCAGTCTGCCCATTCTCCTCTGACCTCTGGCATCAACAAGGCATTTCCGCCCAGAACTGCCGCTCACTGGATGTTTTTTCTTTTTCGGACCATTCTCTGTAAACCCTAAGAGGTTTGTGCGTGAAAATCCAGTAGTTCAGCATTTCTGAAATACTCAGACCAGCCCTTCTGGCACCAACAACCATGCCACGTTCAAGCACTCAAATCACCTTTCTTCCCCTCCTGATGCTCGTTTGAACTGCAGGAGATTGTCTTGACCATGTCTACATGCCTAAATGCACTGAGTTGCCGCCATGTGATTGGCTGATTAGAAATTAAGTTGTTAACAGCAGTTGGACAGGTGTACCTAATAAGTGGCCGTGAGTGTATAGATGATTGTTTGTAATGTAATTTTTTGTTATAATGCACCTGATTGATCACATGATTATGATGTTTCCATATGTATGGAGTTGTGGATTTCACATTGCTTGCAAAAGGATCCTGAAACAGGTGTCTGAAACATTTGCTCCAAGCTCCCATCGTTTTTCACATTTTACCTTGGAGTGCTGGCTCATTTTTTCTTGGATATATTCGTCTGGTGTGTCAAGACCAGGAGATTGGGTTTGCAGCCCACTAAGTTATTTTGGATTTGGTGCTACTGCTAGACTTTCAAATGCTATTTATATGATAGAATAGATAATATAGATAATAGATAGATTCTCAATCCAATAGAGCATCTTTGGGATGTGGTGGAACGGGAGATTCACATCATGGATGTGCAGCCGACAAATCTGCGGCAACTGTGTGATGCCATCATGTCAATATGGACCAAAATCTCTGAGGAGCTTCCAGCACCTTGTTGAATCTAGAATTGAGGCAGTTCTGAAGACAAAAGGGGGTCCAACCCGTTACTAGCATGGTGTACCTAATAAAGTGGCCGGTGAGTGTATGTGATGTATATAAGCTGTATATCTGTGATGTGTATATGCTATGTGTATATGGTGTATGTTGTATATATACTATATATGTGTATATATGGTGTATATCTGTGTATGGCACTATATGTGTGTATATGTGGTGTGTACGTGCTTTGTATGTGTGGGGATGTGTGTAAGAGTGTATACATGAGTGTGTATGAGGGAAGAACTGTATGTTTATGTATACAGGTGTATAAATCTATGTGTATATGTGAGTGTAATATGTCTATTTTTAAGCGGGAAGGGGGCCTTCCCGTTCCTCTGGCCGTCAATCAAAAGACTGACAATCCGTGTCACTGGGTAATATGACTCCTTACCGGATCATGACAAGTGTCAACTGGGGCAATAACCCCACCTCTAGTACCTACCACAATAGCCTATATTCGGGAACAGCACCTTTTATTGGAAAAAATAGTAGTAAAGGAAGGAGACGAAAAGGCACTAAGGTCACCAATGGGGGTATTCGTGTAATTCGTACAACTGAAAATAAGAGAAGACTATCAAAATACTGGTAAGGGAAAGAGCAAAAAGTCTCCCCTTTCTGCATCGAAGAGCAATTTAACATGACTACATGGAAAACTCCCCTCCGTACAGTAACTGAAATACTTCTTTGTGGCGGATACCTTTAAGGGACCTATATCAGATCTCACCAGACAATCCCTAATCGTCTATATAAGAAAAGTGGAGGGTTCTTAAATTCGGCCATCCAGAAGGTTCTTCATTAATCAAGTCCAATGTTTCTTGATAATGATTGCAATATTGCTTGCTATTGTCGGGGTAGGTAAGTAGAAATAAAAGGAATTCTTGCTGTATGTCTCTCTCTAGTGTGTTGTGCAAGTAACCTCCTTCTAGTTTTCTAGCTTCTGCCAGTTTCTAGTTTATGAATAATTTATTGGGTAACCCCTCTCCTTAAATTTGTTCGCCATTAAGTTCATATTGATGGAAAGGTTTGATACATCATGGAGATTGTTTACTTACTCTAAGAAATTGACTTAAAGGTAATGACTCAAGCATAGGCGAGGCTAATTGCTATCATATCTCAGAATGTATTTTTGTCAGTGGACTTAACATATAAATCTGTGGTGAACCAGCTCCATTGCATTAAACAGTACAGTAATTCAGGTAACATGAAAGGCTTCCATCCTCATTGTTACCGTCTAGAGAGGAGGGAAGAGGTCGGCAATGTATCCCACCAGTCAACCTGCACATGTTTTAGAACATGGTACAAAGCTGCCGTCATGTCGAACAGACTATCAATTTTTGTGGCGCACGCACATTTTGGCGCATCTACATTGTGGCGCACGTATCGGCATCTGGTCACCATGACAATTTGATACACAAGCCGGACTTATCTGGCGCATGCGCATTGTGTCACACTTGGCTGGTGCGTTCCATTTATGCGTTCCACAGCGTCTTTATGTTTTCACACGCTGTGTCAGTTCTTGGAGGATCGGAGAGGATTTACAATCGTGGGGACATCCAGGAGGTGATAGGGGATTCATTCCCTCCGGCACTAGCATACAGCCACTTTGTGGAAGAAGGTTAGCGACCAATTAGCACGTTGAACATTGTTTTAACCTAGTTTATATATCTTTATACTATTTAATATGTTCAAATCAATACACGGTGTTCTTTATGTATTTATGCATTTTTGTACAATTCAACACTAATATGTAAATATGGTAGGCGGACCTGTTAGTCACATGACTTGTTAGTTTGTGGTTGATTGGTTGATTGTGGTTAATTTCCCGTGATTGCACTGTGTAAATGGCTTGAAAAAGGCTCTCCTGAGCTGAAAAGTCGCTATTGTAATATGTGTGGAATAAAAGAACCACATTGATTTGTTCACCACAAACGGAGTGCTGCACGTTTTCTTCAAATCCCTATCTGGAGGAACTTAGGCCCAGTCCTGTGTTGCCTGCACCCACCTATCGAGACGACTTGAGTGCTGTGTATTTTTCATCGTATTTTTTGCTGACATAGCGTGCACTCCTCCTAATTGACAGATAGGACAACACCAACGCCACGGAAGGATTCACACATTTGCCTACACAAAAGAAGATTATGAGAGGATCACCGGATCTGATGGTGATTCCAGCTTTCTTACGTACCAGGAAAATCAGAACTAAAACGCAAGTATGAGAATGACACCAAAAGACTCATGTGCTCTACAGTTGCATTTAATAACATTGAGCGAGTATTTTAAACATCTATGATCCCCAGAGGGATGCGATCTCGTGTGTCTCCTACATATTCTCCCAAAACAAAGACTCTGCTGAGGTTTGTACAAATCTCTAACAAATATGCTCTGGACCTCATTCTTGAATATCGATTTCTCAGAAAAGAAATAGAGCACATCAAAGTGACCAACATGACACTGAACACAACTTAAACTCTTCTAACTACAGATGAATACATCCAATTCACGAATTTGGTGCAAGTCGATACCAGACAAACCAAAGAAGAACAAGATCAATCAAAAGAAACAAAGGATAAGAGATTTGAGACTACAGAAAAGGACATATTACAATTGGAAAAACCACAATCTGACAAAAACAAGAGAAAACAACAAAAGGAAAGGCAAACCATCCAACAACAAGCCCCACACGAGAAGGAACATCAAACAGACAAGGGACGAGAATTATCTTCTTTTTAGCGCAACAGAGACTGGCATACATCAGACGACCCACAACAAGACAAAGGGGGCCGCAAGCACCACCGGATACGGAAATCCCACACAGCCGAAAACACAGCAACCCACACCCAAGATGGGTTGAGAAAGAGAAAACTGACACAGACAGTGGTAAATATTTCTTCCAAAACACTCACTAATGATCAAGTCTGTTTTATCAAAAGGTCCTCATTTTGTATTGCCTCCCACCTGATTGGTTTCAGGTGGAGACAGACATACAGAAGTTGATACGTTCTATCAAACTCGACAGTTTTTTTTCATACTCGCCACTTAAATGTACCTCGTAATGAATCTGATCTGTGTTTAAGTCAATATCTGTATAACAAGAGCACATTCACTCGGATGTTGAAGCCCCACAATTGAGGCTTTCGCATTTGCAGTAGTGAAAAATGATATTTGCCACGTTACGTGCTGCCACAATAGATGCCCCTTTAAGCCATCCCAATCTAACTAGGGGAGAGATCTCGGCCTGGGCGAGTGGCCCGTGACGGCGAAGTCACTCAAGGCAGATAAGGGCGGTGCCGTCGTCGTCATGGACACAGCTTGTACGTGGCTGAGATTAAAAGACAATTGTCTGATGAGCAAGTGTATCAAAAATTCCAATGGATCCGAAATTTTCACTATCCAGAAAGATTAAATCAATTTTAGACAAAGCTTACAGGAGGGATTATAAATGAGGATATGTACAGGTATTTATGGGTGGAACACCTGTAACCCGGTGATATATATATTACCAAAGATACACAAGAGTTTAATACAACCCCTGGTAGACCGATTGTATCTGGTACAGCCTCGATTTTTCAAATATTGCCACATTTCTTGACAGGCTCTTAGAGATCTACACCTCAGGCAGCTCATATTACGTGATACTGCCGATTTCATCAATAAGTTAAATGACACTCGAATCATACTTACACACAATACTTTATTAGCATCATTTGATGTGGTATCACATTTATACCTCCATAGATCATGGAAGAGGTTTAGCAGCAGTACGAAAAAAGATTACATCTACTGGTTTTTCGATCAAGACACAAGAATTCATCTCACATTACTCGAGTTGTTTTGAAGAACAATTATTTTCTTTTCGGTGATTACTTTTTTTACAGCGCATGGGGGTTGCATGGGGGCTAACATGCACCCACTTATGCAAAACATCGTAATGACGGCACTGGAGGAGGATGTATCTATACCTCCCCATCTTTTGCACGTTGCTTAAGGTGGTGGAGGTAATTGATGACATCTTCTTCTGTGGGCGGGTACTAAAGACGAATTAGAAGATCATTCCACATTTCCTAAACACTATTGATAGTATCAATTCACCTAGTCTGTTTGAGGTTGAGTTACAATTTTTAGATGTGGCAATTACCAAAGATGGTGTCTCTTTACAAACAGACATTTTTCTAAACCCACTGACAGGAACACACTGGTCAGATACGAAAGCAGTCACCCCGACAACCATCAAATCACTACCATACAGCCAATTTCTAGGGTGAAAAGAATCACCAGCCAACCAGATAAAACCAGAGCAATGTAGACAACATGGCATATAAATTCAAACAAAGGGATACCCCAGAAAAACCATTGAACAAAATTTACCAAAGCCAGTTTGACAAATAGATCTATGAATATTATCAACCAGGAGAGAGAACCATCAATTAGATAGAATTCCTTTTGTCACAACTTACAATTCAAAGCAACAACATAGCCAATAATCCGTAGAATTGTCCAAACTTTCAGGTGCGCAAATGCCATTCAGAATTCCAGAATCCACCATTAAGTCTTACAAAAATTCGCAAACCTATAAGAGACCGACTAGTACGAGCTGATATGGGCCATTCAAATAACCAGACAAAAGGGGATTGGGTCAACTCAAAAAGGGCTGCTACCCTTGTTGCAACTGTGTAAATTGTAGGTACATGGAAAAAAGGTCCCCACTTACACATAATGACAACAATCACATATTGTCATATTAACATGCACAGACATAGTGATTTATTTACTCAGCTGCCCCTGTGGTTCTAGCCTATGTAGGCGAAACCACGTTAGAGTTCAACACGCTCTTAACCAGCACAGATACACTATTCGCTCCAAACGAAGGGACCCCCAGTCCCAAAGCATTTCACAGGAGTGGGGACAGTAGAGAAGGATTTAAAGTTCAAACTCATTGACCATGTACCACCCTCCGACGAGGGAGACAGGGAGAAAATTTTAAAGAGAAGGAATACATTGGATCTTCACGTTAGAACACTTAGACCAAGGGTCTGAATGTAGATTTCAAATTAAGTATACACTTTGATAGCGGATATCTACCGAAATCATCTTGCAGGATCACACCTGACCTTCTCAAGTTTAGGTCTTTATATTTTTGTTTTTTTCTCCTATGATCAACAATGTCTATTTATTTTATAACCCTTTTTTTGGTATATGTCAATGGTCACGGATCTCCATCGATTGCGACACAGTTGCGATGGTGAGGCTTCACTATCACTCGTTTCTACATTTGTGTATGAAGAGCATGTTTGCTTAATATTCGGTGTGGCGCACCTAGCCAGGGACTTAATACGCTTATTATGCTAGTGGCATAACAAGGAGGGGGTACGATATTTATAATGCTACCCTGCTACTCCCCGGATTGTTTTCTCGGAGGGTTTAATCAGAACCTTACTTCCTTGCCACATTTTTTCTGTCCCGCTATATGGTTGTGACGTCGTGACACACTTTACACTGAACATATCTTGCATTGCCTCTAGCCTAGATCAGGATGTACATCACCCCTTTAACTTTTTTTCGTAGCAATTTTCTGCAACCTGCACATGTTCTAGACAATGGTACAAAGCTGCCGTCATGTCGAACAGACTATCCATTTTTGGGCGGCACGCACATTTTGGGCATCTAAATTGTGGCGCACGTATCGGCATTGGTCACCATGACAATTTGATAAACAAGCCGGACTTAACTGGCGCATGCGCATTTGTGCGCACTTGGCGTGCGTCATTTATGCGTTCCACACGCGTCTTTATTGTTTTTCACACGCTGTGTCAGTTCTTGGGAGGATCGGAGAGGATTACATCGTGGGGACAAATCCAGGGGTGATAGGGGATTCATTCCCCCCGGCAATAGCACTACAAGCACTTTGTGGATAGAAGGTTAGCGCGCCAATTAGCATGTTGGCACATTGTTTTAACTAGTTTATATATCTTTATACTATTCAATATGTTCACATCATACAATGTTGGTCTTATGATTTTATGCATTTTTGTACAATTCAACACTAATATGTAATATGGTAGGGGACCTCTGTTAGTCACATGACCTGTATGTTTGTATAAATCGCTGATGCACTGTGTAAATGGCTTGAAAAAGGCTCTCCTGAGCCGAAACGTCGTATTGAATATGTGATGGAATAAAAGAACCACATGATTTTTCACCACAAACGGAGTGCTGCACGTTTTCTCAAATCATCTGGAGGACTCTAGGCCCAGTCAAGTGTTGCTGCACCCACCTACTCGAGACGACTTGAGTGCTGCTTGTATTTTCTCATCGTATATATAATATATATATATATATATATATGGATATATATATATAGGAATATAATAAACACTCACCGGCCACTTTATTAGGTAACATGTCCAACTGCTCGTTAACACTTAATTTCTAATCGAATATGGCGGCAACTCAGGGCATTTAGGCATGTAGACATGGTCAAGACAATCCCCTGCAGTTCAAACCGAGCATCAGTATGGAAAGAAAGGTGATTTGAGTGCCTTTGAACGTGGCATGGTTGTTGTTGCCAGAAGGGTGGTCTGAGTATTTCAGGAACTGCTGATCTACTGGGATTTTCACGCACAACCATCTCTAGGGTTACAGAGAATGGTCCGAAAAAGAAAAAACAATCAGTGAGTGGCAGTTCTGTGGCGGAAATGCCTTGTTGATGCCAGAGGACAGAGGAGAATGGGCAGATGGTTTGAGGCTGATAGAAGGCAACAGTGACTCAAATCGCCACCCGTTACAACCAAGGTAGGCAGAAGAGCATCTCTGAAAGCACAGTACGTCGAACTTTGAGGCAGATGGGCTACAGCAGCAGAAGACCACACGGGTTGCCATTCTTTCAGCTAAGAACAGGAAACTGAGGCTACCAATTTGCACAGCTCATCGAATTGGACAGTAGAAGATTGAAAAACGTTGCCTGGCTGATGAGTCTCGATTTCTGCTGCGACATTCTGATGGTAGGGTCAGAATTTGGCGTCAACAACATGGATCATCCTGCCTGTATAACGGTTCAGGTGGTGGTGGTTGTCATGGGTGGGGAATATTTTCTTGGCACTCTTTGGGCCCCTTGGTACCAATTGAGCATCGTTGCAACGCCACAGCCTACCGATATGTTGCTTGACCATGTCCATCCTTTATGACCAATGTACCCAACATCTGATGGCTACTTCACGCAGGATAATGCGGCCATGCCATAAAGCTGAAATCATCTCAGACTGGTTTCTTGAACATGACAATGAGTTCACTGTACTCAAATGGCTTCACAGTCACCAGATCTCATCCAATAGAGCATCTTTGGGATGTGGTGGAACGGGAGATTCGCATCATGGTGTGCAGCGACAAATTGCGGCAACTGTGTGATGCCTATGTCAATATGGACCAAAATCTCTGAGGAATGCTTCCAGCACCTTGTTGAATCTATGCCAGGAAGAATTGAGGCAGTTCTGAAGACAAAGGGGGTCCAACCCGTTTAAGCATGGTGTACCTAATAAAGTGGCCGGTGAGTGTATATATATATATATATATATTGGGTATATAGATATGGGTGCTATCCTACACTCTCACCAGCCAGAGTCCATTAGATAACAAAAATAAGAAAACGGCAGCACTCCAATTAGTGAAAACAACCGTGGTATTTATTCCACCTTGTGCAACATTTTGGCTGTATCCCAGCCTTTGCCAAGCAGTGTGTGTCATGATACATAGAGGTATTTATAGTCACAATGTGATGACATCATAAACATAGTAAACAAACATAAGCGAGTCAATATATATATATAGAGATATAACTATATTATATATATATATGATACAGTGCATAATCTGTTGTGATTACATTCATATACCAATCGTATATCCTCCACATTAATACATCAGTAATTTCTATATCAGATCATACAAAAAGTGCATTTATATTTGTAGTGATAAATGATGGTTCACCTGTATGGGTACCTCCTCCTGGCATGATCAAACAAACAAACGCTGTTCGCGTCTCCATAGCGCAACTGCACATGTCTGTGAGAAGTCGTGGAGAGCAGATACTCTAGTGCGCATGTCACGCATGCGCATAAGCATAGTTGACATCTAAACACGCCATCTTGGATAAGGGTATGTGCCTGAACATCGAATAACTATCGCACATCAGTATTCATAAAGCGTACTGAGCCTAATGATTAGAAACAATATCATCGCTCATTCTTATGTATAACGATACAAATGTGAAACACTAAAGCAAGAAATTGCGATACTATTATGTTATGCAGCCCAGCATTATATCCTATGTGAACAGGTACGAAAAACAATAGACCTACAGCTAAACATAATTAGCAAAGATCGGTACAACAAGTAGAGTACCAACCTGGTAACTTGCTAACCACAAAAGATGGGCTAAGGCAGTGGTTCTCAACCTTTCTAATGCTGTGACCCCGCAATACAGTTCCTCATGTTGCGGTGATCCCAAACCATGTACAAGAATATTGTATTCGTGCCAAAAAAATGCAATCAAATCGTGGCTTTAGGCGAATCCTGAGTTTTGGTCGATCGACCCCCGCCGGGGTCGTGATCCACAGGTTGAGAACCACTGGGCTAAGGGATGATATAAGATTACTGGTCAACTGAGAAATGCCACAAAGATTATGTGGGTCACAAAACCTAAGCTCCACCTAATTCAGACGGATCCTACGTATGTATGGAGTGAACACAAGTCCTCAGTGGAAATGAATCCATCTCCAACTGTGGACACTGTGAATCACTCCCCCACTAGTGGACTTAGTTACTAAAGAAGCCCTAGTGGTCAGCATGTACCTAGTGCAAAGACAAAGCTGTAATTCAGCTTAGTAAGCTGTAGTGCATTGTTCTAACGTATCCAAGAATCTTATCCAAGGATCTGCTTCTCCAATACACTTAACACCAAAAAACGCATGAAAAAATATTTAATGATCAAAACAGCATACAGAAGTAGCGTAAAACAAAAATACAAATCCGAATCACATGTCAAATATTGTTTGATTTCATATTTAACATTAGTGGATGGATGTGTAAACGTTCCTTCTTTCATCATCATAGTACAGTTGACACACTGTCTACAGGGAAAGCTGCCTTTTTTTCTGGGGGTCAAGAAAAGTCTGTCTTATTGTTTTTTTTAGATCCTGCATCGGCCCTTACTAGTTTATCCCTAAGGCTAGGTGTACGTCGATAGGAGAAGAGGGGCAGAACACTGAATTCGGATATTTTGGGAAATGCATCCAACAGGATATGCCAATTTTAGATAGATATGATTTTCCCTATTTCATTGCTAATCCCCATATAGGTAGCAACGAAGGGTATTCTTTCAAGTTTCCGGATCTTAATTTTGGTTCCAAAAGATCGTTTCTGTTAAGGCTTAAGGCCCTATCCTTATGTTCCATTATCAAGGGTGAGGGATCCCTCGATCCCTGAACTTCGTGCTAAGGACATCAAAGTTCTTTTCAAGGTCAGACTCTCTTGATATGATACAGTGAACTCTAAGGAATTGACTGTAGGGTAATGCCCTTACCATTTTTTTGGGGTGATTGCTCTTAAAATGTAGCAGATTATTCTTATCTGTCGGTTTCACAAACAAATCTGTATGTATCCAGCAATACTTATACATCTAAGAATTGTATCGACACCTGATACCAAACCAGAGTGAATTGGACATTGTTATCAACATTATTCAAAAAACTTTGAAATGAGTGTAAATCATGAGGTGTACCCTTCCAAATGAGGAAGATGTTGTCTATGTACCTCCACCACTTCAAAATGCTGTCAGCTTACTTAGCTGATATACAGCTTTGTCTTTGCACTATAGGTACATGCGGACCACTAGGGCTTCTTTAGTAAGAATCACACCACTGGACACTTTAAAAGGAGACTGGTGCTTGGCATCATTGTTTCTCTTCTGTTAACCATGGTTATCTCTAAAGAAACACATGCACTGCCTGTCATCATTGCACTGCACAAAACTGGCCTAACAGGGAAGATTATCGCAGCTATAAAGATAGCATCTCAGTCAACAATCTGTTGCATCATCAAGGAATTCAAGGAGAGAGGTTCCATTGTTGCCAAAAAGGCTCCAGGGCGCCCAAGAAGGACCAGCAAGTGCCAGGACCGTCTCAAAAAAAGTTTTTCAGCTTCGAGATCGAGCTACCAGCAGTGCAGTATTGCTCAGGAATGGCAGCAGGCAGGTGTGAGTGCATCTGCACGCACTGTGAGGCGGGAGACTCTTGGAGCAAGGCCTGGTGTCAAGGAGGGCAGCAAGAAGCCACTTCTCCCCAGAAAAAACACCAGAACAATATTCTGCAACAGGTACAGGGAGTGGACTGCTCAGGTACTGGTCATTTTCTCTGATGAATCCCCTTTCGATTTGTTGGAACATCTGGAAAACAGCTTTTTCGGAGAAGACAGTGAGCGATACCACCAGTCTTGTCTCATGCCACATGTAAAGCATCCTGCAACCATCATGTGTGGGGTGGCTTCTCAGCCAAGGCAATCGGCTCTCTCACATCTTGAATAAACACATCCATGGAATAAGAATGGTCCAAAATATCCTCCAAACAACTTCTCCCAACCGTCCAAGAGCTTTGGTGATCAATAATGCCTTTTCCAGCATGATGGAGCACCTGCCATAAAGCAAAGGTGATAGCTAAATGGCCCAGGGAACAAAACTGAGATTTTGGGGGATATTTATCATACGCTGCGCTCGTGCGCCAGCGTATATCCCCCGCCGCTGCAAATTCGCAGCCCGATTCATGATGAGGCTTCTGCCTCTTCATGTACGGCTGCCAGCTGCGCAGCGTTTTTCCTACGCCAGGCATGGCCTGGCGTAGAAAACAACGCAACCGCGCTTTCACGTATGAAAAGTCGCCGGCAGCACGAGTGCGCAGGCGCGGGACAGTAACCGCCCCGCGCCGGCCCACTCCATCCGGCCGCGCCCCCCCGCTCGGCTGGCCGCGCCCCCCCCCCCCTTCACCCCCTTCACGCCCCACTGGCGTGAAGGTGGCGGATTGAGAAAAATATCGCAAAAGCTAGCAATAAGCTAGCATTTTCGATTATTTCAGGGCCTCTGCGCCACTGGCGGTGCGCAGAGAGTCTCTGATAAATATCCCCCTTTGGGTCCATGGCTGGAAACTCCCCAATCTTAATCCATTGAGAACTTGTGGTCAATCATCATTAAGAGACAAGTGGACAAACAAACAACAAATTGTGACAAAATTTAATGTCTTTAGATATGTCAACTATGCTTATGGCGCATGCGTGACATGCGCACTAGAGATCTGCTCTCTACACTTTTCACGGACATGTGCAGTTGCGCTATGGAGATGCGAACAGAGTCTGTTTGTTTGATCATGTCAGGAGGAGGTACCCATACAGGTGAACCATCATTTATCACACTACAAATATAATGCATTTTTGTATGATCTGATATAGAAATTACTGATGTATTAATGTGGAGGATATACGATTGGTATATGAATGAAATTACAACAGATTATGCACTTTATAATATATATATATATATATTAATTATATATATATATATAGATCACTTATGTTTTTACTATGTTTATGATGTGACTATAAATACCTCTATGTATCATGACACACACTGCTTGACAAAGGCTAATACACCCAAATGTTGCACGAGGTGGAATAAATACCACGGTTGTTTTCACTAATTGGAGTGCTGCCGTTTTCTTATTTTTGTTATATATACATATATTGCATTTTTCTGGTCCTGGTGGGCAGTGCTACGGGAGGTGGCTGTGCCGTTTGGGAAAAGGGGGGGGGGGTCTGTGTCCACAGGAGATTGAGGACAGAAGTTCGGTAGTCTGCCTGGACAGCAGTGTCCTCCGGCGGGGGAGGGGCGTCTGCTGTGCTAATGTAGTGCTGCCACAATTGCCACCAAGCCCACTTTCCCACATACCGCTAACAGCTGCCCAAACTGCTGGGCACAATCCCCTCCCCCCACCTCCTCCGTCCACGGCACATCCGCCCTCCCTCCTTCATGACTGTATAGACATGCACCCTAACAATTCCCCCACCCCTTTCCCCGTTGGGACATTGTTGACTGAATTTGAAGAAACGCCTCTCCCCCATCCTCCGCGCTGGAAGCTGGGAGTGACCCACGAAGTGAGTACATGTTTATTTTTTAACCTCCCCTTTCGACAACACAAGGAATTGAATAATGTTTGTTGCTACACATATGATGATGTTATATCTGCTGTTGGTATCAGTAGTTGTACAGATGATTTTTTTAAAAGCTATCAGTACTTTTTTTCGTCTTGTAAGCTTTATAAACAATTTGTGAATATGCGTTATCTCTGGTCCAAGCCCCATGTAAACAAACGGGGGCTAAACAGGGGAGCTGAGAGCCAGCCGCGGCTTCCGTGGCCCTGTTTGTTTACATGCGGCACTGAACGTAGAGATTGCAGTATTCCCAAAATTGTTTTATATACTTACAAGACGAAAAAAGTACTGATAGCCCCATCCGGCCACCAAGGGTTTTTTATACCCCAGACACCCTGACAAAATCTCCCAATTCAACAAAGCTTTACACTTGTGTAACACATACGAGACTTTAACACCACAGTCCCAATAGACTCTGCATTCCATTTCTCTGTGCAGCTCTATTGCTCTGGCGACGCAAGTGGGGTGTAATGATGTGTCACACTGCCTGTGTCCATGCAAGAAGCTCTGCCTGGCAGAGCAGGAGGTAAGTAAAAAGTTTTTTTATTTTTAACTGGCCACTTATTCATATAAAAAATACATATAATAAAACATGAGAGGGGGATTGAATTTGGGAAGGGGGGGCATTGTGGCTTCTATATAGACAAAAAGTAGGCTGGCGATGATTAAATTGGGGTGTTGGGGCTCTAACACCACCTGCCACTTTATTAGGTACACCTGTCCAACTGCTCCTTAACACTTATTCTAATAAGCCAATCACATGGCGGCAACTCAGTGCATTTGGCATGTAACATGGTCAAGACAATCTCCTGCAGTTCAAACCGACATCAGTATGGGAAGAAAGGTGATTTGAGTGCCTTTGAACGTGGCAATGGTTGTTGGTGCCAGAAGGGCTGGTCTGAGTATTTCAGAAACTGCTGATCTACTGGGATTTTCATGCATACCATCTCTAGGGTTTACAAGAATGGTCCGAAAGAAAAACATCCAGTGAGCAGCATTTCTGTGGGCGGAAATGCCTTGTTGATGCCAGAGTCAGAGGAGAATGGGCAAATGGTTCGAGCTGATAGAAAGGCAACAGTGACTCAAATCGCCACCCGTTACAAGCAAGGTAGGCAGAAGAGCATCTCTGAACGCACAGTACGTCGAACTTTGAGGCAGATGGGCTACAGCAGCAAAGACCACACCGGTGTCACTCCTTTCAGCTAAGAACAGGAACTGAGGCTACAATTTGCACAAGCTCATTGAAATTGGACGTAGAAGATTGGAAAACGTTGCCTGGTCTGATGATCTTGATTTCTGCTGCGACTTCGGATGGTAGGGTCAGAATTTGGCGTCAACAACATGAAAGCATGGATCCATCCCTGCCTTGTATCAACGGTTCAGGCTGTGGTGGTGGGGTCATGGTGTGGGGATTTTTCTTGGCACTCTTGGGCCCCGTGGTACCATTGAGCATCGTTGCAACGCCACAGCCTACCTGAGTATTGTTGCTGACCATGTCCATCCCTTTATGACCACAATGTACCCAACATCTGATGGCTGCCATCATGTCAATATGGACCAAAATCTCTGAGGAATGCTTGCAGCACCTTGTTGAATCTATGCCACGAAGAATTGAGGCAGTTCTGAAGGCAAAAGGGGGTCCAACCTGTTACTAGCTGGGGTACCTAATAAAGTGGCGGTGAGTGTATATATAGTAAGGGATGGAGGGGATTGATAAGGTACTGTATATGACTTACTAGGGGGGCAGGCTTGATTCTAGCATATTTGCTGCCTGAGGCGAATATTAAAATGCTGCCCCCCATTGCCCCTGGTCCCTGTGCACTGTGTGACTGACTACAGGTTCTGAGTCATTAGTGGCATCTAGTACCTTATAGATGACAATCTCTTCCATTAGGAGGACTTTATTCCAGGTTCTTCAATCCATAAGGTATCACTGCTGAATTCAAGTAATCTGTTTTATGCTATACTAATATATCCCACCCTGTTATGTTACATGATTTTATATACAGTGCTCCTCTGACAAGGTAAAAAATATAGCACCCCCTAATGATATATACTCTAATATATAAATTAATTTATTTTTGAAAGACCTGCCCTCATATATTTAAAGGCCTCGGTTTTCGTCTCCCTATATATAGCTCCGATATACAGATCCCCTCCAGCTTAATAAAATCTTGCCCCACATATATTGCCATCCCAGCTTAGGATATACTGTAACCCATTTACAGCCCCAGCTTGGTAATATACTGGCATAGCCTTCAACTGAATCCCATATAAGTATATAAAGGCCCCTTCCCCCCGGAAAAAATTAATCTGGCCTCATAAAATATATACAGCCCCCAGTATAAAATTAATCTGGCCCCATATATAATACAGAAACCCCCGCCAGTATAAACAATTATGCCCCATATAATATATGCAGCAACCCCACCCCAGTATAAATGATCTGGCCCTGTATATTATATATAGCACCCCCTAGAATAAAACGATTATGGCCCCATATAATATATACAGCACCCCCCCCCCCCCAGTATAAAACGATTCTGGCCCATATAATATATACAGCATTCCCACACCACCAGTATAACAGTATAAAACGTTTTCTAGCCCCATATAATATATACAGCATTCAACCCCCCAGTATAAAAGGTTTTCTAGCCCCATATAAAATATACAGTACCCCCCCCCCTCCCAGTAAACGACACCTCCCCACCCACTTATTAGCCAAATTTAATTATGAAAATATATGAAACATAAAACAATACTCACCTCGTGTAGTCGGTTCCGGTCTTTGCGCAGGTTTTCTGAAACCCGTGACTCCGCATGTGACACAGGTGGTGTGACGTCATCACCACAGCCTGTTGTTGCTGCCTAGAACTGGGTGGGGGGATCGCGCGCGATGCGGGGGGTGCGGTTCTAGTAATTGGGGGCGGATCGATTCCCGCAGGCTGATAGTCTCTTCGCCTCTCCCTCATCTCCTCCTCACCATAGTATCCAATAATTGTTAAACAAACATAACGGATCTAATATATATATATATATATATATATATATATATATATATATATTATAAAGTGCATAATCTGTTGTAATTTCATTCATATACCAATCGTATATCCTCCACATTAATACATCAGTAATTTCTATATCAGATCATACAAAAAGTGCATTTATATTTGTAGTGATAAATGATGGTTCACCTGTATGGGTACCTCCTCCTGACATGATCAAACAAACAGACTCTGTTCGCATCTCCATAGCGCAACTGCACATGTCCGTGAAAAGTTGCAGAGAGCAGATACTCTAGTGCGCATGTCACGCATGCGCATAAGCATAGTTGACATCTAAAGACATCTAAATTTTGTCACAATTTGTTGTTTTTTGTTTGTCACTTGTCTCTTAATGATGATTGACCACAAGTTCTCAATGGGATTAAGATCTGGGGAGTTTCCAGGCCATGGACCCAAAGGGGGATATTTATCAGGACCTCTGCGCACCGCCAGTGGCGCAGAGGCCCTGAAATAATCGCAAATGCTAGCTTATTGCTAGCTTTTGCGATTATTTTTCTCAATCCGCCACCTTCACGCCAGTGGGGCGTGAAGGGCGTGAAGGGGGGGGGGCGCGGCCAGCCGAGCGGGGGACGGCGGTGGAGTGGGCCGGCGCGGGGCGGTTACTGTCCCCGCGCCTGCGCACTCGTGCTGCCGGCGACTTTTCATACGTGAAAAGTCGCGGTTGCGTGTTTTTCTACGCCAGGCCATGCCTGGCGTAGGAAAAACGCTGCGCAGCTGGCAGCCCGATACATGAAGAGGCAGAAGCCTCATCATGAATCGGGCTGCGAATTTGCAGCGGCGGGGCTATCATACGCTGGCGCACGAGCGCCAGCGTATGATAAATATCCCCAAAATCTCAGTTTTGTTCCCTGGGCCATTTAGCTATCACCTTTGCTTTATGGCAAGGTGCTCCATCATGCTGAAAAGGCATTATTGATCACCAAACTGCTCTTGACGGTGTGGGAGAAGTTGTTCTTGGAGGATATTTTGGTACCATTCTTTATTCATGGATGTGTTTATTCAAACGTGAGTGAGAGAGCCGATTGCCTTGGCTGAGAAGCCACCCCACACATGAATGGTTGCAGGATGCTTTACAGTTGGCATGAGACAAGACTGGTGGTATCGCTCACCTTTTTTCTCCGAAAAAGCTGTTTTCCAGATGTTCCAAACAATCGGAAAGGGGATTCATCAGAGAAAATGACCAGTACCTGAGCAGTCCACTCCCTGGCCTGTTGCAGAATATCTGTTTCTGGTGTTTTTTCTGGGGAGAAGTGGCTTCTTTGCTGCCCTCCTTGACACCAGGCCTTGCTCCAAGAGTCTCCGCTCACAGTGCGTGCAGATGCACTCACACTGCCTGCCTGCCATTCTGAGCAATACTGCACTGCTGGTAGCTCGATCTCGAAGCTGAAAAACTTTTTTGAGACGGTCCTGGCACTGTGGTCCTTCTGGGCGCCTGGAGCCTTTTTGGCAACAATGGAACCTCTTCCTTGAATTCCTTGATGATGCAACAGATTGTTGACTGAGATGCTATCTTTAAGCTGCGATACTCTTCCCTGTTAGGCCAGTTTTGTGCAGTGCAATGATGACGGCATGGTTTCTTTAGAGATAACCATGGTTAACAGAAGAGAAACAATGATGCCAAGCACCAGTCTCCTTTTAAAGTGTCCAGTGGCTTGGCTGTGATTCTTGTACTAAAGAAGCCCGTGGTCGCATGTACCTATAGTGCAAAGACAAAGCTGTATATCAGCTAAGTAAGCTGACAGCATTTGAAGTGGTGGAGGTACATAGACAACATCTTCCTCATTTGAAGGGTACACCTATGATTACAATCATTTCAAAGTTTTTTGAATAATGTTGATAACAATGTCACTTCACTCTGGTTTGGTATCAGGTGTCGATACAATTCTTAGATGTATAAGTATTGCTGGATACATACAGATTTGTTTGTGAACCGAAGATAAGAATAATCTGCTCATTTTAAGAGCATCACCCCAAAAAAATGGTAAGGGCATTACCCTACAGTCAATTCCTTAGAGTTCACTGTCATATCAAGAGAGTCTGACCTTGGAAGAACTGTGATGTCCTTAGCACGAAGTTCAGGATCGAGGGATCCCTCACCCTTGATAATGGAACATAAGGATAGGGCCTTAAGCCTTAACAGAAACGATCTTTTGGAACCAAAATTAAGATCCGGAAACTTGAAAGAATACCCTTCGTTGCTACCTATATGGGGATTAGCAATGAATAGGGAAAATCATATCTACTAAAATTGGCATATCTGTTGGATGCAATTCCCAAAATATCGAATTCAGTGTTCTGCCCCTCTTCTCCTATCGACGTACACCTAGCCTTAGGGATAACATAGTAAGGGCCGATGCAGGATCTAAAAAAAACAATAAGACAGACTTTCTTGACCCCCAGAAAAAAGGCAGCTTTCCCTGTAGACAGTGTGTCAACTGTACTATGATGTATGAAAGAAGGAACGTTTACACATCCATCCACTAATGTTAAATATGAAATCAAACAATATTTGACATGTGATTCGGATTTGTATTGTTTTACGCTACTTCTGTATGCTGTTTGATCATTAATAATTTTTTCATGCGTTTTTTTGGTGTTAAGTGTATTGGAGAAGCAGATCCTGGATAAGATTTTGGATACGTTAGAACAATGCACTACAGCTTACTAAGCTGAATTACAGCTTTGTCTTTGCACTAGGTACATGCTGACCACTAGGGCTTCTTTAGTAACTAAGTCCACTAGTGGGGGGTGTTCACAGTGTCCACAGTTGGAGATGGATTCATTTCCATGAGGACTTGTGTTCACTCCATACATACGTAGGATCCGTCTGAATAGGTGGAGCTTAGGTTTTGTGACCCACATAATCTTTGGCATTCTCAGTTGACCAGTAATCTTATATATCCCTTAGCCCAGTGGTTCTCAACCTGTGGGATCACGACCCCCGGCGGGGTCGATCGACCAAACTCAGGATTCGCCTAAAGCCACGATTTGATTGCATTTTTTTGGCAGAATACAATTCTTGTACATGGTTTGGGATCACCGACACATGAGGAACTGTATTGCGGGGTCACAGCATTAGAAAGGTTGAGAACCACTGCCTTAGCCCATCTTTTGTGGTTAGCAAGTTACCAGGTGGTACTCTACTTGTTGTACCGACTCTTGCTAATTATGTTTAGTGTAGGTCTATGTTTTTCGTACCTGTTCACATAGGATATAAGCTGGCTGGGACTGCAACAAATAGTATCGCAATTCTCTGCTTTAGTGTTTCACATTGTATCGTTATACATAAGAGATGAGCTTGATGAATTGTTTCTAATCATTAGGCTCGTACGCTTTAGAATACTGATGTGCGATAGTTATTCGATGTTCAGGCACATACCTTATCCAAGATGGGTGTTTAGATGTCAACTAGTTATGCGAATGCGTGACAGCGCACTAGAGTATCTGCTCTCCACGACTTCTCACAGACATGTGCAGTCGCTATGGAGACGCGAACAGCGTTGTTTGTTTGATCTGCCAGGAGGAGGTACCCATACGGTGAACCATCATTTATCACTACAAATATAAATGCACTTTTTGTATGATCTGATATAGAAATTACTGATGTATTAATGTGGAGGATATACGATTGGTATAGAATGTAATCACAACAGATTATGCACAATGTATCATATATATATATATATATATATATATTGATCGTTATGTTGTTTACTATGTTTATGATGTCATCACATTGGGACTATAAATACTCTATGTATCATGACACACACTGTTGGCAAAGGCTGGGAACAGCCAAAATGTTGCACAAGGTGGAATAAATACCACGGTGTTTTCACTAATTGGAGTGCTGCCGTTTTCTTATTTTGTTATAATGGACTTGGCTGGTGAGAGTGTAGGATAGCACCCATATCTATATATCCATATATATATATATATATATATATACACTCACCGGCCACTTTATTAGGTACACCATGCTAGTAACGGGTTGGACCCCCTTTGTCTTCAGAACTGCCTCAATTCTCCTGGCAAGATTCAACAAGGTGGCTGGAAGCATTCCTCAGAGTTTTTGGTCCATATTGACATGATGGCATCACACAGTTGCCGCAGATTTGTCGGCTGCACATCCATGATGCGAATCTCCCGTTCCACCATCCCAAAGATGCTCATTGGATTGAGATCTGGTGACTGTGAGCCATTTGAGTACAGTGAACTCATTGTCATGTTCAAGAAACCAGTCTGAGATGATTTCAGCTTTATGGCATGGCGCATTATCCTGCTGAAAGTAGCCATCAGATGTTGGGTACATGTGGTCATAAAGGGATGGACATGAGTCAGCAACAATATCAGGTAGGCTGTGGCGTTGCAACGATGCTCAATGGTACCAAGGGGCCCAAAGAGATGCCAAGAAAATATTCCCCACACCATGACACCACCAACACAGCTGAACCGTTATACAAGGCAGGAGGATCCATGTTGTTGACGCCAAATTCTGACCCTACCATCAGAATGTCGCAGCAGAAATCGAGACTCATCAGACCAGGCAACGTTTTTTCAATCTTCTACTGTCCAATTCGATGAGCTGTGCAAATTGTAGCCTCAGTTTCCTGTTCTTAGCTGAAAGGAATGGCACCCGGTGTGGTCTTCTGCTGCTGTAGCCCATCGCCTCAAAGTTCGACGTACTGTGCTTCAGAGATGCTCTTCTGCCTACCTTGGTTGTAAAGGTGGCGATTTGAGTCACTGTTGCCTTCTATCAGCTCAAACCAGTCTGCCCATTCTCCTCTGTCCCTTGGCATCAACAAGGCATTTCCGCACAGAACTGCCACTCACTGGTGTTTTCTTTTTCGGACCATCTCTGTAAACCTAGAGATGGTTGTGCGTGTGAAAATCCAGTAGATCAGCAGTTCCTGAAATACTCAGACCAGCCCTTCTGGCACAACAACATGCCACGTTCAAAGGCACTCAAATCACCTTTTCTTCCCATACTGATGCTCGGTTTGAAACTGCAGGGGATTGTCTTGACCATGTCTAAATGCCTAAATGCACTGAGTTGCCGCCCATGCGATTGCGTGATTAGAAATTAAGTGTTAACGAGCAGTTGGACAGGTGTACCTAATAAAGTGGCCGGTGAGTGTTTATTATATATCCATATATATATACAATATATATAATATAGTATATAATTATATATACGATGAGAAAATACAAGCAGCACTCAAGTCGTCTCGAGTAGGTGGGTGCAGGCAACACTTGATGGGCCTAGAGTCCTCCAGATAGGGATTTGAAGAAAACGTGCAGCACTCCGTTGTGGTGAAAAATCAAGTGGTTCTTTTATTCCATCACATATTACATAGCGAACGCGTTTCGGCTCAGGAGAGCCTTTTCAAGCCATTTACACAGTGCATCAGCGGAATTTATACAAACATACAGGTCATTGTGACTAACAGAGGTCCGCCTACCATTTATCTTAGTGTTGAATTGTACAAAAAGCTTATAAAAACATAAAGACCAACAGTGTATTGATGTGAACCAGATATTGATAGTATAAGATATATAAAATAGGTTAAACAATGTGCCACATGCTAATTGGCGCTAACCTCTATCCACAAAGTGCTTGTAGTGCTAGTGCCGGAGGGAATGAATCCCCTATCACCTCCTGGATGTGTTCCCCACGATTGTAATCATCTCCGATCCTCCCAAGAACTGACACAGCGTGTGAAAAACAATAAAGACGCTGTGGAACGACATAAATGAACGCACGCCAAGTGCGACACAATGCGCATGCGCCAGTTAAGTCCGGCTGTGTACAAATTGTATGGTGACAGATGCCGATACGTGCGCCACAATGTGATGCGCCAAAATGTGCGTGCGCCACAAAAATGGATAGTCTGTTCGAATGACGGCAGCTTTGTACCATTGTCTAGAACAAGTGCAGGTTGCAGAAAATTGCTACGAAAAAAAGGTTAAAGGGGTGATGGACATCCTGATCTAGGCTAGAGGCAAGCAAAGATGTGTCAGGTGAGTGTGGCACGACGTCACAACCATATAAGCGGGACAGAAAAAATGTGGCAAGGAAGGAAGTGTTGATTAACACCTCCGGAGAAAACAAATCCGGGAGGTAGCAGGTAGCATTATAAAATATCGTACCCCCTCCTTGTTATGCCACTAGCATAATAATGCGTATTAAGTCCCTGGCTAGGTGCGCCACAAAGCATATTGAGCAAAAATGTCTTCATACCACAATGTAGAAAGAGAAACAATGATAGTGAAGCCTCAGCAGTGCAATGGGGCGCAATCGATGGGATCCGATGAAATAAAATACACAAAAAAAAGGGTTATAAAATAAATAGACATTGTTGATCATAGGGAGAAAAAACAAAAATATATAAGACCTAAACATGAGAAGGGTAGGGGGGATGACCTGCAAGGATTTCGGTAGATACCAGCTACAAAGTGTACTTAATTTGAAATCTACATCAGACCCTGGGTTAAGTGTTTCTAACGTGAAGATCCAATGGAATTCCTTCTTCTTAAAATTTCTCCCTGTCTCCCTCGTCGGAGGTGGTGGTACATGGTCAATGAGTTGAACTTTAAACCTTCTCACGTGCCCCACTTCGGATGATGCTTTGGGATGGGAGGTCCCTTCGTTTGGATGGAATAGTGACGTGTGGGTTAAGGATGGGTGTTTGAACTCTAAGTGGTCGCCTTACTAGGCAGTAGACCACAGGGGCAGATGAGTACAATAAATCACCTATGTGCGTGTCGCATGTAAATAATGCGCAATATTGTATGTTGTGTCATTATGTGAAAGTGGGGCATGATTCACTGACGACAATTTACACAGTTGGACACAAGGGGGTGCAGCCCTTTGAGTGACAATCCCCTTTGTCTGGGGTTATTTTGAATGGCCTAATTCAGCTCGTACTAGTCGGTCTCTTATGTTTGCGAATTTTTGTAAGAATTAAGGTGGATTCTGGATCATGGAATGGCATTTGCGCCACCTGAAAGTTTGGACCAATGTCTAGGTATATGGCTATGTGGTTGCTTTGGGAATTGTAAGTTGTGACAAAAGGAATTCTACTAATGTGGTTCTCTCTCCGGGTTGATAATAATTCAGATTATTGTCAAACTGGCTTTGTGAATTTTGTTCAATGGTTTTTCTGGGGTATCCCTTTGTTGAATTATATGCCATGTTGTCTACAGCTTTGTCTGTTTATCTGGTTGCTGGGGTGATTCTTTCACTTGAGAAATTGGTGTATTATGATTTGATGGTTGTGCGGGGGTGACTGCTTTGCGTCTGACCAGTGTGTTCCTGTCAGGGTGTTAGACAAAAAGCTGTTTGTAAAGAGACACATCTTGGTAATTGCCAATCTAAAAATGTTAACTCAACTCAGAAAGACTAGGGGGATCTGATACTATCATCAATAGTGTTTAGAATTGAATGAATGATGATGTCTAATCGTCGTTAGTACCCGCCCACAGGGTATGTTTATGATGTGACTATAAATACCTCTATGTATCATGACACACACTGCTTGACAAAGGCTATAATACAGCCCAAATGTTGCACGAGGTGGAATAAATACCACGGTTGTTTTCACTAATTGGAGTGCTGCCGTTTTCTTATTTTTGTTATATATACATATATATGCATTTTTCTGGTCCTGGTGGGCAGTGCTACAGGGAGGTGGCTGTGCCGTTATGGGAAAGAGGGGGGGGGGGTCTGTGTCCACAGGAGATTGAGGACAGAAGTTCGGTAGTCTGCCTGGACAGCAGTGTCCTCCGGCGGGGGAGGGGGCGTCTGCTGTGCTGAATGTAGTGCTGCCCACAATTGCCACCAGCCCACTTTCCCACATACCGCTAACAGCTGCCCAAACTGCTGGGCACAATCCCCTCCCCCCACCTCCTCCGTCCACCGGCACATCCGCCCTCCCTCCTTCATGACTGTATAGACATGCACCCTAACAATTCCCCCACCCCTTTCCCCCGTTGGAGGACATTGTTGACTGAATTTGAAGAAACGCCTCTCCCCCCATCCTCCGCGCTGGAAGCTGGGAGTGACCACGAAGGTGAGTACATGTTTATTTTTTTAACCTGCCCCATTTCGACCACACAAGGAATTGAATAATGTTGTTGACTACACATATGATGATGTTATATCTGCTGTTGGTATCAGTAGTTGTACAGATGATTTTTTAAAAGCTATCAGTACTTTTTTCGTCTTGTAAGCTTTATAAACAATTTGTGGAATATTGCGTTATCTCTGGTCCAAGCCCCATGTAAACAAACGGGGGCTAAACAGGGGGAAGCTGAGAGCAGCGCGGCTTCCGTGGCCCTGTTTGTTTACATGCGGCACTGAACGTAGAGATTGCAATATTCCACAAATTGTTTATATAACTTACAAGACGAAAAAAGTACTGATAGCCCCATCCCGGCCAACCAAGGGTTTTTTATACCCCCAGACAACCCTGACAAAATCTCCCAATTCAAACAAAGCTTTACACCTTGTGTAACACCATACGGAGACTTTAACACCACAGTCCACAATAGACTCTGCATTCCATTTCTCTGTGCAGCTCTATTGCTCTGGGCGACGCAAGTGGGGTGTAATGATGTCACACTGCCTGTGTCCATGCAAAGAAGCTCTGCCTGGCAGAGCAGGAGGTAAGTAAAAGTTTTTTTATTTTTAAACTGGCCACTTTATTCATATAAAAAATACATATAATAAAAAATGAGAGGGGGATTAGAATTTGGGGAAGGGGGGGCATTGTGCTGTTCTATATATGACAAAAAGTAGGCTGGCGATGATTAAAATTGGGGTGTTGGGGCTCTACACTCACCTGCCACTTTATTAGGTACACCTGTCCAACTGCTCCTTAACACTTAATTTCTAATAAGCCAATCACATGGCGGCAACTCAGTGCATTTAGGCATGTAGACATGGTCAAGACAATCTCCTGCAGTTCAAACCGAGCATCAGTATGGGGAAGAAAGGTGATTTGAGTGCCTTTGAACGTGGCATGGTTGTTGGTGCCAGAAGGGCTGGTCTGAGTATTTCAGAAACTGCTGATCTACTGGGATTTTCATGCATAACCATCTCTAGGGTTTACAGAGAATGGTCCGAAAAAGAAAAAACATCCAGTGAGCAGCAGTTCTGTGGGCGGAAATGCCTTGTTGATGCCAGAGGTCAGAGGAGAATGGGCAAAATGGTTCGAGCTGATAGAAAGGCAACAGTGACTCAAATCGCCACCCGTTACAACCAAGGTAGGCAGAAGAGCATCTCTGAACGCACAGTACGTCGAACTTTGAGGCAGATGGGCTACAGCAGCAGAAGACCACACCGGGTGTCACTCCTTTCAGCTAAGAACAGGAAACTGAGGCTACAATTTGCACAAGCTCATTGAAATTGGACAGTAGAAGATTGGAAAAACGTTGCCTGGTCTGATGAGTCTTGATTTCTGCTGCGACATTCGGATGGTAGGGTCAGAATTTGGCGTCAACAACATGAAAGCATGGATCCATCCTGCCTTGTATCAACGGTTCAGGCTGGTGGTGGTGGTGTCATGGTGTGGGGAATATTTTCTTGGCACTCTTTGGGCCCCGTGGTACCAATTGAGCATCGTTGCAACGCCACAGCCTACCTGAGTATTGTTGCTGACCATGTCCATCCCTTTATGACCACAATGTACCCAACATCTGATGGCTGCCATCATGTCAATATGGACCAAAATCTCTGAGGAATGCTTGCAGCACCTTGTTGAATCTATGCCACGAAGAATTGAGGCAGTTCTGAAGGCAAAAGGGGGTCCAACCTGTTACTAGCATGGTGTACCTAATAAAGTGGCCGGTGAGTGTATATATAAGTAAGGGATGGAGGGGATTGATAAGGTACTGTATATGACTTACTAAGGGGGGCAGGGCTGATTCTAGCATATTTGCTGCCTGAGGCGAATATTAAAATGCTGCCCCCCCATTGCCTGGTCCCTGTGCACTGTGTGACTGACTACAGGTTCTGAGTCATTAGTGGCATCTAGTACCTTATAGATGACAATCTCTTCCATTAGGAGGACTTTATTCCAGGTTCTTCAATCCATAAGGTATCACTGCTGAATTCAAGTAATCTGTTGTATGCTATAACTAATATATCCCACCCTGTTATGTTACATGATTTTATATACAGTGCTCCTCTGACAAAGGTAAAAAATATAGCACCCCCTAATGAATATATACTCTATATATATAAATTAATTTATTTTTAGAAAGACCTGCCCTCATATATTTAAAGGCCTCGGTTTTCGTCTCCCATATATATAGCTCCGATATACAGATCCCCTCCAGCTTAAATAAAATCTTGCCCCACATATATTGCCATCCCAGCTTAGTGATATACTGTAACCCATTTACAGCCCCAGCTTGGTAATATACTGCATAGCCTTCAACTGAAATCCCATATAAGTATATAAAGCCCCTTCCCCCCGGAAAAAATTAATCTGGCCTCATAAAATATATACAGCCCCCCAGTATAAAATTAATCTGGCCCCATATAATATATACAGAAACCCCCGCCAGTATAAAACAATTATGGCCCCATATAATATATGCAGCAACCCCACCCCAGTATAAATGATTCTGGCCCTGTATATTATATATAGCACCCCCTAGAATAAAACGATTATGGCCCCATATAATATATACAGCACCCCCCCCCCCCAATAAAAAAGGTTTTTTGCCCCCATAAAAAATACACAGTCCCCCCCCCCCTCCCAGTAAACGACACCTCCCCACCCACTTATTAGCCAAATTTAATTAATGAAAATATATGAAAAACAATAAAACATATACTCACCTCGATGTAGTCGGTTCCGGTCTTTGCGCAGGTTTTCTGAAACCCGTGACTCCGCATAGTGACACAGGTGGTGTGACGTCATCATCCACAGCCTGTGTTGCTGCATAGAACGGAGCGATGCCAGCAGCCTGATAGGCGCTGCGCCGCTCCGCATATATCTCACAAGAGTATCAATAATTTGATACTGAATAATTTCTCTAAGACAACTGAGCACAAAGATGCGGCAGGAGTCATAGGAAGAGGCAGGCTATACAATAAGGCAGCGGCCGGCCACCGGCAATCAGCAGCTCGCTTGCCCTTTAAATTTCACAGAAGCTACAGGGGCGGCGGAAAGCACGATGGAACACAGGTGCTTTCCCTGGAGCGTGGACAGGTGAGTAAGCCTGCAGCCGCCACAAAAGGGTACATGGGTGCTCCCGCAACTCGAGACGTGGGTCGCAGGAGCACCCGTGACAGTACCCCTCCCTTCGACCTCCCACTCTTCTTGGCCTGAAGGAACCTTTGAAGAACACCACAAGTCCAGAATGTTGTCTTCAGGCTCCCAAGATCTTTCCTCTAGCCTGAACCTCATCCAGTCGATAAGGAAGAACCGTTTCCCTCCATTTGACTTTATGTACAGGAGCTTGTAAGCCACGGGGTTAATGCGCTCCTGCGCCTATTATGGACCCAGAAAGCAGGGACTGAGTTTGTAGCTGAGAATCTTCTTCCGGAAATATCTGGAGGACAGCCACACTTTATAACCCGGAGAGAAGACTGTGGGAGACCTGTGTTTCATGTCAGCCTGGGTTGTGGTGTGGGCGGACGCCCGAAGTGGCGAGAGACTGACGAGTTTTCTCCCAGATGGTCTTGTACCAAGTTTACCAAGAATCTGCCCACTGACTGACAAAATGACCAGCAGCTTCTCACGACGGATTACAGGAAGATGATGTTGTAAGACCAGGGCTGCATCCAAGAAGCATTCTGCAGAGCCGGAATCCAGGAAGGCAGAAGGTTTAAACTGGCTACCTGTCCTAGAAGGAGTACAGGTATGTTCAGACCTGAAGAGGCTTTGCTCTCACCTAGGGATGCCTCTCCCACAAACCAGAAGTGTATGTGTTTCCCGGGTAATGTGGATGGAGTGAGCAAGTACTGAGAAAGTGCTCCGGGCTAGCACAGTAGAGACAAAAGTTCTCCTGTTATCGTCTGGAGCGCTCTTGGGGTGTCAGACAAGCTTTGTCCACCTGCATGGTCTCCTCCGCAGCAAACAAGAATGGCGGCTGTGGTGGTCTGTGGAAGATGGGAGCCAAGCAAGGCAGTCCTGATCTGCATATGTTCTAGGAGCTGCTCCTCCAGACACTCTGATAACCGGACGTCAATCAGAGTGGCAGGTGATGAGGTCATTCAGGAAAGAAGGCAAATCCCATACAGACAGAGCGTCTTTGATACAGTCCATTCTCAAATTCCAAGACCGGTTCATTTCAAGAGAGCTCAGGGGCAAGAGTGTGGAATTGGTCAACAACTTACAAGTCCCCTTGACGTAAATTTGGCAGGGCGGTCTCACCAGAAGATGCTCGGACTGGTTCCTCGAAGACGGACTGGAATTCAGCGAGGAATGCAGTGATGTTGGCATTGACTGGGGCTTTTCCAGATAGCAGGTTGACCACGGATGCCACCTTAGAGCTCTATGTGGCAAACTGTGTAGGCATCAGCTCGATGTGCGGAGAGCACTAGGTGATGAAGCCCCTGCACAACTTGGCATCTCCGTCATACTTGGATGGTATAGACAAACGCCTGGGCTCTGCAGAAGACGCAGTAACGGGAGGTGCCGCAGGAACTGGTTGCTGCTGAGCAGCAGTAAGCTGGTAAAGCTGCTGGGCCTGCATGGAGATCTGCTTGGACTGCTAAGCCACAGTGGTGGTGAGGTCAGCTACGTCTTGGAGAGGTACCTTGGTGGAATACATGGACGAATCTTACTGTCAGGGTCGGTGGTGGTGGATACACTGAACCGCTGTGAGCAATGAAGTAAGCTGACACCTGGGAGTGGAGTCTAAGTGGCACCTGGTATTCACCAGAGCCCACCGCAAAGTGGGTTAGACCTGTTACCGTGGGATACCACCAGGTAGTGGCCAAGGTAAGCTACAGAGACGGCAGGCAGAGTCCGAGTCAAAGTCAATCCGCAGGAGCACCAGTGACAGGTGTAAAATTTTTTATGCTGTTTAGATGGTTCAAGAAGTGGTTCCTGATGTTACACAAGCCATTCTAGAATGGTTGCTGCCCACTTTGCTCACCCTTTCTAAGTGTGAATGAGCTATTTAATATACTCATTAACCTTTATTCTCCTTTTATCCACCACACCAACCCCTTTAGCTCCCCTTCCAGAAATGCTGGATCGCTGACAAGGGCAATGCTGATGTTTTACTATGTATTTTGCTAACACTCTTCCCTCTTTCATGCTATAATGGCTGATGTTTTTTCTCACAATGTAAGAGGTCTGCCTAGCCCCCGCAAACAACGGGGAGAATAAAAGCAAGCTTTATCTTAATACAGGATACCCACTTTAAGGCCAGGAACATCCCCTGTCTTCCAACTAAATAATACAATCTTTGGTCCCATAGCATTTTTGAGAAGTCTTCCTGTGGAGTCAGCGAGGCTTTTCACAAAACATCCTGTTACAAATAGTATCTGAACTACGGGACTATTGGGGAAAAGGGAAAATAGGTTCAGAAAATGTAAAAGTGCCGCACACAGGCCAAATTCTGTGGATCATCCAGACCTTATAAATCTTATCTGCTTTCTCAGAGGGGCTGCTAATTGTGGGTGGTGACTTAAATCTAGCCCTCTGATTTTTATGCAGGGCCCCAACAGCCCTCTTGACTTTTGTAAGGTGAGTCCTAATTAACCCTTTCATGATTGAACATAAAAACTAAGACACACGTCAGTCTCTTAGTGTATGTAAAGATCTTCTCCCGTTTAATATCTCAAAATGCATAATATCACAGACAGAAGAGTCGTGAGGCGTGAATAGTATACTGCAAAATTATTGGTCATCAGCACATTCTGGGAAAAAAAATTAATTAATTGTGCTCAGTTCTCAGGTACCCTGTACACATATATTGTTTATACTAATTTGCTGAGAAGAAGAAGATAAGCGGACTCCAGAATCATAACATGATGTAGCATCAAGGACAGACTAGCTTCTCATTAAATGTCAAAGGGTATTAGCTGACAGGCGAGCAAACAGGTTGCATAAAATGAAGTTTGAATCATGACATTAACTTGACAATGGTCAGGGAACATGGCCGCTGTATCTAAGATGGCGGACAGTAGTCAAGATGGCGTCTGAAACCAGTGCAATCTCCTTAACAATTCCCCACTTTGAGCTTTGCTGGCCTGTAATTCCATCCTGAGCGACCTCCTCAAGCTCCAGGTACCCACAGGTAGGCTAAACCCTTACCTGCTGGACTTGTTAACTCTTCACCAGATCCCCTGGAGGCCAGTCACTCAGGGGTTACAGGCCTGCACACTCAAATCACATCACTGAGTTCCCATAGTTCATAGGTTTGTAAACAGGCTGGTTCTCCAACAGGCAGCATCATCCTCCGCTCCGGGCATTTCTCATGTCCTGAGAAGAGCAAAATCACAATCCCCAATATCACCCCCACTTAAAGGAAACCCTTCCAATCCCCCAACGACAAAGTGAAGGACAAAGTGTCCACTCCAGAGTTTCTCTTGAGTTCCCTGGACAGTCCTTCAATCTCTTCACGAGCATGAGTAATGGATCCATAGGGGGCGATGTCATCTGGGATGTATATGCGACAAGCCACTCCCACCATCTTACAGACTCCTCCCTCCTCAGCAAGGATCATGTCCATGCGGTTCTGGGAAGCATCTTGGATATAATTCACAAATCTCTGTTGATTACAATAAAAACAGTTAGCCCAACCAACATCTTTGCTCATAGCTATCTGGGTAATAATGGACTCTAGACCTGCCCATATCTGATTGTGGGCCTATGAACGTATAGTTACACTGATAGTCATGGTTGGGGTGTCCCTGAGCATACAGTCAGTCAGAAAAGACCAGCTAGCAAGAAGAATAAGTTTACAATAGAAAGCGTGGAAGCATGCTGACTTCCCTCTAGCTGCAAGGACATGGCACTGGTCAGCACGACTTGGAAAGGACCGTCGTTGTGAGGCTCCAGACTCTCTCTCTGGTGTCTTTCTTCACCACCCATAGTCTCCAGGCTTCAGGTTATGCGTTCTGAGGTCTCTGTCTGGATCTGAAAAAGGAATCAGAAACACTTTTGCCGACCTTTTCCAAGGCCTGGCTCAACTGTGTGGCATATTCCACCTGGTTTCCTGCCATCATCTATAGGGTCTATGGGAAGTAGAGGCCTAGTTTGGGTGCACAGCCAAAAAGTACTTCAAGGGGGGCAATCTTTCTGTTGGGGGTGGTCCTAACTGAATGGTGGGCAGCAGGAAAGCACTCGCGCCATGGTTTCCCTGTTATTTCCAGGAGGGACGAGGTTTCAGTCTTTACCTGTCCAGTGAAGTGGGTTCTGCGACCGGACTCTATGGTTTCCAAACCTGCAGAAAAAAATCTCACTCACCAACTTCTTGGCTGCAGCTCTGGCAGTATCCTTGGTCATGGGAGAAGCTCCTGGCCACTCTGGAAAGAGATCAATGCAAACAGGCACGTATTCCTACGTACCACTTTTTGGTAGCTGGATAAAATCCATCTGCAGTCTTTGGAAGGGATACAGCAGCTTGGGTGTCGCCTTCTGTGGGGTCTTTACCACCTTACCCGGGCTGTGGCGGGCACAGACTATAAAGGCTTTCACTAGTCTAGTGACAGGAGTAGTAATGCCCGGGCAAACCACTGGTGGTTTATGAGCGCTAGCATGGACATTTTGGATATGTGTGTGTGTCCGTGGGCTACTTGACTTACTGTTGGGTGCAGGGCTCTGGGCAGGCACACCCTCTCTCCCAGCATCCAGGTCCCATCGGCATCTGGGCTCCAGCTTTCCTCCACACTTCCTTCACTTCTGATGACTCTCGGGCCACCAAGGACTGGAACACCTGTGGATCAAACTTTTAGCTCAGAACTCACCGCTGAGACTTCAGGACAGTCTCTGGGTTCCATCTGTGCAGCTGCCTTCGCCATCCTGTCAGCCACATACTTGCCCTTGGCTTGTGGAGTTACCAAATTGTGTGTGCTTTTACTTTTACTATCCCCACCTCTTGTGGAAGAGAGCATCCACAAGCTCTTTAATCAGCTTGCCATGCTTAAAGGGGGTCCCTGCAGAGGTGAGGAAATCTCTAGCCTTCCATATGGGTTCATAGTCGTGTTAAGACCCCAGGACCATACCTTGAGTATAGATGTTTGCCCTTTTACCTTCCACCAGCTGTAGTGCTTCCCTGAGTGCCGTCACTTCACCTCCTGCGCTGGCCTGTGTGAAGGGAGTGGTTCTTCTTGTACTACCTCATGTGCGCCACTGACCACTGTATATCCAGCATCTGTCTTCTCCTGCAAACCTGGAGCCATCTATGAGAAAAAACTCAACATCTGGGTTAATCACCCTTTTCTCCCCCCCCCTCTGAATCCTGGAAGACTGGTGATAGAATGAAGGATTCAGAGTTGTGCACCTTATCAGTGTATCCTGGGGCATCAGGAGTGCACACTGGAGTCTGAGCTGTCTGGCCTTTGCTCAGATGCTTTGGCTGTACTTGGGTGGGTGAGGACACTGTGCAAGTCATGTGGGGTTTACACTGTAACTGAGTGATCTAGGGTCTAAGATCAACTCACTGGCCTTGCTGAGCAGATTGCTGACTGCAGCTACTAATACATGAGGGGCTCCCCTCACGACTGAGTCTAACCGGGCCTAATAGTGGGCCACTGGGGAGGCCACCACGTTCCTGGGCTAAGACACCTGTGGCCTAGATACTCGGTGCAAAATAAAATAAAAGGTCTGATTCAGTGGCATGTGCCTAGGGCCGGGGCAGACAGGATTTGCCAGTTTAGGGCTGTGGAATGCATCAATTGCCTCCTGACTAAGGGAAAATGGGGAAGAGGCAATGCAGTCATCAAGGGGCAGCATCAAGCTGGAGTCAGCAGACCTTATCTCATGCCTGCAGGAACTGGCCAGTCCTAGAAACGTGTGAAGAGGCTTAGGGCCTCAGGGCAGGGGCATATTTTGGACTGCCAGCTTTCCTTCCTCTGTCAGGTATCTGCCTGTGGCTGAGAAGCAGTGGCTTAGGAAGACCACCTTCTCCTGGCAATACTGGAGTTTGTCTTTGGAAACTTTGCAACCCTTCTGGAACAAAAAACACATAAGGTCAATAAATGCATCCTGGCAAACAAAAACAGTAGGTCCTCCGCATACTGTAAAAGGACATCCAGTAAGGGGCTAGTCTTCCAGTCTACTCCGTGTAGGGCCATGGGGTATTGGCTAGGTGAGTTTTACCCCCCTTGTGGGAATCTACATCTGGAATACTGAACTGGTAAAGGCAAATAGGTACTGGCAATCTTCATGTAAGGGCACAGAGAGGAGAACATTTGCCAAATCAATAACAGTGAATAATATGTCACTCTCAGGGACTTCTGCCAGTTTGGGCTAGGGACCACTGGGCTTCAGTACACTCATTGGCAACTTGGAGATCATGGACCATCCTACATGTATCCGGCTGTTCTTTCTGGGTCTTTTGTTGACCAGGAATGGGTTAAAATCATCATCGGGCTAGCAGGGGAGAGTAACACATCAATTCTACAATGAAAGGCACTAACTCTGTTTGGGGGTCCGTTCAGAAGGGGGACTGTTCTCGCTGACGTCCGTAACCACCCCCCGTCTCCGCCACTCACTACAGTAATGTCTCCTCCCCACAACGCCCACTTGGGTTTGTCAGTTGAGACTTCCGGAAATGTTGTCAGTCTCACTTTGGCGTGGTCTGTGAAACTACTCTATTCCCTCTGTACGTCAATGTGTCAGAGTCCCTCCACCACATCTCCAGCCCAGTGTTCTGTGCTTTCTATAAAGTTCTGGCCAGACTCCAACTTCTCAACAAAAGTCAGGTACACTTGTGTTGGTTTTTAATCAAAAAGGAACAAAAGTCAGTCATAGGCTCTGTAATAGAGTTGGGGGGGCTCGTTCTTGCTTAGTCTGTTCGTGGGTTACACAGAAGGACCTCACATCATACTGTATTCTTGTGTCACAAGCAAATAAATTCCTTCAAGTCTTTTTTAGATTGTCAGGGAGAACTCTAAACGCAGCAATCTGCCCCCCCCTTCTGTAAACAACTTCAGCATGCTGTAAGCGTCAAGGTCAGAACAGAACACACACTGATAACACAGCTCAGGCAGAGCCCTAGACTTTTGGAGAACTTCAGACGTCAAGGTCACTTACATGTTAGTTTTTCACAAAACAAAACGCAGCTCCAACAGCCCCCACCCTTTTGTTAACCCCTGAAACGCCAGAAAGCAGGTACCAGATGCATTGCAACACTTTTTAAAGTAATTTTTCTCTAATTGTCGGAATCAAATAAATTTAAATAATACTCAAACAAACAACATCCCACACTCCAAGAACCTTAGCAGATGCCCGAAACGGTGAAATATCACCAGCCGGCGTTTTATTTCAAACATCTGCCAGGACGCTTCAAGCATGGTGAGCTGCTATCCTACAAGAAAGCCCCACAACCAGCCTTTATGGCTGCCAACAGAGTAGAGTCATAGGCAATTAACTTTCAGGGACTATAAGGGAATATAACTAAAGATGGCTGCCACTGTAGGATGGTAAGGCGTGTCATCTTCTCTAACCACCAGATACAGGGGTGGAGTCTGGATTCTAGGAGCCATGTAGAGACAATAGTAACCGCACACCATATATGGGTGGTGCTCAATGTAGGATTCTCAATCCGTCCATAATCAACATAGAGAACATGGCACACACCAAATTAGATTTCTTTGATTTTTTAGTGAATATTTCACACAGTGGAGCCTTCACCGTAATAAATATAAATTGTATATTTTTATACAGATCAAAAATAGTTTACGACTAGAGATGAGCAAGCACTAAAATGCTCGAGTGCTCGTTATTCGAACTTTTCCTGATGCTCGAGTGCTCGTCTCGAATAACGAGCCCCATTGAAGTCAATGGGAGACTCGAGCATTTTTCAAAGGGACCATGGTTCGGGAATAAAATGTGTTATTTAATTGAAAAAGAATGTCTTCTGATAAGTTAGCTGATGTATGCAAACATCTGCAATCTATTCTTCACTGTTCCGCACGTATATTATCTCCCGACAAGTTAGCAGATGTGAAGAACAGTGAAGAATAGAATAAAAACAGTGAACACAGTGAACACAGGATCATTTAAGTGAAAAACGCAGTGAAGAACACAGTGAAGAATAGATTGCAGATGTTCTGCATATTTGCTTACTTGTCGGGAGATACGCTGTCCCGGGATCCGCTCCTCTTCTTCCACTGAAGTCTCCGTGCTGCCCCGATGTCTCCATGTGCTGCCCCGATGTGTCTCCGTGCTGCCCGATGTGTCCATGCACTGCCCCGATGTCTCCATGCGCTGCCCCGATGTCTCCATGTGCTGCTCCCCGGTGTCTCCATGTGCTGCTCCCCGGTGTCTCCATGTGCTGCTCCCCGGTGTCTCCATGTGCTGCTCCCCGGTGTCTCCATGTGCTGCTCCCCGGTGTCTCCATGTGCTGCTCCCCGGTGTCTCCATGTGCTGCTCCCCGGTGTCTCCATGCGCTGCCCCGATGTGTCTCCATGCGCTGCCCCGATGTCTCTCCATGCGCTGCCCCGATGTCTCCATGCGCTGCCCCGATGTCTCCATGCGCTGCCCCGATGTTTCCATGCGCTGCCCCGATGTTTCCATGTGCTGCTCCCCGGTGTCTCCATGTGCTGCCCCGGTGTCTCCGTGCTGCCCCGGTGTCTCCGTGCTGCCACGATGTGTCCATGAGCTGCCCCGATGTCTCCATGCGCTGCCCCAGTGTTTCCATGTGCTGCTCCCTGGTGTCTCCATGTGCTGCTCCCTGGTGTCTCCATGTGCTGCTCCCCGGTGTCTCCATGTGCTGATCCCCGGTGTCTCCATGTGCTGATCTCCGGTGTCTCCATGTGCTGCTTCCCGGTGTCTCTGTGCTGCTCCCCGGTGTCTTTGTGCTGCTCCCCGGTGTCTCTGTGCTGCTCCCCGGTGTCTCTGTGCTGCTCCCTGGTGTCTCTGTGCTGCTCACCGTGTTCTTCAATGTGTTCTTCACATACTATTTCGTTCGCACCGTTTCGCGCGTATCTTCTGACAAGTAAGCAGATGTGCCGAACATCTGTAATCTATTCTTCACTGTGTTTTTCACTGTGTTTTTCACTTAAATGATCCTGTGTTTACTGTGTTCACTGTTTTTATTCTATTCTTCATTGTTCTTCACTGTGTTTTGTAAATTAAATGCTCGATCTCGAGCAGGGGAAATACTCGTCAGAGCAACGAGCCGTCTCGAGTACCTTAATACTCGAACGAGCATCAAGCTCGGACGAGTATACTCGCTCATCTCTATTTACGACGATTCGGTCATCACGACCTTTGTCAAGCATGATCTGGCCTGAAATAAAAGGATATGGGATTAGGTTAAGGCTAAGACACCAACAAGAGTGAACAACTATTATATATACAATATTTACAAAATATTTACAAGATGTTGCCAATAGCTCACGTAATAAAAGAATGTAACATATTAAGAAGGTCAGATTATTTGAGGTAAGTACTGACAAAAATGATGTTAAATATGTGTCACAGAACCTAATGGTCATATCATAGAGGAGGCCCACCTTGGCATATAATATGTATCAGATGTGATGTAACCTAAATATAGAAGTAAGAAGTAGGAAATGTAGAGGAGGGAATGAGAATAGAGGGTAAAGTGGTATGGTACAGTGGGATGGTGTAGGTTGGTAATACTTACAATATCTGTAGTAGTAGGTAGGAGAGAGGTGAGGCCGCGTGTGGGCTGAGCCGGATCCCGGCTTTAAATAGTGTCGGTGTGTCTGGCGGGTTGGAGTGCGCATGACCGGAAGTAGGGTAGGGGGGAGTCATGGCAACGTGATGCCGGATCGACGAGACACATCGCGGCACCGGAAGTGGTGTGTGTCGCGGTCAGGCGTATACCGCTCTGAGAGGAGAAGGTGGCGGCATCGAGGCGGCATCGTGTGAAGAACGATGTATAGGAGAGTAAAGGGGACAATGTAATGTAAGGTAGATGTAAGATAGAAGCTGTACTGGTATAGTAGGGTAATAGGTGTATGGAAAAAGAGTGGGTATAAAGATCGATATATAACTGGGGGAAGTATGTGTGGATTGAGTAATATATGAAGAAGGTAGGAATAGAGAATAAGGAGCAGAAAATATAAAGGGGGATAAAGAGTGAGCATAGGCATGGAAAATGGGAATGAAAGATATAGTTACAGCCAGGGATATGATATGCCAAGAATTATTGTAATATATTATCACAATCTATGTAGTGGTTAACACCATGTGTAATTTTTACCATCACCGGAAGTATGTGGAGAAAACACGATACTGGTTCTATGAGGTTCTTTTTTCTGAAAAAGAAGGAAATAATATGAGTTTAGAGGAGGCATGATGGAGAGTCACAATACAACTACAAAATACTAGTTATGTCAATCATTAAAGGTACGGTCATAAGCTCTATTGAGTCCAAGAGGTTCGATGGTTTGTAAGGTATGGATCCAATATGCTTCACGGTTGCGTAGTAACGCTATCCTGTTGCCACCTCTCTGAGGGATTTCCACCTATTCAATAATCTGATAGCGGAGTTGCGAGGGATGATGATGGTGACTGATGAAATGTGCCAGGTCTAGTAGTGAAATATTCACAGCGAATGACCGCAGAACATTGACTGCAGTCTAGACAATGTACCCTTTTTCAGAGTGGCAAGGAATGTCGGTTGGGTTTTTTAGAGAAACTCCCAATGTCAGCACGTACTAAAGTGTCCCTCAGGTTTCACGTGCGTTTATGGCAGATGAGGGGGGGATTGGAACTCCTGGATATAAGGGTAAGCTTGTTTGAGTAGTGGCCAGTGCTTTTTGATGGTCCTAGTCAGGAGGGGGGACGTGGGATGGTAGTGATGAATAAAGGGTATACGTTTCGGTTTGTTTTCAGATCTGGTATCTTTTTGTATTGGTAATCTTTTTTCTGTGTCTTTGAGGATATTTAGAGGGTATCCTCTCTTTTGAAATTTGGCTGACATTTCGGTCTCTCAATCTTTTTTTGAGGATCAGTGACCAACTCTGTTGAATTGTGATATGGGTAATGATTTCTTTGTTTGTGATGGATGTGAGCTCTGAAAATGTAGTAATGTGTTACCATCGGTTGGTTTTTTACGTAAAGATCAATGGAAATTCTTCCTTGTGGATCTTGGATTACCAGGGTGTCCAGGAAGTTCATTTGATGTATATCATGGTGTAAGGTAAACTGTAATTTGGGTGTAGTAGAGTTGAGATAGTCATGGAAGCTTTGTAGGGAGACCAGTGAGCCCCTCCATACACAGAACACATCGTTGATACATCGACGACAGTATATTGAAAATTGTTGGAAAAGTTTGTTATTGTAAATGTGTTCATCTTCGAAGCAAGCCATATATGTGTTGGCGTATGGAGGGGCTACGTTGGACCCCATTGCTGTGCCTTGGATTTGAAGGTAGAACTGGTCACCGAAGAGGAAGAAATTGTTGTGGAGAATTATGTGCAAGAACTCAAGAATGAGTTCTTTTTCGTGTCCTGTTATTTGGTTGAGGTCTAGGAGTTTTCTGACTGCATCTATGCCCTTGTTATGGATAATGGATGTGTATAAACTACACACATCCCATGTGACCAAAATTGAAGGTTGTGGAAAAAGGAGGTTTTTTATGGAATCTAGAAATTCTAAGGTGTCTAGTAGGAAAGATGGAGTTTTTTTTAAACCAGGGGAGTCAGTATTTTTTCAAGATAGATTGCAAGGGGTGCCAAAATCGAGTCGGTGGAGGCTACAATAGGTCTCCCTGGAGGCTTATCGAGTCTTTTATGAATTTTGGGAAGGGTGTAAAAGACCGGAGTAATTGGATGATGATTGGTGAGGAACTGAGCTGTCTTGGAGTCTATAGTGCCTAATGATAGATATTTTGTAATGGTGTTGTGGATGGAGTGGGCTATCTGAGGTGGTTCCCTGGGAAGTGGTTGACATGTGTTGGAGTCACTTAATTGGGATTATATCTCACTGACATAGTCTGTTTTGTTCATAACAACTATGGCACCCCCTTTGTCTGCCGGTTTGATAGTGAGGTTTTTGGCATCTTGTAAGTTAGCTAGAGCTTGTCTTTCTAGGGGACTGAGATTTGAATGGTGTTTGTATTTGTTCTTTTTAATGTCCTCCGTTAAATTATGTACAACGTTGTTGACCAGGGAGATATAGGTCTCTACTGGATGTTGGTTGGATGGGGGGGTGTAGTTGCTTTTGTTACGGAGTCCCAATTTGTCTATGGTAATGTTGGAGGTGTTGTCAGAGGTTTTGCTAGTGTAGGGTGTTTCTGAAAACTGAGTTTTAAGGCGTAGGGACTGAAAGAATCGGTGTAAGTCAAAGACACAGAAAAAAGATTACCAATACAAAAAGATACTACCATCACTACCATCCCACGTCACCCCTCCTGACTAGGACCATCAAAAAGCACTGGCAACTACTCAAACAAGCTTACCCTAATATCCAGGAGTTCCAATCCCCCCCCCTCATAAACGCACGAGAAACCTGAGGGACACTTTAACCGGTTAAGGACCGGACCCTTTCCCGTTTTTTCATTTCCATTTTTCACTCCCCGCCTTCAAAAATCTATAACTTTTTCATTTTTACACGTAAAAAGCTATGTGATGGCTCTTTTTTTGCGTAACAAATTTCACTTCATAGTGATGGTATTAAATATTCCATGCCATGTACTGGGAAGCGGGAAAAAAATTCCAAATGCGGTGAAAATGGTGAAAAAACGCATTTGTGTCATATTCTTGTGGGCTTGGATATTACGGCTTTCACTTCACGCCACAAATGACGCATCTAATTTATTCTTTTGATTCTTGGGTCAGTACGATCAGGGTACCAAATTTGTATAGGTTTTATAATGTTTTCATACATTTACAAAATTAAAACCTCAATGAACAAAATTTTTTTTTTATTTTGCCGTCTTCTTGTGCTTATAACTTTTTCAATATTTGGTGTATGGAGTTGAGGGTGGTGTCATCTTTTGCGACTTTTGATGATGTTTTCAATTATATTATTTTTAGGACTGCACGACCTTTTTGATCACTTTTTATAGAATTTGTAATTTTTTTTTAAATGGCAAAAAGTGCCAGTTTTGACTTGGACGCGATTTTCCGTTACGGGGTTAAACTCAGTGAAAAACCGTTATTATATTTTGTAGATCAGGCATTTTCGGACGCGGCGATACCTAATGTGTTTTATAATTTTTACTGTTTATTTATATTATATCAGTTCTAGGGAAGGGGGGTGATTTGAATTTTTTAGGTTTTTTTTTATATTTTTTTTTTTTTTTTACTTTTTTTTATTATTATTTTTACATTTTTCAGACTCCCTAGGGTACTTTAACCCTAGGTTGTCTGATCGACTTCCTACCATATACCATACGCATACTACAGTGCAATATGGGGATTTACTCCTCATACATTACAATGTGCTGATAGCACATTATAATGAATGGGTTAACCCGAAGTAGCTTCGGGTCTTCGTGAACCCGAAGCTATCATGGCAATGGATCGCCGCTCCCCGATGACGTCACGGGAGCGGCGATCCTCGGAAAGATGGCGGCGCCCATGCGCCGCCATCTTAGTTGAAGCCGCCGGCAGCTTTGCCGGCGGCGTTCTGCAAGAAACACCCACGATCGGTCCGGCACCGATCGTGGGTGTTACGGGTAAGCCTTTGCTGCAATATGCAGCGAGACTTACCGGCTATGGAGGGCTCGGCCCGCAGCCTCTCCTGCATCGGAACGCGACCGCCGCCTTGAATACACGGCGGGCGGTCGCGAACCAGTTAATACGTGCTGACATTGGGAGTTTCTCTAAAAAAACCAACAGACTTCCTTGTCACTCCGAAAAGGGTACTTCCCTTGTCTAGACTGCAGTCATTGTTCTGTGGTCATTTGCGGTGAATATTTTTGCATCCTAGGACTGGTCAACGTTACCCAATCAGGGATACTTTACTGCAATTCTCGTTTTGTTGTATATCTTCTGAAATGCCCGTGTGGACTTTTATATGTGGAGAAACCACAACTCAAGTGAAAGATAGATAAGTAAACACAAGTCCACCACCATACGACAAATCAGACACTACTACTAGTCCGGCACATTTCATCAGTCACCACATCATCTCTCCAACTCCGCTATCAGATTATTGAACAGGTCGAAATCGTTTACACAGGATAGCGTTACTACGCAACCGTGAAGGCATATTGGATCCATACCTTACAAACCATCAAACCTCTTGGACTCATAGAGCTTATGACCGAACCTTTAATGATTGACATAACTAGTATATTGTTATTGTTTTTATGTTACTCTACATCATGCCTCCTCTATTACCAACCTACACCCTCCCACTGTACCATACAACTTACCCTCTATTCTCATTCTCCTCTACATTTCCTACTTCTTCCTTCTATATTTAGGTTAAATCACCTCTGATACTTATTATATGCCATGGTGGGACCTTCTCTATGATATGACCATTAGGTTCTGTGAAACATATTTAACATCATTTTTGTCAGTACTTACGTCAAATAATCTGACCTTCTTAATACGTTACTTCTTTTATTACGTGAGCTATTGGCAACATCTTGTAAATATTTTGTAAATATTGTATATATAATAGTTGTTCACTTTTGTGGTGTCTTAGCCTAACCTAATCCCATATCCTTTTATTTCAGGCCAGACCATGCTTGACAAAGGTCGTGATGACCGAACGTCGTAAACTATTTTTGATCTGTATAAAATATCAATTTATATGTTATTACTGTGGAAGGCTCCACTATGTGAATATTCACTAAAATAAAAAATCTAAGAAATCTAATTTGGTGTGTGCCATGTTCTCTATGTGGATTCTAGGAGGCCATCTTTCACTCCAAGGAAATATAATTAAATTTCTTTTTCTCAAATTCTTTCCACAGCAAAAACTTGAAATGTCCCTTATCGCCTGTCTCTTTCTTCAATGGGCACTCTGAAGGATTGCTGTCACTCTGTTCTGGTCCGTCCGTCAAAGTCAGAGGCTTTTAAGTGTCCGTTTGCAATCTGATCAAGTTTTCTCACTTGTATCAATCATCAGATCATCTGACACATCCCAAAACCTTCAAACCTCAATATTACTTTTCATTTATTTCCCCTCATGTGAAAAACAATCTTCCTTCTTGCCTGCAATTGCACTTGGCTCAATTCCCATTTTCTACTCATCATAAGTGTCCATAAAACAAATACTGTCAAGAATCTGTCCCCACAGACTCAAGAGGGTTTCACAACGGATGCCGACACCCCGATTTACTGACCCAAAGAACTAGACACCTGAGTCTTCCACAAAGGACCCTAGACTAAGTCACTACCTGACTGGACTGACGCTAGCCTAATTCACTGCCCTCAGAGGACCCTGCAGGTCCAAAAGGACTCTACACTGATCACTGCCTGATGGACTGACGCTAACTCAGTCACTGACCCTCTGACTGACCCTGCAGGTCCACAAGGGACTCTACTAGAGATGAAGCGAACACACTCATCGGAGCTGATGCTCGTCCACCATTAGCGTACTCGAAACTGCTCGTTGCCAGACAAGTTTTTGCCAGCTCGAGAAATGGCATGTCCCGCCATTGTGATTTTTGGCGGCCAGAAACAGAGCCATCACAAGCCAGGAAACCCTGCACTCCACCCGCATGACGTGGTACCCTTACACGTCGATAGCAGTGGTTGGCTCCTTATCAGGTGACCCTGGAATAGACCTTGCCCTTCCCGCGCTGCTCGGATCATTCTCTGTCCTGGATGCCATTAGGGAGAGAGCTGCTGCTGGTCAGGAAAGCGTTAGGGTGTTCTATTAGAATAGTGTTAGGCAGGTGTGATTCTACAAGAACCCACAGCCCTTCTTAGGGCTACATAACGTTATATATATTTTTTTTTATTGCTTGTGGCTGGGCTTGCTGACACTAGTAGTGCAGCTAGTACCAATATTGTGAGGAATTTGCAGGGAGACTTGGCACCGTGTGTTTGCTCATTAGTGGACACCATATCCATCTCAAACACCTAAGTGGGACAATTTATTAGGGGTTTGATTTGAATTAGGCACAGTCGCTGATTATTTATTTTTTTTACGTTTATTTACTTTTATAACTCAAATTCATCAGCACAGCACAAAATGCAGTTGTGTGCGTCAGTGAGGTTAGAACTAGCCATAGCAATAGGAGTGCATCGTTTTGTTTAAAAAAAAAAAAAAAACACAAAAAACAAACAAACAAAAATTGACAGTTTCACTTGAAATGTTAACCCGAGGGCTAGGGGTAGGGGACGAGGGCGTGACGTGGGCGTTCAACTACTGCAGGTCAGAGGCCGTGGTCCTGGGGTGGGTGTGAGACACCACCTGCTGATGAGGGAGCAGGGAAAACCCCGCAGAGCTACACTCCCTAGGTTCATCATGTCTCAAGTTACTGGACTCGTGGTGAGAAGCACTGTTGAGAGCCAAACAGTGCGAAGAGGTGATGTCGGATTGCGAACAATGCTTCTAGCCTTTTTGTCCACCAGTCGTCCTTTCTCCCGCAGTCCACCCATGTCACCCGAAATCAGCACTCCTCCCCCGCCCTCGCACCTCATGCCTCCTTCCCCCCAGTCTGCCCCCTCCAGGAAATTTGGCATTTGAACCGGCTTTACTCTGAGGAACTGTTTCTGGACCCTTCCCAGTAGTCCAAACCACTTGTCCCGGTTGCTGCTGAGCTATTTTCCGATGCCCAAGTTTTCCACCATCAGTCGCAGTCTGTGGGTGATGATGACATTATGACATAAGTGGAAGAAGTGTGTAAGAGTGGTCGGACGATGAGGAGACACGGTTGTCCAGACAGTGGTGAAGTTGTGCAGGCAGTAAGGTCGAGGGGGAGCAGACGGGGGATCATAGATGATGAGGTGACAGACCCAAAAGCCTGGGTTGATAGGCCGGGTGAAACACAGTGCTTCCTGAGATCGAGGCGATGCTATACCAGAACAGGTTGGAAAGAAGGGCATGGTGGGGCCCAGACACGGAGATGCAGGGCCAGAAAGCTGGGCACGTAGTCAACTCCCCGTGGCGAGGGCTAAGATTTTCAGAAGTCTGGAGAGTTCTTTAAGAAACACCGGATGACCGCGTGCCATTTCATGAATCCAGCACAGATGCTGCCACTCTAAGGCAAGTGCAGTGCCGCCTCCACTGCCCGCCTCAACCGACTGTTGTTGCGACGTGCCCACGTAGGTGGAATTCAACATTAACCCATGTTCTCAGAGTTACCACAGCGCAGAGCGATTGTAACTGCCAGATGTCAACTTCCACCAGAACTTCCAGTCAGCTTTCCCTCAGTCTACAATGATGGAGTGGACGTGGATGTCTATATCTGTCAGGTGCTGATCACTTTGAGGAGTCCACACAGATGGTCATGGGCGATGCCGCCATCTCAGCCTCACCATCCCGCTGCTCTGCCTGTTGAAAAACTCTCTGTCAGCATGGGAAGTCGGAAGCTTTGCGCTCGTACAAGAGACCGGGGAAGAATGATTCCCTTGTTGATAGCCAAAGCACCCTCAGGTCTGTTTCTCGCGCATAACGGAGGAGGTGTAGAGGTGATGAGGGTAAGAGGAGAGAGATGTTGGCTAGACAGAAGAGGGGAGCTTTTCATCCTTCACTGTTCAGCGTTATGAGAAAGAGAGGGAGTTGGAGGAGGATGAAATAGAGAGTCAGGGTCAGTGAGGGGATGAATCTTGCGCATTGGACTTCTGGCGCATAACGGCGATTTCCTGCTAGGCCTGCTGATCCCGTGACCCTCGCTTCAAAGAATTTAATTCCAGGACTGATTACTGGGTAGTCACTCTCCTGGACCCAAGGTACAGCAAAATCTTTCCACCATCATCTACCTGGATAAAGAGTAACGGAGTGTGAGAATTGCCTGAATACAGCAGGCCCTGGTGCACAAGCTGAAACAGTATTTCCCTTTGACGCGCTAGCGCAGAGGGTCGTACTTCTGCGGGACAAGTCGTGCGGGAACAGAAGGCGAGCAGGCAGCTTGGTCCCCAGCACTGGCAGGGGTACGCTTTACAGTCTTTGTCCAGTTTTATGTCACCACAGCAGACACTGTCACCTGTCCCAGTCTCGGCCGAGTATGGCTGATCTTTACAGAACAGCTGTGAGGGAGTACGTAGCTGACCATACATCGTCTAATGATCACCAGCTCCCTACAACTACGGGTTTCAAACTGGACATGTGGCACGAACTGGCGGCTTGTTCACCTTGGAGGTTCTTGCCTGCCTGCCGCTAGCGTTTTGTCCGAGCGGGTTTTTCAGTGCAGCTGGTGCATCAATACACGGCCTGTCGACTGACAGCGCTGACAGGCTGATGCTTATCAAGATGAATAAGCCTGTATTTCTCAGGATTTCCCCATTCTCCACCAGGTGAAGGAAGCTCAAAACCTGAATAATTTAAAATATGCACTCCCTCCTCCTCATTTTTTCCTTTCTCTCGCTTCTCCTCTCTTTGGTCAACTAAGCAGAGGAAACTGGGCTATTTTTTTTTTTTTTGGGCCAGGGCCAACTGGCTCTATCTATAGCACTCTATGTTATTTAATTTTTCTGGAGGCCACCTACCCGGTCCTCTGTTTAACAATTTTTGGGAGTCCACATACAGGCACTCAATCGATTTAATTTTCTGGAGGACCACCTACCTGCTCTCTTGGTTTGAAAACATTTTTTGGAAACTGCCACATACAGGCACTCATCTTTAATTTTTCTGGAGTACCCCTACCTACCTTCCCTCTGGTTTGAAAACTTTTTTGGACTGCCACATACAGGCCTATCCAATTAAATTGTCCTCCATAGTCGTCTTTTAGCTGCCTCCACACATTGGGGAGTTTCTTACCCGGCACACCAACACCAACAACACAACAAACAAACCACCCACAAACAAATAAAAAACAAAAAAAAAAAAAAATCTCCATTCTGTCGATCCAGCGGCGCGTTCTCTGCATCAGATTCGGGTCGGCCGGGATTTAAAAGGTAGTTCCTCGCGCCGTCCACAAGGTGGCGGCTGGGGCTGCGCTGAAATGCATCTAATGCGCCGGAATACCCGCTCAGGACCAGAGAAGGTAAGCGCTTCCGCAGCGACACTTTTTTCGGTTCTTAAATGTCGGGCGGTTTTTTTGGTAAGCCTTTGCTGCAATATGCAGCAGAGACTTACCGGCTATGGAGAGGGCTCGGCCCGCAAGCCCTCTCCATGCATCGGAACGCGACCGCCGCCGTGAATACACGGCGGGCGGTCGCGAACCAGTTAATACGTGCTGACATTGGGAGTTTCTCTAAAAAAAACCAACAGACATTCCTTGTCACTCCGAAAAAGGGTACATTCCCTTGTCTAGACTGCAGTCATTGTTCTGTGGTCATTTGCGGTGAATATTTTTGCCATCCTAGGACTGGTCAACGTTACCCAATCCAGGGATACTTTACCTGCAATTCTCGTTTTGTTGTATATCTTCTGAAATGCCCGTGTGGACTTTTATATGTGGGAGAAACCACAACTCAAGTGAAAGATAGGATAAGTAAACACAAGTCCACCATACGGACAAATCAGACACTACTACTAGTCCCGGCACATTTCATCAGTCACCATCATCATCCCTCGCAACTCCGCTATCAGATTATTGAACAGGTCGAAATCGTTACTACAGGATAGCGTTACTACGCAACCGTGAAGCATATTGGATCCATACCTTACAAACCATCAAACCTCTTGGACTCAATAGAGCTTATGACCGAACCTTTAATGATTGACATAACTAGTATATTGTAGTTGTTTTATGTTACTCTACATCATGCCTCCTCTATTACCAACCTACACCATCCCACTGTACCATACAACTTTACCCTCTATTCTCATTCCCTCCTCTACATTTCCTACTTCTTCCTTCTATATTTAGGTTAAATCACCTCTGATACTTATTATATGCCATGGTGGGACCTTCTCTATGATATGACCATTAGGTTCTGTGACACATATTTAACATCATTTTTGTCAGTACTTACGTCAAATAATCTGACCTTCTTAATACGTTACATTCTTTTATTACGTGAGCTATTGGCAACATCTTGTAAATATTTTGTAAATATTGTATATATAATAGTTGTTCACTTTTGTTGGTGTCTTAGCCTTAACCTAATCCCATATCCTTTTATTTCAGGCCAGACCATGCTTGACAAAGGTCGTGATGACCGAAACGTCGTAAACTATTTTTGATCTGTATAAAAATATACAATTTATATTTATTACTGTGAAGGCTCCACTATGTGAAATATTCACTAAAATAAAAAATCTAAGAAATCTAATTTGGTGTGTGCCATGTTCTCTATGTGGATTCTAGGAGCCATCTTTCACTCCAAGGAAAATATAATTAAATTTCTTTTTCTCAAATTCTTTCCACAGCAAAAACTTAGAAATGTCCCTTATCGCCTGTCTCTTTCTTCAATGGGCACTCTGAAGGATTGCTGTCACTCTGTTCTGGTCCGTCCGTCAAAGTCAGAGGCTTTAAGTGTCCGTTTGCAAATCTGATCAAGTTTTCTCACTTGTACAATCATCAGATCATCTGACACATCCCAAAACCTTCAAACCTTCAATATTACTTTTCATTTATTTTCCCCTCATGTGAAAAACAATCTTCCTTCTTGCCTGCAATGCACTTGGCTCAATTCCAATTTTCTACTCATCATAAGTGTCCATAACCACAATACTGTCAAAGGAATCTGTCCCCACAGACTCAAGAGGGTTTCACAACGGATGCCGACACCCCGATTTACTGACCCAAAAGAAACTAGACACCTGAGTCTTCCACAAAGGACCCTAGACTAAGTCACTACCTGACTGGACTGACGCTAGACTAAGTCACTGCCCTCAGAGTGACCCTGCAGGTCCAAAAGGGACTCTACACTGGATCACTGCCTGATTGGACTGACGCTAGACTAAGTCACTGCCCTCTGACTGACCCTGCAGGTCCACAAGGGACTCTACTAGAGATGAGCGAACACACTCATCGGAGCTTGATGCTCGTTCCAGCATTAGCGTACTCGAAACTGCTCGTTGCTCAGACAAGTATTTTGCCAGCTCGAGAAAATGGCATGTCCCGCCATTGTGATTTTTGGCGGCCAGAAACAGAGCCAATCACAAGCCAGGAAACCCTGCACTCCACCCAGCATGACGTGGTACCCTTACACGTCGATAGCAGTGGTTGGCTGGCCTGATCAGGTGACCCTGGAATAGACTTGCCCCTGCCCGCGCTGCTCGGATCATTCTCTGTCTGGATGCCATTAGGGAGAGAGCTGCTGCTGGTCAGGGAAAGCGTTAGGGTGTTCTATTAGAATAGTGTTAGGCAGGTGTGATTCTACAAGAACCCAACAGCCCTTCTTAGGGCTACAATAACGTTATATATATTTTTTTTATTTGCTTGTGGCTGGGCTTGCTGGCACTAGTAGTGCAGCTAGTACCATATTGTGAGGAATTTGCAGGGAGACTTGCGACCGTTGTGTTTAGCTCTTAGTGACACACATATCCATCTCAAACACCTAAGTGGGACAATTTATTAGGGGTTTGATTTGAATTAGGCACAGTCTGCTGATTTATTTATTTTTTTACGTTTATTTACTTTTATAACTCAAATTCATCAAGCACAGCACAAAATGCAGTTGTGTGCTGTCAGTGTAGGTTAGAAACTAGCCATAGCAATAGGATAGCATCGTTTTGTTTAAAAAAAAAAAAAAACACAAAAAAACAAAACAAAACAAAAATTGACAGTTTACACTTGAAAATGTTTAACCCGAGGGCTAGGGGTAGGGGACGAGGGCGTGGACGTGGGCGTTCAACTACTGCAGGGGTCAGAGGCCGTGGTCCTGGGTGGGGTGAGACACCACCTGCTGATGAGGGAGCAGGGGAACACCGCAGAGCTACACTCCCTAGGTTCATCATGTCTCAAGTTACTGGGACTCGTGGTAGAGCACTGTTGAGGCCAGAACAGTGCGAAGAGGTGATGTCGTGGATTGCGAACAATGCTTCTAGCCATTTGTCCACCAGTCAGTCTTCCACGCAGTCCACCCATGTCACCGAAATCAGCACTCCTCCAGCTCCTCCACCTCAGCCTCCTTCCCCCCAGTCTGCCCCCTCCCAGGAAAATTTGGCATTTGAACCGGCTTACTCTGAGGAACTGTTTTCTGGACCCTTCCCAGAGTCACAAACCACTTGTCCGGTTGCTGCTGAGCTATTTTCCGATGCCCAGGTTTTCCACCGGTCGCAGTCTGTGGGTGATGATGACATTATTGACATAGTGGAAGAAGTGTGTAAAGAGGTGTCGGACGATGAGGAGACACGGTTGTCAGACAGTGGTGAAGTTGTTGTCAGGGCAGGAAGTCCGAGGGGGGAGCAGACTGAGGGATCGGAGGATGATGAGGTGACAGACCCAAGCTGGGTTGATAGGCCGGGTGAACACAGTGCTTCTGAGACGGAGGCGATGCCTATACCAGAACAGGTTGGAAGAGGCAGTGGTGGGGCCAGACGGAGAGGCAGGGCCAGAGCTGGTGCACGTAGTCAAGCTCCCGTGGCGAGGGCTAGATTTTCAGAAGTCTGGAGGTTCTTTAAAGAAACACCGGATGACCGACGGTGCGCATTTCAGGAAGCTCCAGCACAGTGCTGCGCACATCTAAGGGGCAGTTCCAGTGCCGCCGCCTCCAACGCCCGCTCACCGACTTTGTGTGCGACTTGCCGCACGAGGTGGCATTCAACATTAACCATTTATCAAGCTTATTACCAGCATCGCAGAGCGATTGTAGACTGCCAGATGTCAACTTTCCACAGAACTTCCAGTCCAGCTTCCCTCCTCAAGTCTGACAATAGGAGTGGACGTGGATTCTGATTCTGTCACAGGTGCTCAGAGTCCGCCCACCAGCTAAATCAAGAAATTAGACCAATCTCGTGAGTCCTTTCTCGTTTTCCCTCCCGGGGCTTCTCTGTCTTTTCTCTTCTCGATGGCGATTAGCTTCCCTCCGAATTGGTGGGGTAAGAAATAGGAGTGGAGATGGTGGAATGGCAAGAAGCTATGAGAGATATGGAAGGTGAGGTCAACAGTGGTGATGATAAAGACGTAGTAGTACGCGTCCTTTGTCGATTCTGTGTCCGATGAGCTGGAGAGGATGTGGCGTTGGGCAACTGTGGATCTGTCTCGCTGGGTAAGTAGAATGATCGTAGAGGGGAGTGAGGGTACATTGAGATGTGGGAGGTAGGGGCAAGTGAAACGGGCGAAATGGTGGAGGAATAGAAAGGTAGGAGGAGTTTAGAGGGTAGGGGCGTGTGGAAAAATTTAGACAAAAGGCTATAAAATGGATGCGTGCTTCTCGGGGAAAACGGAGGGGGGGGGGAGGGGGGAGGCTCTGACCTAATGGGTGTCAGGGGGCTTGGGTATGGGGGCAGGTATTCGACGCCATCAGGGTCTTGTCCCTTCCCGTATAGAAGGAAGATGTGGTGGGGCCTCCTCGGTTGTGGGGCTGGGGGCCGGTCACTCGTGGCGGGGGGTGGGGGGGACTCATTTGAATGCCGGGGGGAATACGCCAGGGTAGGGGTTTGGGAACCGGGCTTATATGGCGGTTGAGGTGGGGGAGGATGAGCCATCAGAGGGGGGATTTGTCGACGCGGGCATATGGGGTTCCGACGCCTCGAGTGGAGGAGAACGAGATTATAGGGGACGGGGGAAAGGACAAACACGTTGGTGATAGGGTCGGGGGTGTGGGCGGTGTGAGGATGAGAGCATGTCGTGGTCCTGTAAATAGTGGGGGTGGTCTTGATTGTCTGTTGGCCACCGGTGTCCGTAGGCGGTTCGCGAGGGGACGGGAGTAGGGTGGGCGTTTGTTGTGTTCACAACGTCACTTTGTGGCGCCGCAAGCCAATCGTCTATGCGCTTCCTAGATGAGAGATGGGCGAGATTCGAGCAGGAGAGGGTGTGGTGCCACGGAAGGGGGGATTTGATAAGGGGGTGGTTAGAGTTAGTGAGGGGATTTTCTAAGGGTGACAATGAGGCATGGGTAGTAGCAGGAGTGGGGGAGTAGGAAGGGCAAGTTGTGGGGATAAGGAAGGTGGTTGAGTGAGCAGCTAGCGTCGGCTAGGTCCCTAAATTCATGAGTGGGAGGACTTCCTTTGAGGAGTCAACACAGATGGTCAGTGGCGATGCCGCCATCATCAGCCTCACATCCCCGCTGCTCTGCCTTTTAAAAACTCTCTGGTCAGCATGAAGTCGGAAGCTTTGCCTCGTCACAAGAGACGGGGGAAGAAGATTCCCTTGTTGATAGCCAAAGCACCCTCAGGTCTGTTTCTCAGCGCATATCGGAGGAGGTGGAGGAGGATGAGGAGGAGGAGGGAGGAGAATGTTGGCTAGACAAAGAGGAGCATTGTTCAGATCCTTCACTGTTCAGCGTGTATGAAGAAGAAGAGGAGTTGGAGGAGGAGGAAATAGAGAGTCAGGCCAGTGAGGGGAGTGAATTCTTGGCGCATTGGTATCTTGACTGGCGCTACGGCAGATTTCTGCTAGGCTCCTATCCCGTGACCCTCGCGTTCAAAGAATTTATTCCAGGACTGATTACTGGTATTCACTCTCCTGGACCCAAGGTACAAGCAAAATCTTCCATCCACACCTCTACCTGGAGAGGGAAAGGAGTGTGAGATGTGCATGTAATACCAGCAGGCCCTGGTGCACAAGCTGAAACAGTATTTCCTTTTGACACGCACGCTAGCGGCAGAGGTTCGTACTTCTGCGGGACAAGTAGCGGGGGAAAAGGCGAGCAGGCGCTTGTCCAGCACTGGCAGGGGTACGCTTTACAAGGTCTTTGGCCATGTTTATGTCACCCCAGCAAGACACTGTCACCTGTCCCATCTCGGCAGAGTAGGGCTGATCTTTACAGAAAGATGGTGAGGGAGTACGTACTGACCATACCATCGTCTAAATGATCACACAGCTCCCTACAACTACTGGGTTTCAAAGCTGGACATTGGCACGAACTGGCGCTGTTCACCTTGAGGTTCTTGCCTGCCCTTGCCGCTAGCGTGTTGTCCGGCGGTTTTCAGTGCAGCTGGTGGCATCAATACACGCCTGTCGACTGACAGCGCTGACAGGCTGATGCTTATCAAGATGAAATAAAGCCTGGATTTCTCAGGATTTCCATTCTCCACCAGGTGAAAGGAAGCTACAACCTGATAATTTAAATTGCACTCCCTCCTCCCATTTTCCTCCTTCTCCCTCCCTTTGGTACACTAAAGTCAGAGGAAACTGGCTATTTTTTGCCAGGGCCAACTGGCTCTAGCTAAGCACCTAGTTATTTAATTTTTCTGGAGGGCCCTACCTACCCGGTCCCTGTTTAAAACAATTTTGGGAGGTGCCACATAAGACACCAATCTATTTAATTTTTGCTGGAGGACCACCTACCTGCTCCTCTGGTTGAAAACATTTTGTGGACTGCCACATACGGCACTCAATCTATTTAATTTTTCTGAGGACCACCTACCTGCTCCTCGGGTTTGAAAACTTTTTTGGACTGCCACATACGCACTAACCAAATTAAATTGTCTCCATAGTCGTCTTTTTCAGCTGCCTCCACAGCATTGGGGCAGATTTCTTTACCACCCCCTACCGGGTATCCATTCGCGATCCAGCGGCGCGTTCTCTGCACAGGATTCGGGTCCGGCTCGGATTTAAGAAGGTAGTTCCTCCGCCGTCCACAAGTGGCGCTGCTCTGCGCTGAAAAGCATCTAGCGCGCGGATATACCCCTCGGACCAAAGAAGGTAGCGCTTCCCAGCGACACTTTTTTCTGGTTCTATAAATGCGGCGGTTTTTTCCGAATAAGTCGGTTTTTCGTCGGGCCACGCCCCCCCCCGATTTCCGTCGCGCGCATGCGGGGCCGATGCTTCACAATCCGATCGCTGCGCCGCAATCCCAGGCAATCATACTACAATCGCACAAATCGAAATATTCGGGTACCAGTCGGGAAAAAACGCGAATCGGGCCCTTAGTAATAACCCCCACATTGTCTCCATTGCTACTTCCACACGTCATCGCCTTGCTGGCCATCCAAAGTCGTCCATTAGCTGCCCTCCATACATCGTCCCGAAATACTAGCAAACGAGCTGTGTCAGGCAAAATTTTGGGTTGTTTTCTAACTGCTTTTCCACATCCAACTTAGTTAACTTTGTCGCAACATAACGCCTAACTCCCAAATGTTGATATCTGGCACACTTATATCTTGCAATTTTACCAATTATTTACATTATTCTCAGTTACGCTTCTTTGCGCTCGGTTTACATCCCGTCCCTCAACCCGCCTCACCCCAAACTGTACAAGTCAAACACTACTACACTTGGTCTTATACACAAGGTTTTCTTAGAATTCGTGCTGTTTGGGGGAGTACCGAGAGACAGGGGCTTGGATAGGCGAAAGCTCCGCCTGGCAGCGGAGCTGCCAGCTCCATCCCAGGAAATTACCAGACTAAGGAAGATTTACTAAGAGACTTCAACGTCTACCGTCTTTAGTCAACTGCCGGGGCAACTGGACACAACTCCAAAGAAAAAAAAAAAAGAAATATTTCCTTCTGTTTCCCTATGGGATTCTGAGGGGATCGACGTTTTAGACACCCCCTGCTCGCCTCGCTCACAAGGCTCCATCGTACCCGTTGATAGTTGTCAGGCAGATTTCAGTGTTTCACCAGATACATAGTGGAACTCGGCCCATCTGTCGCCGCCATGCTGGAGACCCTGAGTTGCATCAATGCAGCGCAATATGGCTGCCCCACTGTCGCTCTTAATCATGGAACCATTTCTGAAAAAACAAACTTAAAAATAGAACTATATTCTATTCCATTATTCCTAGGTGGAAATATTCAAACGACCCTGCCTGCTTTGAAAATTAGAATATTTTCAAGTAAACGCTTCTGGCCCCCAGGCCCATTTTGGGTGGGGGGAGGCCTTGAGACAGGAGCTTGGACAGGCGAAAGCTCGCCTGGCAGCGGACCACCAGCTCCATCCCAAGATTAGGCAGCCTCAGAGGCATCCATGCAGGCTGGCCCCTTCTGTTTCCTGTCCATTTTCCTCCACGATCCCTCCACAGACGCTCCACGTCCACCAAGTCTCCATGGCGCAACTTCAACTCTCTATACCCCAGAACGCTGGAGCACAAGAGGATATGCAGTCACATCATCCCCTAACAAACGAGCGTGTCAGCATTAATTTTCAGTGATTCACCAGATACATAGTGGACTCGGTCCGGCCCATCTGTCGTCGCCATGCTGGAGACCTGAAGTTGCAATCATAGCAGCGCAATATGGATGCCCCCAATACTGTTGCTCTTAATCATGGAAGTCGTCTCCATGGCTGCCTCCACATGTCGTCCCCGTTATCAAAAGACGCTGTGTCAGGCTATTTTTCGGGTGTGTTTCACAACCAGTATGTTATGGAACCTTGGTCACTATGTCGCCACCATGCTGGTTAACGACTAAATATCACCGTCAACCTTTTGTTCACAATAGGAATCATTTCAGCGCTTCTTGCTCACCTCCTTTGGTTCCTCTCTGCCACCCTTGTTTTGAAGCCTGAGTCCATTTAGGGTATGTCGCCATGACACTCTTACCTGCCCTGCTTGCTGCCGGCTGCCTCTGCATGCCGTCCCCTATAGTGTCAGGGTCAATTATTGCATGTTTTAGATGTATCTAGCCTCATTCGGGTCACTCGTCATGGCCATGCGTTGCTCCATATTTTGGCATAATGGTACGCATTAGCGCCTCAGAGCATCCTGCATGCATCTGCCGCCTGCGGCTCTTTTTCCTGTCCATTTCCTGGGGTGTTTCCATCCTTTTCTGAGGTTCCCAGGTGTTTGGCCAAGCTTCCCTGTGCAGAGCCTTGGTCCCCTTGAAAAATGCTCGAGTCTCCCATTGACTTCAATGGGGCTCGTTATTCGAGACGAGCACTCGAGCATCGGGAAAAGTTTGTCTCGAATAACGAGCACCCGAGCATTTTAGTGCTTGCTCATCTCTAGACTCTACACTGGATCACTGCCTGACTAGACTGACTCTCAGGTCACTGTCCTCAGACTAACTCTCCAAGTCGCTCTCCTTCAGACTCGACTAGTTTTAGTCATACAAGACCGCCCCGACTCCCAAAGAAAGTCTGTGGGCAACCCTTAATGACAAAAATGTATCAATGACACTATGACAATCACAACAAAATATCTCCCACTCTAGCATTACAGACATCTAAGGGTTACTACTTCCCATTTACATAGCTTCAGCTAACACCACAGACTGTCTGACCATCCGTCACTGTCCAGTCTCTGTCAGTAACCGTCCAATCACCTTACAAAGTGGTTCTTTGCCAAAACTATGAGCTTAGGTTACAGTGAACAATAGTGGCAGATATATGACACAGAGACAGTCTTACCCGGTCCGTCCAATTAGTGAAACAGAAGTGACCTAACAAGGTAGACAATAAAAATTAAAATCTTACCCTGAGAGCTCTCTGGTCAGTTCTGTTCACCAGGCTGGCGGGGAGCCTTCACGGCGGCTGTCTCGGTGTGGTTATTGCTCACTCCTAAGCCCACCCAGTGACGTCAATTGATGACTTTTGTAAGGTGAGTCCTAATTAACCCTTTCATGATTGAACATAAAAACTAGTGTATGTAAAGATCTTCTCCCGTTTAATATCTCAAAATGCATAATATCACAGACAGAAGAGTCATCAAAGAGGCGTGAATAGTATACTGCAAAATTATTGGTCATCAGCACATTCTGGGAAAAAAATTAATTAATTGTGCTCAGTTCTCAGGGACCCTGTACACAGATATTGTTTATACTAATTTGCTGAGAAGAATATAAGCGGACTCCAGAATCATAATATAATGTAGCATCAAGGACTGACTGGCTTCTCATTAAATGTCAAAGGGTATTAGCTGACAGGCGAGCGAACAGGTTACATAAAATGAAGTTTGAATCATGACATTAACTTGACAATGGTCAGGGAACATGGCCGCTGTATCTAAGATGGCGGACAGTAGTCAAGATGGCGTCCGAAACCAGTGCAATCTCCTTAACACCTCCAACCTTTAATAGACACCATTAGCAACTGCCCTAAATCTTATAGGAATTTAGAAAAAATCAACAGAACCCTAAATGATCTAAACCTGGCAGATGTATTATTGATATACTCACACGTCCTACCATAGACTGGACTATTTATTTCTTTCTAGGCCACATTTATCTTTGGTCTCCTCAGCCTAAATAGGTAGCTCCATTTTGTCAGACCATCCCCCTATCTCCCTCCAACTTAAGTTTCATGCCTTAATGAAGGTGTTGGCATTTAAATGAGACCCTATTATCAGATCCCCTCAATGTGGCTCACATTGGCAGTTTTTATTTCTGAAAACAAACCTCTGGCATTCTTCCATCTATGCTGTGGGACACGTACAAGATGCTAAACAGAAGGGAACATATCTCCCTAGGAGTCTATGTGAATCGGGTCCAACAGGCCAAATTAGATGACCTATGCTCAAAAATATCAGCACTAGAGACTAAACACAAAAAGACTTGTTCTGCTTTATGCCTTACTGAGTTAACCCTACTATGAAACAAAGTAAAAAAAAAGATTTTAAATTTGAGGTCCTTCACATTTAAACAATACGCACATGGCAACAAGGACAAGAAAATAATGTCTTCCCTTCTATGCAGCCAGAAAGAAAAAACACATATATCTGAAATTGTGACAGGACAGGCAACACCCATTACAGAGACCCCTGAAATAGCCCAAGCTTTCCGAGTATATTATAGTGATCTTTATAATCTCCCCCAAGCCCCCGACTAACTCTCTCTTGGGTTCACTACAGGATAAAATTGAAAAGTTTATATCTTCCTGCAACCTCCTGAAGCTAGTTTCGGATGACACAATCCAACTGATACACTCCTTCACAGAACAAGAACTAGAAAATGTGTTAAAGTCAATGAGCCTAGGCTCAGATGGCCTACCAACATACTACTTTAAATTCTTTAAAACTAATCTGTTGCCACATTTTACAGACCTTTGCAATTATCTACTACAAGGAGGTTCCCTTCATCCCTCATCCTTAGAAGTACACGTAACCATTCTCCCAAAAGATGCGAGGGACCCCAAATAGTGTGCAAGTCAACCACAAGTGGTGGTCGAACCCATCGCTAGCTAAGATCATTGGTCCAGAACAAGTGTGGTTCTTCCCCTATAGAGAAGGAAAGGATAATATCCATCACCTTATCTGTCTCATTTAACACACAAGACAAACCAATGCCCCGTTGACCCTTCTTAGTCTGGCCATTTATGTGTAACACCCAGGTTCAATTTGCCCTCCCCAATGAATTTATTGAAGCCATATTTACTCTTTACTACTCCCCTAACGCAAGATTAAAAGTAGATGGTACCCTTTCAGTTGTATTCCATATAAACAGCCTAATGAGGTAAGGTTGCCCTTTGTCCCCATCTCTTTTTAATTTTTGCATGAAGACAATGATAGAAAAGATTAAGAACAACCCTCTTATAAAAGGCCTTGAAATAGACCACTATAAAAATTCCACAGCTGCATTTGCCAATGACTTGCTTGTTATCACATCCAATCCAAGAACCTCCATTTCTCAAGTTACCCAGTTATTCTTGGAGTTTGGGACTTTAAAATTTATTTTCACAATTCAGAAATTCTAAACATAATGGCCCCTTTACCAGACATTAACTATTTGAAAAGATATTCCCCCTTCGATTGGCAAGACTCCCCTATCAAATATTTAGGTATAGAGCTCCCTGCCAACTCCGAAAAATTATACTCCCTAAATTTCCTACCAATCTTTCCTCATTACAATCTCGACTAAATGTTGTAGCGGTCACACAGACAACAGAACTAAAAGTCTCTATGGGAAGAGTCCAGAGGGAGGAGTCTGCGGACCAGTGGACCCTCTGGACCCCCATGGGAGATGGTATGAGGCCCGCGGTGGCAGCCAAGGTACATGGTATGCAGGAAACAGTCCAAGCCTGGGATAACAGCAGGAACACGGAGGAACACTGGTAACGCTGGCACGGACTGAAGACACTGCTGGACTGGAACCCTGGAAGGCACAGCAGGAAGCATATGGGAAAGCTGGACACAGGAGACACACAGGTGTCTGCAGTAAGGTAAGAGGTAGCAAGATACGCAAATCGGTCCATATAAAGAAGGATCCACACCAGAAAAAACAACAATGTCAATAGCAAACCAGTGTGGTGTGTACAAATGATCTTCAAAAAAATATGAATTGGTTTAAATAACAGATACAAAGTTTATTGTAGACACCAATAAAAACATTTAAAATTGCATGAGTTAAGTTCATGCAAGAAAAGGGAATGGTTATGATGCAACCAAAAGACCCTCCGCACTCTCCCCTGAATATAATAATGCATTTGCACACAATCACAAAAATCCACTTATGAGTATCTATGGCTGGAAAAAGGCAAGTAAGCACATAAATCCTAACTTCAGTAGGGTGTATATAAATCACCACATGCCAATGCCAGTACCATATATTACCAAGGTTAAGACTGCATTCAGGGGGAGTGTCGGTGCAAGCCCCATGCGTATTGCCACTATTTGTGGCTTCCTCAGGGGTGATCAGACATTTAAATGTCCTGTTATATATATTGTGAGATAGTGACTGGTAAGGTGGAGGGAAATCGCTATATTTCCCCTAGATTTCTCTCATATGTCTTCTAGGGGACAGGGGGTGTACATCTCACCCAGGGAAAGCTGAGTGAGATGTAGAAGATCCAGGGAGACTTGATGTCCTTAGCAAGACATAGCTTGCTAAAGGATCTGGTAAATCCTATTTTCGGGCCTGGATTTTTGGAATGACTGGCAGGCTGGTAGTGGGGCTAGTCATTCCCTTCCTGTCCAGCACTGGTTTTCCTGGTTGTTTCAGGAAACCCAGGTGTTGGAGCTCAGCTCCAACTAGAGCTTTAAAAGGATTGCACTCTGTGCTTCACAAGGAGGAAACATGTGGAGAGGCAGAACCTGACTCTGTTCTCCTGCAATTAGGCCTGCGAGCCTAATACGGACTGTGTGTGTCACGTGAGGCAAAACCCACGTTTTGTTTTTGTTTCGGGTGGCTGGTAGTACGCCCCCCGAGTAGTCAGGGAAGACTCTATGTTAGTTAGAGTTCAGCCGAGCAGGTGTTTATTTTAGCCTGAAGTTAAGGCTTTATGTTTTATTTTGTATTTGTTTTCTGCTATTAAAGCCAGGCAAAGCCCTGTTTGTAGCCAAAGCTCTTGTGTCACTGTCTCTGACTGCGATTCTTGACTAATTTTACCGCTTCTACCAAGCTAGTTCCCACAATATACAAAAGTATACAGCTTGTTTGCCAATGACCACCGGCGTTCTTACCCTGTTACCGCTTGAAGTTGCGATGGGCGCGAACCTCCCGCATCGCCACACGGCCACCACGCATTCGCAGCCACTCAGATTCTCCTCCTCCAACTCGGGGGGAATGCGCATGCACGGGCCACGCTACGATCGCGAGAGTGATGCCGCGATCATCACACTGCAAGGGAGAGATGATACGTATCATGATATGCGTAAACGATGTGGACGGGACATATACCGAGAGTGGGCACATACAATTGTGAAACAAGATAATCATAAGATTAAGCATATTATTATTTCATGTACATCGTTATAAGTTTACAAAGAAACGACATAATTAGTCAAGTTGTTACAGTGATATTTTACATTAAACTTATGACAATTCATATTATAGCCATGCATAATAAAAAGTCCTAGTGCAAATATATTAAAGTGACCTGTGCAAAAAGAATGTCAATAAATATGTGTCTGGAATTCCAGTTTTCTTCTTCTTTCTTTCTTCTTCAATTTTCATAGCCACTTTCTGTAGTGGGAAGTGAATATAGACATATGTGTTAAAGTGCAAATTGTGCATAAACTTCTTCGTGTTGTTTAAGATGCCTAAAAAGAAGAGAAATAAATAAAAAACTTGCATAAATAGAAATAAGAGGCAAAATCGTGACATAGGTGTACTATACCCTAAGGTATTAAGTGTCATGTGTATATATACATATAAATGCTGGCATATAATTGCATTGAATTCAATGCCCTCCGTATATGTCTAACATTTTATTGTATAAAAAGTTGTTGGTTTTTTCCAAAGCGATTTTTTTGTGTTGTTACATTTTTTAAAATTATTTATTTTTTATTTTTTGTAAAATCCAGTGAAAAGAAATTCCTCATTAAGTCCTCTGGGTGTCATAGCTTGAGTTTGGAAGATCCACTTAGTCTCTTTTTGCAATAACTGTGTTGTACTTCCTCCTCTTATATTTGAAAAAACTTTTTCCAGACCCACAATTTTGATCCCTCCACACTTACCCCCATGGTGATGATGAAAGTGTGTGGCGATCGAAGTGAGGCTTCTGTCCTTGCCAACATCCCGTCTTGCTGTAGATATTGTGGAAAGATGTTTCTGAATTCTTTTGCGCAGCTCCTGTGATGTTTGTCCTATATATACCTTGGGACAAGAAAGCCTGTAGGCTTTAGAGATTATTTTTTTAGGATATCCCCTTGCTTTTAGTCTTGTTGAAAGTTCCAGCGCATTCTTCTTGAATTCCTTGTCGTCACTGCAATTCCTACGTATCCTCATAAACTGCCCCACTGGGATGCCATATTTTTGGTGTTTTGGGTGGAAACTTGTATAATGTAATATATTATTAGTGGCTGTTTTCTTCCTGAATAATGTAGTTGTGATACTTGAATCCTGGATTGTCAATTTAAGATCCAAAAAGTCAGCCGTTGTTTCTGAGATCTGTGGGACCAGATAGATGTTGTATGGATTGTCATTGAGTCCTGCCACAAACTCAAGGCATTCTTGATGCGTGCCCTGCCAAAACAAAGTCGTCAATGAATCGGTACCAATGTAGTACCTTGGTCTGAAAGGACTGCGATGGGTACACCATGGTCTCCTCCCACCAACCCAAAAAGAGGTTGGCATAGGAAGGAGCACAGTGTGCCCCCATCGCAGTCCCCGAGACCTGACGGTAGAATACCCTGTCAAAAGTAAAATAATTATGCCTGAGTACAAAATCCAATAACTCCAATAAAAAGGAGTCATGTCCCCTATCTGAATTAGTCTGCTTGTCTAAGAAGTAGGTTGCCGCCCCCATACCAACATCATGCGAGATGTTGGTGTAGAGGGACTCCACGTCCATTGTCACAATCAGCGTACCTGCGGGTATCTGTATGTTGTTCAACCGTTCCATAAGGTGCATGGAGTCACGCAGGTACGAGTCCAGTTTAAGTATGAAAGGCTGTAAAAAATTATCCAAGTAAGTACACACTTTTTCACTTAAGCTACCAATTCCTGCCACTATTCGTCTTCCAGTGGGGATTCAAGGGAATTGTCTACCTTAGGGACAAGGTAGAAAGTCGGTACAACCGGATGATCCACTGACAGGTATTTTGCCTCTTGTTTGTTAATTATACTTTGCATGAAAGCCTGGTCAATCAGTCAATCCAATTTTCTTTTGAATATGTCAGTTGGATCTGAAGGTAGAATAGAATAAAAACATTGTTTCGGCATCCGTCGAGTGGTAATGCCAAAATGTCCCTATAGGTGCTCTGGAAGAAAACATTGATGGCTGGGCATAAGCTAAATGATGGTGTAGCCTGTGAGGGAGTCCGCCCAGGAAATCTGTCTGTCTTACCTGTGCTGTCTTCATTTTCTTCTAATAGGTCCAGGAGGTCTCTGAAGACCCTGCGGTCATTCTCAGGTAGCGTGTCTATTGTCGATGGCTGATGAAAAAACATTTTAAAGGTCAAATTCCTACAAAAGAGATAAAGATCTTTTATAAGTTCAAATTTATCTAATTTGTTTGTAGGAGAAAATGTTAGGCCTCTCTGTAATACTGATTGTTCGGTCTCAGATAGAATATGGTCGGATAAATTAATCACCTGTAGTTGGTGTTCATCTGTCCTGGACCCTGATGCATCATGAATTATTGGTGACGTTTGTAAGTCTTCTTGTATTTTCTGTTGGTTGGTGAGTGTTCTCCTTGTTTGAGGCCTCGTTTTCTTGTGTTGACCCTTTCCTGTCCAGTGTCTTGGTCGCTGGTGTCCGTGGACAAAAAAACACTTGTGGCTGATTCAGTGGGGTTTGAGCTATCTCTATGTTGTCTTTGTTGTTGTGTTTGCCTAGCATTGCCTCTGTAGGGGATACGTCTGTTTCCATGGTGTGTCCATTTATAAGCCTTATCCAGATGGTAATCTTCCCTGTCCCTTGAAATTTTTGTTTTTTGCCATCAATAATTTCTTTTTCATATTTTTCTATCAGGGTTTTAAGTCTGGTCTGAAATGTATTTATTGTCACAGTGTCAAATTTGTTAAGTGAGTCCTCCAAATTTTTGATTTTGTTCTTTATTTGGGTCAAGAGAACACGATCTTGTTCGAGTAACAGGTTAACCAGGATGACTGAACAGGGGTGTCTGAAAACACTAGAAGACAGGACACACCAGGAGCGTATGGGAACGCTGGAGACAGGAGACACAGAGAGGTCTGGAAATGCTGGAAGACAGGACACACCAGGAGCGTAAGGGAACGCTGGAGACAGGAGACACAGAGGCGTCTGGAAACGCTGGAAGATTGGAGTTTCTGGTAATGCTGGTGGGCAATCACTTCAACAGGAACCACTGTGGAAAGAGAGATGTGGAAACCTTTGGAAGTTCCATAGAATGCTGAAGATCTGGCCAGGAAGGAAGGGAGGTACCGGATTATAAAGGCTGAGCCGGCGGAAGCGTGCGGCCTGGAGGGAAGGAGGCGTGGACCCGGAGCACAGCCAGGAGCCAGGACATGGATCGCTGGAGCACCCGTGACAGTACCCCCCCCCCTTTAGGGTTCCTCTTCTCTTCTTCCTCAGTCTCTTCTTTCACCTCCTCCAATTCATCTTAGTGACAGGACACCTGGGGAGGAAAGCAGAAAAAGGACAAACCCCGATGAGATGCCTGGACGTCTGGAGTGTCCTTTGGCCAAGAGACATACTCTGCTAGCTTGCATAGACTCCTCTGCAAGCAGTACGGCCGGAGGCTGAAGTGGCTCTTGGGAAGCTGGAGCAGCACTGGAAAGCTGCGGAGGCAGGAGCGGCTCTTGGAAAGCTGGAACAGCTTTGGGAAGCTGTGGAGCCTGGAGTGGCTCTTGGAAGACTGGAACAGCTTTGGGAAGCTACAGAGGCTGGAGCAGCTTTGGAAATCCGGAGGCTGGGGTGGCTTCTGGGAAAGCCGGAGACTCTGGAGAGGTTTCTGGGAAAGCCGGAGACTCTGGAGAGGCTTCTGGGCAGGAAAAGCCGGAGACTCTGGAGGCTTCTGGGGAAAGCGGAGACTCTGGAGAGGCTTCTGGGAAAGCCGAGGGACTCTGGAGAGGCTTCTGGGAAAGCGGAGACTCTGGAGAGGCTTTCTGGGAAAGCGGAGAATGGGAGAGGCTTCTGGGAAAGCCGGAGATCTGGAGAGGCTTCTGGGAAAGCGGAGACTCTGGAGAGGCTTCTGGGAAAGCCGGAGACTCTGGAGAGGCTTCTGGGAAAGCCGGAGGACTCTGGAGAGGCTCTGGGAAGCCGGAGGGGGACGAGGAAGCCGAGACTCGGTGGGGAAGAGACTCTGGAGAGGCTTTCTGGGAAAGCCGGAGACTCTGGAGAGGCTTCTGGGAAAGCCAGAGACTCTGGAGAGGCTTCTGGGAAAGCCGGAGACTCGAGAGGCTTCTGGGAAAGCCGGAGACTCGAGAGGCTCCTGGGAAAGCCGGAGACTCTGAAGAGGCTTCTGGAAAACCCAGAGACTCTGGAGAACTTGGAAGTGGTGGAAGCTGGAGACAGGCTGGAGTGGCTCTTGGAAAGCCGGAGTACTGGGTTGCTGAGGAAATGGAGCCTGTGGTAGCTGGGAGTCTAGCATCTGTTGGAGCAGCAACCCTACTCAGATCCTCTCCCCAAGAAAAAATCAGTTGAGACTGCTGGGTGAGAACATCTGTCAGCAACTGGTATGAGTACTTGGAACAGTCCATGACGGGATCCATGGCCTTAGCGGGGTCCATGGCTGGATCTTGCTGTAATGGTCAGATAACAGAACTTAAAGTCTACGGAAAGAGTCTGGAGGGAGGAGTCTGTGGACCAGAGGACCCTCTGGACCACTGCAGGAGATGGTATGAGGCCGCGGTGGCAGCCAAGGTACACAGTATGCAGGAAACAGTCCAAGCCTGGGATGACAGCAGGAGCTTCTGGGAATGCTGGTGGGCAATCACTTCAACAGGAACTGCTGTGGGAAGCAAGGTGTGGAAACCTTGGAAGTTTCATAGAATGATGAAGATCCAGCCAGGAAGGAAGGAAGGAAGGTGCTGGATTATAAAGGCTGAACCAGATTAGCCAGCGCCAACAGGACGACGCTGGCCCTTTAAATCCTGAGATGTCGTTGTGTGCGTGCCCAGCAGCGGGAGCATGCAGCCTGGAAGGAAGGAGGCGGAGCACAGCCAGGAGAGGTAAGTTGCGTGATCACCCGTGATACATACATTATAAGTGTTCTCCTCTAAAAAACCAGTACCACATTACACACCAAGTAAAAACAATCTGGCCCAGTTATTCTATGCTCTCCCTGAACAGATGACATTTGTGGGGCTAGACATCAGTCCCATAGGCATCAGTCTCTGTAATGTGGCTGGTGTATTGTTTAGTCCAAATGGCACACACAACAATTCAAGCAGCCCCATGGGGGTAACAAAGCCCAATTTCTCCTGATCCTTTTCAGTGACTGGCACTTCTCAGTACCCACTAGCTAAGTCCTGTGTAGAAAAGTATTGGGCATGTCCTAGTGCTTAGTTAAACCTGCAGTATTTAGAAAGATACAATATTAACATCAATCCAATCGACATATCATACCAAAGTATATAAAAACTACAATCCCCTTGAGTCTCCAAATCTCTTTTAATACAAAATGCATGAAAAATGCATTGTTTCATAATTGCTACACATAAGAAATCAGACACTGTAAAAACATACTGCAAGTATTAAAGGGGTTATCCGGGTTTAAATTTTTTTTTATGTCCGGGCTGGGGAAGGCTAGTTAAACATAATAAACATGTACTTACCTCCTCCGGCGCCACTGATGTCCCGCGCCGCGGTCCCTTCTATCCGTGCCCCTGTTTGTTTACAGGGGCACGGAAGCCGCGCACAGGGAGCTTCCGGTCCACGATGTGGACGGCTCCTCCCATGCGTCCCTATCTCTCAGCGTTGTAAGCGCTGAGAGATGGTGCGCATGGGAGCTTCCGGCCGGCCGGAAGCTCCCTGTGCGCCGGTGTAATGAAACCGGCGCACAGAGAAGACGGGCCGCGGCGCGGGACATCGGCAGCACCGGAGGAGGTAAGTACATGTTTATTATGTTTAACTAGCCCTCCCCAGCCCGGACATAAAAAAAAATTTAAACCCGGATAACCCCTTTAAGGGCGAGGTTAAAATTCATCACATATACATCTCTTATTGCAAACACATACATAGAGACGCCACAATCCCCAATTGTTGTTAACATAATAAAGATCATTTTAACCCCTTACTTTGCAATGTTACTCAGTGTTATTGCTGTTTTAGCTCCTATCACTCTCTAAGCTGCTCAGTGCAAAATTCCAGGGTGTGGACGGGGACTCTGTAAGCAGACACATTGGGGCAGATTTGCTTACCCGGTCCATTCGCGATCCAGCGGCGCGTTCTCTGTGGTGGATTCGGGTCCGGCCGGGATTCACTAAGGTAGTTCCTCCGATGTCCACCAGGTGGCGCTGCTGCGCTGAAGTTCCCCGAGGAAACAAAACAGAAAGCGATGCACAAAAGCGGCTAATGCATGAATACTCAAAATGTACACCAAAAATGCTCAATTTATTGATTTCAAAGACAAAAAACCATACAAAGACATCTAAAATCATTTAAAACAAATAATGTACATAGAAAAGACTTGTGTGGAGATCCCGGTCTGGGTCAACCACAACTGACCTCTAATCCAGACAAGGGATGCTGTCTAAACACCCATGTCTACCCATGATTGATAGTATGAAAAATGTAATATATATTTCGTATACCCTAACCAACAAAATTACAAGTGATGGGCGATGGAAGGCCCCAAAATCATCCTTCAGTAGTAATGAAACAAACGTATAAAGTGCAAAATGCTACAAATGAGACACCTGTCAAAAACCCCCTGGTGTATGAACCAATGTAAATTTTCAATATAAAGTGCAAGGTGCAAGTGACAAAAAAGGGGGAGATTGAAAGTGCTGATCCTGTGAATCAGAGTTGAGATCATACGGCATGTGATGAGTTCTAGAAGAAAATCCTGTAAAGCTGGTAGAGCAATGGGAAATGAGGCGGGATGCGAGGCGAACGGCTCCCCACGCGTATCGTCGTCCCAAGGACGACTTCCTCAGGGGTAGGTAGCCAAAGTCATAATGCACTCACCTTAAATAAGCCCTCTAATCAAAGTAGCGTGTAGCACCAGTGTTGCTTAAGCGTATCCGTGTAGGACCGGACGTGATGAGCAGACCCGGAAGTACTAAGTGAATGGCTTTGACAACGGACCAATACGCATGCGCATCCCGGCCGGGACAAGCAATGTAGTATCCAAGGTTACAAGACGCATGTCAGTAGTGTGATCGCGACACACCGGCATGTGTAAATTGCAGTGTGATCGCGACACACTGGCCTGTGTACATCATAGAAGTATATATATACTAAAACATTGCGGCGAAGTATAATGTGCAGCTTGCACTGGCCCCAAAAGGAAGCCATAGTGGCAAAGCAAACGGAGAAATGCCGGTAGTGTAGACGCGACACAATGGTCTATTAGAGTCAAGCGTTATAAATCCGATTATATATATACATACGATTCGGCGAGGTACAGATGCACAATGTAAAGCACCCCAGCAAAGAATATATATATGCCTGGATGTAAGGATATATATTGTGTAAACCGTCCCTAATATATCAAAGGTAAGTACATATCGATCACGACGTAATACAAAGGAAACGGGCATATATATCAAAAGGGCATATATATCAATGTGGCACAGCATAGTTGAAAAATTCGACGTCGAATACATGAAAGAATAAAAAATAAAAAAAGATTGTATTTCAATGTGGAGCTATCAATGCAGGCCAAATGTGTAACCAACCAACAAGTTTTGAAATATGGGTTTCAACTACAGAAGTTGATACAAATTAGAGTGTCAGTAAAGATAAATCCAATAGGAAAACCGGTGTTGTGTGTAACCAAAGGGTATTCAGACATGGCAAGGGTCCCCGTTGTTAATGGCCGGCAATTATGTATGATAATACACTGGGCACAGCAAAAGAGGGCAAACAAAGGTGAGTGCTAACATAGAGAAAACAAATACAAATATATAAAGATTCGCATGGTTATCTGTCCTAGTCATAGTTAATTGGCAAGTGCCTATTCAGACAAAAAATGATGCTAAAGTTCATAAATAGATAAATAATGGTCCAAAAGAGGATACGAGAAGGCAGAAAATCCAGTTTGAGTCCGATGAAGAAGGGAGTTCCTGAGATCAAAGTTCGATGGTTCTCACCAGTCTTCTGAGAACGTGATGCAATATAGTAAGCGGTGTATAGTCCCTTGAAAAATGTTTCGATCCAAACCTTGTTCACGCTTAAAGTTGGTACCTAATGCGGACAAAAGGGCTGGAAGCAGTAAAAGTGGGTGAAGACGAGATGTACAAATAGGCGATCCATCCAGAGCACTGAAACCCTGATTTGCTGAAGAGACAAAGGTACGTGTAAAGATGTATATATACAATTGCAAGATATGAGCAGGCATGGACAAGGTAACAACAAACATCAGAATAAAAGATATATATATGTGTATACATGTGGGAGGCAAGGAAATTAGCTGAATATGTGCCAAAATGTTCGTTAGAGTAGAGACCTTATAAATATGCGTAACAGAACAGACATATGTATGTCACTGCAAGAAGCCCAGATGTGTGCGTGTCATGAAAGGGTGGAGTGAGAAGATTTGCGGGCCATAAGGGCCCCAATTACATGGGGTCATAAGGACCCGGACTACATGAAAGTGAGGTGAAGAGAGGGAGGAGTGAAAAAGTGCATGGTGCAATGTGAAAGGAGGGTCATAAGGGCCCAAGGACTAAAAGAGTGAGATCCGCGCTGGTGTATGTGTAGTAATGATAGTTCTTTACCAGTACTTGCCTGTGCCATCTCCCATAGGTGTATGAACCTGATCGCCTGTGTACTCGTTCTCCAATTCCATGTGGTGATCCCTAGGGCCTATAAGATCTTATTTCTGCTTGTAAATGCCGTTGAAGAGAAGCTCCTCATTCAAACCCTGTGGGGAAAGACATTTCAATTTGTAAATCCTTTTTTTTTTTTTTTTTTAGTAATAGAGATTACCTCTCACATACAATTTAAATATACAATAAGACAGTTCACATGACAATTACATTTACAACATGAAAAATACAACAAGTACATTCTCTCCTGGTGTGGAGTCGGTATCGTATCTTAACCAATCCTGGCCTTCTGTTTTACATACTTAACCCATTTTGTCACTTCCTCCCCTTCATTTAATCAATAATTTGAATGGCATCTAACCTTATCTCCCAAGGCTGCCAGATCTTTTTCCTAACCTTCCATTGTTTTAACCCCTCTGTTAGGGCTATCTCATGGTGCATTTGTGTATTAGTTCTTTCAATAACTTCTATAATGTTTGGAGTATCTGCGGATTTCCATTTTCTGGCTATACACAGTCTCGCTGCTATTAAAATATGCGTTATTACTCCTCTGTATTGTTTAGAAAATTTGTTGAGCCCTATATGTAAAACTGCTTGTAGGGGGGATGGCTCGGCCGCTTCACCTGTTATGGAGGAGATTAATCCAAAAACCTCAGACCAAAACCTTTGGAGCTTCGGGCATCCCCACCACACATGCATAGCTGTACCCTTCTCCTGACAGCCTTTCCAGCACAAATGGGAAAGTCCTGTTTCATTGTGTGCTAATCTATCTGGGCATAGATACCATCTTGTCTGCACTTTTTTCAATTGTTCTAGATGGTTAATGCATGCTGAGGCTCCTGTCACCTCCATGCTTGATTGATACCATTGTGCTAGGGTTATCTCTGTTCTTAGTTCTTGCTCCCATTTTTCCATGTATCCCATTTTTTCCCCCTTTGTCTCGCCCTGTAGATATTGGTATGCGAGTGATAGAATTTTCCCCTTCCGGTTTTGCATGTTAAATATGTCTAATTCTCTGTATCCCTTTTTCTTATGTGTCTCTATCATACCCCTTATCACGTTCTTTAACTGTAAGTATTCAAGAAAGGTCCCTTTTTCTAATCCGCTTTCAATTTGTAGCCTCTCGAATGATTTCAAATGTCCGTCCTGCATTATGGAGTCTACATTACTATAGCCTCTCTTTACCCACTTATCTAGATTTAAGTTCGGTATAATTGATTCCATACTTTTTAATGATATTAATTTAAAGGGTATTACTCCTTTCTTTATTACTTTTCCCCAAATTTCCATAGCGTACCTCAGACTGTCTAAGGTGTATTGGTTTCTGATCGGGCGGATATACAGACTTTCCATGAGGAGTCTTATAGAGCCTGCTGGCGTGCCTGCACTTTCGATTTGAACCCATTTGTGTACCAGTGATGGTGCCCAGCATTCGCTTAGCATGTCTAAAATAGCAGCCTTATGATATAACTTCAGGCTAGGCATTCCCAGTCCCCCCTTTTTTGTGGGGGCGAATAACACTTTTTCGCTAACCCTGGATTTTTTCCCTGCCCATATAAAGTTAAGCAGTAGTTTTTGTGCTTTTTCTAGTATGGATCTGGGAAATCGTAGCGGGATACATCGGAAAAGGTATAATATCTTGGATAGGAGGATTGATTTGCACACTTGGATTCTTGCTATCCATGAGAGTTCCACCTTTCTTATTCTTTCTATTTCTTCTTTAATTTTCCTATATACTGAGTCCGAATTTATTTCCACCATCTTCCTCAATGGTAGGCACATTTGTACCCCAAGATATGTGAATCCTTCCTCTCCTCCCTTAAACCCATATATGTCCGTCAGCCTCTTAATTGTTTCTGTAGGCATATTTATTGAAAAAATAATTGATTTTGCCACATTCAATTTATAGAAAGAAATACTAGCAAATTGTCGCAATGTTTCCATTAAGACTCTTATAGATTTCTCTGGATCCGTGCACATGATGACTATATCATCCGCGTACAGGCCTATAGTGTGTGTTGCTGATCCTGAGCGAATTCCTTTAATTTGTGTGTTTAACCTTATTGCCTGGGCCAGTGGTTCCATTACCATCGCGAATATTACTGGCGATAGTGGGCAGCCCTGTCTGGTTCCATTGGATATTTTAAACCCGGATGACATAAAACCCGACAGGGCTACCCGCCCATTTGGATTTGAGTATAGGGCCATTATTGCCCTTAGGATTGCTCCTCTCAGACCGAATTTTTGTAAGGTGGCTTCCATATATCCCCAGTGTATTCTATCAAATGCTTTTTCGGCATCTAAAGATAAAAACACACTGGGGGTCGAGGACGTCTGAGCAGTCTGCAGTAGGTCTATTATTCTTCTTGTACCGTCTCTAGATTGTCTTCCAGCCACAAAACCCACTTGGTCTGGTGATATAACTGTTGGTAACGCCTTATTTAGTCTAATGGCCAGAATTTTAGAGTATATTTTTATATCGCTATTCAGTAATGATATTGGGCGGAAATTTTCGGGTTTATTAGGCGGTTTACCTGGTTTTGCTAACGTGATTATAGATGCTGTTAAATTTTCATGTGCAATTCTGCCCTTTTTTTGCCAGAACTTGTATAATCTTTCTAGGTATGGCAAAAGCTGGGCTGCAAATTGCTTATAATGTTCATTTGGTAGTCCATCTGGGCCTGGGGATTTATTTAATTTTGTTGTTTTAACTACTCCTCCTATCTCTTCTGTCGTGAATGGGCTATTTAAGTCCTCTATTTGTTCTGCTGAGAAACTTGGTAGGTTTATGGTTCTTAGGAAGTTTTGTATCTTCGTAGCCGTAGGCTGTGTCTCTGCCTTTTCATCTTTTAAATTGTATAGTTTAGCATAGTATGTTTGGAAAGCTTCCGCTATCTCAATTGGATTTTTGCTAAACTTGTTTGCGGGGTACTGCAGGGTTTCTATTTTATTCTTGGCTCGATTTAATCTAACTCTCTTTGCCAAAAGTTTACTCGCTTTATCCCCCATTGAGTAGAACTTTGTTTTACACCACCTCATATCCTGGGCGTACGTCTGGAGTAATAGCGTGCGTAACTGCAATCTTATCTCTGACAAAACTTTCGAGCCCTCTGGACATGGGGCCATTTTATTCCTCTCTTCTGTCCTTCTTAACTCTGAAGTCAACTTGTCTATGTTGCTCTTCCTCCGTTTTTTGGCTTCTGCGCCAATTTTCTTGTATAACTCCCTCATAAACATTTTATATGTGGACCATAATATTTCCTCGCTTACTTCTGTGTTGTCGTTTATTTTAAAAAATTCATTTGTCTCCTTTTCCACTCGAGCTTGAGTTTCGGGGGATCTTAATAAGTGTGTTTGTAATCTCCAACCTATGTTAGCATTTCGTTTTGGTCCATTCTGCAATTTCAGTACTATGGGGGCATGGTCTGACCATGTTATATCCCCGATCGTTGTGCTAATGCAGTGTGGAAGGATCTCTCTATCTATCAGGAAGTAATCTATCCTGGAATAAGATCCATGTCTAGGAGAAAAATATGTATAGTCCCTTTCCTCTACATGTTGATATCTCCAAATATCATGCAGGTCCCATTCCCGGATAATGGATCTCATTTCCTTTCTGCCTCCCGATGTGGTGCAGTCCTGGCTCTCTGAAGGAGGTGCATTGAAATCCCCACATATTATTAATCTTCCTTGTTTAATTTCGTTAATCTTTTTTAAAACTGACCGCAGGAACCTGCATTGCCCTATGTTTGGTGCGTATACTGTAGCCACCGTGTATTGCATGCCGTTTATCTCGCCGATCACTATCACATACCGCCCTTCTCTGTCCTTCACCCACTCTTTTAATTCAAAGTTCAGAGAGGACTTTATAAGAATACGGACTCCTGCTCTTTTATTAATGGAATTTGAGTGAAACCCTGTGTTGAAGTCCCTATGTGTTATTCTAAATACATCTTTAGCTAAAAGGTGTGATTCTTGGATTATTTCCACCATCTTCCTCAATGGTAGGCACATTTGTACCCCAAGATGTGAATCCTTCCTCTCCTCCCTTAAACCCATATATGTCCGTCAGCCTCTTTATTGTTTCTGTAGGCATATTTATTGAAAAAATAATTGATTTTGCCACATTCAATTTATAGAAAGAGATACTAGCAAATTGTCGCAATGTTTCCATTAACACTCTTATAGATTTCTCTGGATCCGTGCACATGATGACTATATCATCCGCGTACAGGCCTATAGTGTGTATTTCTGATCCTGAGCGAATTCCTTTAATTTGTGTGTTTAACCTTATTGCCTGGGCCAGTGGTTCCATTACCATCGCGAATATTACTGGCGATAGTGGGCAGCCTTGTCTGGTTCCATTGGATATTTTAAACCCGGATGACATAAAACCCGACAAGGCTACCCGCCCATTTGGATTGCTCCTCTCAGACCGAATTTTTGTAAAGTGGCCTCCATATATCCCCAGTGTATTCTATCAAATGCTTTTTCGGCATCTAAGGATAAAAACACACTGGGGGTCGAGGACGTCTGAGCAGTCTGCAGTAGGTCTATTATTCTTCTTGTACCGTCTCTGGATTGTCTTCCAGCCACAAAACCCACTTGGTCTGGTGATATAACTGTTGGTAATGCCTTATTTAGTCTAATGGCCAGAATTTTAGAGTATATTTTTATATCGCTATTCAGTAATGATATTGGGCGGAAATTTTCTGGTTTATTAGGCAGTTTACCTGGTTTTGCTAACGTGATTATAGATGCTGTTAAATTTTCATGTGCAATTCTGCCCTTTTTTTGCCAGAACTTGTATAATCTTTCTAGGTATGGCAAAAGCTGAGCTGCAAATTGCTTATAATGTTCATTCGGTAGTCCATCTGGGCCTGGGGATTTATTTAATTTTGTTGTTTTAACTACTCCCCCTATCTCTTCTGTCGTAAATGGGCTATTTAAGTTCTCTATTTGTTCTGCTGAGAAACTTGGTAGGTTTATGGTTTTTAGGAAATTTTGTATCTTCGTTGCCGTAGGCTGTGTCTCTGCCTTTTCATCTTTTAAATTGTATAGTTTGGCATAGTATGTTTGGAAAGCTTCCGCTATCTCAATTGGATTTTTGCTAAACTTGTTCGCGGGGTACTGCAGGGTTTCTATTTTGTTCTTGGCTCGATTTAATCTAACTCTCTTTGCCAAAAGTTTACTCGCTTTATCCCCCATTGAGTAGAACTTTGTTTTACACCACCTCATATCCTGGGCGTACGTCTGGAGTAATAACGTGCGTAACTGCAATCTTATCTCTGACAAAACTTTTGTGCCCTCTGGACATGGGGCCATTTTATTCCTCTCTTCTGTCCTTCTTAACTCTGAGGTCAACTTGTCTATGTTGCTCTTCCTCCGTTTTTTGGCTTCTGCACCAATTTTCTTGTATAACTCCCTCATGAACATTTTATATGTGGACCATAATATTTCCTCACTTACTTCTGTGTTGTCGTTTATTTTAAAAAATTCATTTATCTCCTTTTCCACTCGGGCTTGAGTTTCGGGGGATCTTAATAAGTGTGTTTGTAATCTCCAACCTATATTAGCATTTCGCTTTGGTCCATTCTGCAATTTCAGTACTATGGGGGCATGGTCTGACCATGTTATATCCCCAATCGTTGTGCTAATGCAGTGTGGAAGGATCTCTCTATCTATCAGGAAGTAATCTATCCTGGAGTAAGATCCATGTCTAGGAGAAAAATATGTATAGTCCCTTTCCTCTACATGTTGATATCTCCAAATATCATGCAGGTCCCACTCCCGGATAATGGATCCCATTTCCTTTCTACCTCTCTGTAGAGAGTCCTGACTCTCTGAAGGAGGTGCATTGAAATCCCCACAGATTATTAATCTTCCTTGTTTAATTTCGTTAATCTTTTTTAAAACTGACCGCAGGAACCTGCATTGCCCTGTGTTTGGTGCATATACTGTAGCCACCGTGTATTGCATGCCGTTTATCTCACCGATCACTATCACATAACGCCCTTCTCTGTCCTTCACCCACTCTTTTAATTCAAAGTTCAAAGAGGACTTTATAAGAATACTGACTCCTGCTCTTTTACTAATGGAATTTGAGTGAAACCCTGTGTTGAAGTCCCTATGTGTTATTCTAAATACATCTTTAGCTAAAAGGTGTGATTCTTGGATGCACACTATATCACATCTCGATTCCTCTACCTCTGTCCAGAGAGCCCTTCTTTTATAGGGGGAGTTCAGACCTCGTACATTTATAGATAAAATTTTCAGCGCCATCTATTACATTGCAACAAGACTTTATTTATTTTCCAGGATTGATATTGCCGGTACCCATTCCACACCTCATAAACACATAAACATGTACAAACACTAAACAAATCCCACATTTCTACCTTATCGGTTTCTTCACCGATTGTTATTGGGGGGAGTTCCTCCAACCTGTTGGGTTGTATATATTGGAGGTGCTCAATGCCCTTTATTAGTTTTATTTTTTTTTTTTTTTTTATCTCTTGTCCTATTTGCTCATTTAGATTTTAGGCCGTCTGCCTTTAATAATTATGTTAATCTTTTTATCCCTTCCCTACTTTTTCTTCCCCACTCGTGTCCATTCCGTCTGGATTTTTCCTACCTGGTTTTGTTCTAGCCTTTCCCTTTGTTTCAGGCCCCAGCTTTCAAGTAAAGACTCCAATTCATTTGGTTTATTACATATGTATTGTTGGCCTTTAAACCATACCAATAATTTAACTGGAAACCCCCATTTGTAGTCTATTTTACAGATGACATTTGTGGGGCTAGACATAGTCCCATAGGCATCAGTCTCTGTAATGTGGCTGGGTGTATTGTTTAGTCCAAATGGCACACACAACAATTCAAGCAGCCCCATGGGGGTAACAAAGCCCAATTATCCTGATTCCTTTTCAGTGACTGGCACTTCTCAGTACCCACTAGCTAAGTTCCTGGTAGAAAAGTATTGGGATGTCCTAGTGCTTTAGTAAACCGCAGGATTTAGACAAGATATACAATATTAAACATCAATCCAATCGACATATCATACCAAAGTATATAAAAACTACAATCCCGTTGAGTCTCAAATCTCTTTTATACAAAATGCATGAAAAATGCATTGTTTCAATAATTGCTACACATAAGAAATCAGACACTGTAAAAACATACTGCAAGTATTAAAGGGGTTATCCGGGTTTTAAATTTTTTTTTTATGTCGGGTGGGGAAGGCTAGTTAAACATAATAAACATGTACTACATCCTCCGGCGCCACTGATGTCCCGCGCCGCGGTTCCTTCTATCCGTGCCCCTGTTTGTTTACAGGGGCACGGAGAGCCGCGCACAGGGAGCTTCGGTCACGATGTGGACGGCTCCTCCCATGCGTCCCTATCCTCAGCGTTGTAAGCGCGAGAGATTGGTGCGCATGGGAGCTTCGGCGGCCGGAAGCTCCCTGTGCGCCGGGTTTGTAATGAAACCGGCGCACAGAGAAGACGGGCCGCGGCGCGGGACATCGGCAGCACCGGAGGAGGTAAGTACATGTTTATAGTTTAACTAGCCTCCCCAGCCCGGACATAAAAAAAAAATTAAACCCGGATAAACCCTTTAAGGGCGAGGTTAAAATTCATCAATATCATCTCTTATTGCAAACAACATACATAGAGACGCCACAATCCCCAATTGTTGTTAACATAATAAAGATCATTTTAACCCCTTACTTTGCAATGTTACTCAGTTGTTATTGCGTGTTTAGCTCCTACACGTCTCTGTAAGCTGCTCAGTGCAAAAGTTCCAGGGTGTGGACGGGGACTCTGTTAAGCAGAACAATTGGGGCAGATTGCTTACCGGTGCCATTCGCGATTCCAGCGCGCGTTCTCTGTGGTGGATTCGGGTCCGCCGGGATTCACTAAGGTAGTTCCTCCGATGTCCACAGGTGGCGCTGCTGCGGTGAAGTTCCCGAGGAAAACAAAACGAAAGCGATGACACAAAAGCGGTAATGCATGAATACTCAAAATGTACACCAAAAATGCTCAATTATTGATTTCAAAGACAAAAAACCATACAAAGACATCTAAAATCATTTAAAACAAATAAGTACGAGAAAAGACTTGTGTGGAGTCCCGGTCTGGGCTCAAACCACACACTGACCTAATCCAGACAAGGGAGCTGTCTAAACACCATGTTACCCATGATTGATAGTATGAAAAATGTAATATATTTTTCGTTATACCCTAACCAACAAAAATACAAAGTGTGATGGCGAGGAAGGCCCCAAAATCATCTTTCGTAGTAATGAAAAAACGTTATAAAGTGCAAAATGCTACAAATGAGACACCTGTCAAAAACCCCCCTGGTGTATGAACCAATGTAAATTTTCAATATAAAGTGCAAGGGTGCAAGTGACAAAAAAGGGGAGATGAAAGGTGCTGATCTGTGAATCAGAGTTGAGATTCATACGGCATGTGATGAGTTCTAGAAGAAAATCCTGTAAAGCGGTTAGAGCAATGGAAAATGAGGCGGGTATGCGAGGAGAACGGTCCCCACGCGTATCTTCGTACCAAGGACGACTTCCTCAGGGGGTAGTAGCCCAAAGTCATAATGCACTCACCTTAATTAATTAGCCCTCTCTATCAAGTAAAGTAGCGTGTGAGCACAGTGTGCGTTAAGCGTATCGTGTAGGACCGGAGGTGATGAGCAGACACGGAGGAAGAGAAAGTACTAAGTGAATGGCTTTTGACAAGGACCAATACGCATGCGCATCCAGGCCGGGACAAGCAATTGTGTAGTATCCAAGGTTACAAGACGCATGTCTATGTAGTGATCGCCGACACACCCGGCATGTTAAATTGCAGTGTGATCGCGACACATGGCCTGTGTACATCATAGAGTATAATATTAATAAAACATTGCGGCGAAAGTTATGTGCAGCTTGCACTGGCCCCAAAAGGAAGCCATGTGGCAAAGCAAACGGAGAAGAAAGAAATGCCGGTAGTGTAGACGCGACACAATGGTCAATTAGAGTCAAGGGTATAAATCCGATTATATATATACATACGATTCGGCGAGGTACAGATGCACAATGTAAAGCACCCCAGCAAAGAATATATATATGCCTGGATGTAAGGATATATATGTGGTAAACCGTCCTAATATATCAAAGGTAAAGTACATATCGATCACGACGTAATACAAAGGAAACGGGCATATATCAAAGGGCAATTATATCAATGTGGCACAGCATAGTTGAAAAATTCGAACGTCGAATACATGAAAGAATAAAAAATAAAAAAGATTGTATTTCAATGTGGAGCTATCAATGCAGGCCAAATGTGTAACCAACCAAAAAGTTTTGAATATGGTTTCAACTACAGAAGTTGATACAAATTGAGAGTGTCAGTAAAGATAAATCCAATAGAAAAACCGGTGTTGTGTGTGTAACCAAAGGGTATTCGCATGCAAGGGTCCCCGTTGTTAATGGCCGGCAATTATGATGATAATACACTGGGCACAGCAAAAGAGGGCAAACAAAGGTGAGTGCTAACATAGAGAAAACAAATACAAAATATAAAGTTAGCATGGTTATCTGTCCTAGTAATAGTTAATGGCAAGTGCCTATTCAGACAAAAAATGATGCTAAAGGTCATAAATAGATAAATAATGGTCCAAAAGAGGATAGAGAAGGCAGAAAATCCAGTTTGAGTCCGATGAAGAAGGGATGTTCCTGAGATCAAGTTCGATGGTTCTCACCAGTCTTCTGAGAACGTGATGCAATATAGTAAGCGGTGTATGATAGTCCCTTGAAAAAGTTTCGATCAAACTTGTTCACCTTTTAAAGTTGGTACCTATGCGGACAAAAGGGCTGGAGCAGTAAAAGGGGTGAAGACGAGATGTACAAATAGGCGATCCATCCAGAGCACTGAAACCCTGATTTGCTGAAGAGACCAAGGTACGTGTAAAGATGTTATATATACAATGCAAGATATGAGCAGGCATGGACAAGGTAACAACAAACATCGAATAAAAGATATATATATGTGTTATACATGTGGGAGCAAGGAAATTAGCTGAATATGTGCCAAAATGTGCGTTAGAGTAGAGACCTTATAAATATGCGTAAACAGAACAGACCATATGTTGTCACTGCAAGAAGCCCAGATGCGGGTGTTGCGTGTCATGAAAGGGTGGAGTGAGTGAGAAGGATTGCGGGCCATAAGGGCCCCAATTACATGGGGTCATAAGGACCCGGGATACATGAAAGTGAGGTGAAGAGAGGGAGGAGTGAAAAAAGTGCATGGGGCTGCAATGTGAAAAGGAGGTCGTATAAGGGGCCAAGGACTAAAGAGTGAGATCGCGCTGGTGGGTGTGAGTAATGATAGTTCTTTACCAGTACTGCTGTGCCATCTACATAGGTGTATGAAACCTGATCGACTGTGTACTCGTTCTCCATTCCATGTGGTGATCCCTAGGGCCTATAAGATCATTTCTGCTTGTAAATGCCGTTGAAGAGAAGCTCCTCATTCAAACCTGTGGGGAAAGACATTTCAATTGTAAATCCTTTTTTTTTTTTTTTTTTAGTAATAGAGATACCTCTCACATACAATTTAAATATACAATAAGACCAGTTCACATGACAATTACATTTACAACATGAAAAAAATAAACAAGTACATTCTCTCCTGGTGTGGAGTCGGTATCGTATCTTATCCAATCCCGGCCTTTCTCTTTACATACTTAACCCATTTTGTCACTTCCTCCCTTATTTAATCAATAAATTTGGATGGCATCTAACCTTATCTCCCATGGCTGCCAGAGCTTTTCCTAACCTTCCATTGTTTAACCCCTCGTTAGGGCTATCTTCATGGTGCATGTTGTATTAGTTCTTTCTATAACTTCTATATGTTTGGAGTATCTGTGGATTTCCATTTCTGGATACACAAAGTCTCGCTGCTATAAAATGTGCGTTATTACTCCTCTGTATTGTTAGGAAATTTGTTAACCCCCTATATGTTAAAATGCTTGTAGGGGGGTTGGCTCGGCCGCTTCACCTGTTATGGTGGAGATTAATCCAAAAACCTCGGACCAAAAACCTTTGGAGCTTGGGCATTCCCCCACCACACATGCATAGCTGTACCCTATCCTGACAGCCTTTCCAGCACAAATGGGAAAGTCCTTGTTTCATTGTGTGCTAATATCTGGGCATAAATACCATCTGTCTGCACTTTTTTCAATTGTTCTAGATGGTTAATGCATGCTGAGGCTCCTATCACCTCCATGCTTGATTGATACCATTGTGCTAGGGATCTCTGTTCTAGTTTGCTCCCATTTTTCCATGTATTCCCGTTTTTTTCCCCTTTGTCTCGCCCTAGAGATTGGTATGGAGGGATAGAATTTCCCCTTCCGGTTTTGATGTTAATATATCTAATTCTCTGTATCCACTTTTTCTTATGTGTCTTATCATACCCTTAACACGGTCTTTATCTGGAATTCAAGAAAGGTCTTTTTTAATCCGCTTTCAATTTGTAGCCTCTCAAATGATTTCAAATGTCCGTCCTTCATTATAGAGTCTAATTACTATAGCCTCTCTTTACCCACATATAGATTTAAGTTCGGTATAATTGATTCCACACTTTTTAATGATATTAATTTAAAGGATATTACTCCTTATTACTTTTCCCCAAATTCCATAGCGTACCTCAGGACTGTCTAAGGTTGTATTGGTCCTGATCGGGCGGAATATACAAACTTTCCATGAGGAGTCTTATACGAGCATGCTGGCGTGCCTGCACTTCGATTGAACCCATTTGTGTTACCCAGTGACGATGCCCAGCATTCGACTTAGCATGTCTAAATAAGCAGGCCTTATGATATAACTTCAGGTTAGGCATTCCAAGTCCCCCTTTTTATGGGGGGCAAATAACACTTTTCGCTAACCCTGGATTTTTTCCCTGCCCATATAAAGTTAAGCAGTAGTTTTTGTGCTTTTCTAGTATGGATCTGGGAAACGTAGTGGGGATACATCGGAAAAGGTTATAGTATCTTGGATAGGAGGATTGATTTGCACACTTGGATTCTTGCTATCCATGAGAGTTCACACCTTTTTTATTCTTTCTATTCTTTTTCTTATTTTTATATATACGATCGAATTTATTTCCACCATCTTCCTCAATGGTAGGCACATTGTACCCCAGATGTGAATCCTCCTCTCCTCCCTTAAACCCATATATGCCGTCAGCCTCTTTATTGTTTTGTAGGCATATTTATTGAAAAAATAATTGATTTGCCACATTCAATTTATAGAAAGAGGATACTAGCAAATTGTCGCAATGTTCCATTAACACTCTTATAGATTTCTTGGATCCGTGCACATGATGCTATATCATCCGCGTACAGGCCTATAGTGTGTATTTGATCCTGAGCGAATTCCTTTATTTGTGTGTTTAACCTTATTGACTGGGCCAGTGGTTCCATTACCATCGCGAACATTAATGGCGATAGTGGGCAGCCTTGTCTGGTTCCATTGGATATTTTAAACCCGGATGACATTAAAAACCCGACAAGGCTACCCGCCCATTTGGATTGCTCCTCTCAGACCGAATTTTTGTAAAGTGGCCTCATATTCCCCAGGTATTCTATCAAATGCTTTTTCGGCATTAAGGAAAAAACACACTGGGGGTCGAGGACGTCTGAGCAGTTGCAGTAGGTCTATTATTCTTCTGTACCGTCTCTGGATTGTCTTCAGCCACAAAACCCCACTTGGTCTGGTGATATAACTGTTGGTAATGCATTATTTAGTCTAATGGCCAGAATTTAGAGTATATTTTATATCGCTATTCAGTAATGATATTGGGCGGAAATTTTCTGGTTTATTAGGCAGTTTACCTGGTTTTGCTAACGTGATTAGAGATGATGTTAAATTTCTGTGCAATTCGCCCTTTTTGCCAGAACTTGTATAATCTTTCTAGGTATGGCAAAAGCTGAGCTGCAAAATTGCTTATAATGTTCATTCGGTATAGTCCATCTGGGCCTGGGGATTTATTAATTTTGTTGTTTTAACTACTCCCCTATCTCTTCTGTCGTAAATGGGCTATTTAAGTTCTCTATTTGTTCTGCTGAGAACTTGTAGGTTTATGGTTTTTAGGAAAATTTTGTATCTTCGTTGCCGTAGGCTGTGTCTCTGCCTTTCATCTTTTAAATTGTATAGTTTGGCATAGTATGTTGGAAAGCTTCCGCTATCTCAATGGATTTTTGCTAAACTTGTGCGCGGGGTACTGCAGGGTTTCTATTTTGTTCTTGGCTCGATTTAATCTAACTCTCTTTGCCAAAAGTTTACGCTTTATCCCCATTGAGTAGGACAATTTGTTTTACACCACCTCATATCCTGGGCGTACGTATGGGTAATAACGTGGCGTAACTGCAATCTTATCTCTGACAAAACTTTTGTGCCTCTGGACATGGGGCCATTTTATTCCTCTCTTCTGTCCTTCTTAACTCTGAGGTCAAACTTGTCTATGTTGCTCTTCCTCCGTTTTTGGCTTCTGCACCAATTTCTTGTATAACTCCCTCATGAACATTTATATGTGGACCATAATATTTCCTCACTACTTCTGTGTTGTCGTTTATTTAAAAAATATTTTATCTCCTTTTCACTCGGGCTTGAGTTCGGGGGATCTAATAAGTGTGTTTGTAATCTCCAACCTATATTAGCATTTCGCTTTGGTCCATTCTGCAATTCAGTACTATGGGGGCATGGTCTGACCATGTTATATCCCAATCGTGTGTGCTAATGCAGTGTGGAAGGATCTCTCTATCTATCAGGAAGTAATCATCCTGGAGTAAAGATCCATGTCTAGGAGAAAAATATGTATAGTCCCTTTCTCTACATGTTGATATCTCCAAATATCATGCAGGTCCCACTCCCGGATAATGGATCCTTTCCTTTCTACTCTCTGTAGAGGAGTTCTGACTCTCTGAAGGAGGTGCATTGAAATCCCACAGATTATTAATCTTCTTGTTAATTTGTTAATCTTTTTTAAAAACGGACCGCAGGAACCTGCATTGCCCTGTGTTTGGTGCATATACTGCAGCTACCGTGTATTGCATGCCGTTTATCTCACCGATCACTATCACATAAGCCCTTCTCTGTCCTTCACCCACTCTTTTAATTCAAAGTTCAGAGAGGACTTTAAGATACTGACTCCTGATCTTTTACTAATGGAATTTGAGTGAAACCCTGTGTTGAAGTCCCTATGTGTTATCTAAATACATCTTAGCTAAAAGGTTGTGATTCTTGGATGCACACTATATCACATCTCGATTCCTCTACCTATGTCAGCGAGCCCTTTTTTATAGGGGGAGTTCAGACCTCGTACATTTATAGATAAAATTTTCAGCGTCATCTATTACATTTCAGCAAGACTTTATTTATTTTCCAGGATTGATATTGCCGGTACCCATTCCACACCTCATAAACACATAAACATGTACAAACACTAAACAAATTGTCCCACATTTTTACCTTATCGGTTTCTTCACCGATTGTTACTGGGGGTAATTCCTCCAACCTTTTGGATTGTATATATTGGAGGTGCTCAATGCCTTTTATTAGTTTTATTTGTTTTTTCTTTTTTTTTTTATCTCTTGTCCTATTTGCTCATTTAGATTTTAGGCCGCCTGCCTTTAATAATTATGTTAATCTTTTTTATCCCTACCCTACTTTTTCTTCCCCACTCGTGTCCATTCTGTCTGGATTTTTTCTACCTGATTTTGCTCTAGCCTTTCCCTTTGTTTCAGGCCCCAGCTTTCAAGTAGAGCCTCCAGTTCATTTGGTTTATTACATATGTATTGTTGGCCTTTAAACCATACCAATAATTTAACTGGAAACCCCCATTTGTAGTCTATTTCATTTTCTCTTAATATTTTTGTACTTTCTCCGAACTCTCTTCTTCTTCTTAAAGTGTTTACTGATAAGTCTCCGAATATTTCAATGTTTTGATATGGCTCTGGGAGTCTAGATAGTTGTTTCCCTGCCTGCATCAGCTTTTCTTTCATTTTAAATAGGTGGAACCTCACAATCGTGTCCCTAGGTAGTTCAGGTTTTACAGTTTTGGGTTTAGGTATTCTGTGTATTCTGTCGATTGTTTTGTCCATGGCTACCTCTTCCGTTATTACTACCGATAACATCTTATTTACATATCCCTCCAACTCCTTATTCTCTACTGACTCGGGTATGCCTCTAATTCTAATGTTATTTCTGCGGGATCTATCTTCAATGTCCCCCAACTTGTCTTTCATCATTGTCATTTCGCTTTCCAATCTGTGGTGTGCCTCCACTAAGCTGTTATGTGCTTTGGCACTATCTTCTGCTTTCTTTTCCAACCCATCTGTTCTATTACCTAGTTCGTCTACTTCTTTTCTTAATACCCCAAAGGTTGATCTAAATTCTGTAACCAGCGATTTATGATACGTCTCAAACATTTCCTTCATACTTTTTGTTATATAGTCGTCCGTTTGTGTTCCTATACTCTCATTTGGCAATTGGTTACTGCTATTTGTCGTTCCCTTCCTTTCTAGCATAACTTCCTGCGGCATGGCCCTGTCATTTCCATTTTGATGGTCATATGTACTTTGTTTAACTGTTTGGGGGACTATTTCTCCTGTATTTCTACCTTCCTCTAATGTCAGTACTTTCTGTCTAGTTTCTATCGCTGTTGCTTCTTCCATGTTGTCTAATTTCTCTGGAATATTTTTTTGTTGCATTCCTGGTCTGCGTGCCATGAAATCCTTAATTTTTGGGGGTGTTGCTTTTTTTACCTGTGTTTTCCTGATCCTGGAAGTTCTTCCCTGGCCATACATCCCCCCCACTATCTCCGTAGATTCGTTTTTGTAAGGTATCTGGATATTTTAGCGGGATCCCCCCCCCCCCTCCTTCTGTCTGTTATTACTCTGTATTTCCGACAGGTATAGATGCCGTGTGGATTCAGAGTCCACCTCCGGAGTCTGTCTAGGTGGGTATACCAGTTGTTATGGGAGAAATCCCTATCGGGATAGTGGGCTTATCCGCATAGGGGAGATGATAACCCTCTGACGCTCAGCTGACAGTTTAAGGCCCTTATTAACCCTTAATCCTTAATTTTGCTGATTTGGACACAGTTAGGCATATATATTTGCTGCTCAACAGTTATATTTATACTTTAGTTAGCAGGTTTTGAGTTAGTTAGACATGCTTAATAAACCTTCTTTCCACGCAGATGTCAGTTACGTTAGGCATGCATTAGACACTTATCCATACAGGCTTATATGTAATGTTCCTGCACTGTCTTGTACAAATTATGTGAGTAATCGGAGAGGAAAAGACTTCTCCATGCATAATATGCGGTTTCGCTGGTCCGACTTGGACTAGGCTCTTTATCTTTCATATAAAATAGTCTCTGTGGGATTTAAGTAGTTAAGCGGCAGCGTCCATAGAGTCGTTCTTTCCTGTTTAGTGACAACAGAGGACTGCCAGAATTGGAATAGCCAGTCCTGCTTTACACTTATCTGTCCAAGAATGCTCTATATATTAATCTTGCACTGTCCTGTATGGCTCAATTAAGGAGGCAAAGAGAACAGCAATTCCAGTGAGGCTTGTACAGGTGATCAGAGGGGTCGTTAGTTCCATGCATAAGTTTAATAGATTAGTAAGTTAGTGTAAGTTAGTAGGTTAGAGGATCAATAGGGGGTAGCAATTTTTAGCAGGCTTATGGCAGGGTTCTACAGAGGCAGCCTTAAAGGCAGACTGAGCCGAAGGGGCTTCTGAGAACCCCCCCCGGAGCGCGGCGCGCCCCCCCCCCCCCAGACCCCCGGGGCCCCCGCGGGAACGGCCCCCCCCCCCCAGGAGACGATCCACGCACCGGCGCCTATGTGGGTCAGAACCGGGGCCGCTAGGACCCGATTCCCGTCCCCCAAGACGATCTGCAGGAACCGTCCCCCGTCCAGGTAGGCCCGTCCCCCCGTGACACCAAACGGCAGCCCGCGGTACGCCGCTCACCGCTAACCCCTGGGGTGCCCTCTGCCCCTTCCCCCCCCATCTTACCCACCAGCTGCCTCCACAGTTCCCCTCCTCCTCTTGATTCGCGCTGCTGCTCCCACGAGAAGGACGCCGCTCTGCACCACCAATCTTCTGCCAGCGTCGGCTCCGGACCTCTGAAGCTGCCTCTGAGCACCTGCGGCTCCTGCTTCTCCTCCGTGGATTGGGATCGTCCGGACTGTCCGCGTCCCTTCACCTCCCCTCCTCTCCCGGTCTTCCTCTTCCTCTGTAAGTATCGCCGCGTCCAGCGTCCACTGATCCTGCCGCGATCCTGCGATCCTGCTTCTGGTGTCCTCCTGGCGTGGAGCCTATGTCAGGGCGCCATGGTGTCAGGGTACTTGAGTAATAGGGATATTAGGACTACTAGGTTTGAGAGCCGCAGATGGCCATCTGCATGAGCTAGTGCGCGGCCATGCTTGTTGGTCACGCCCCCCCCCAATTTGTAAATCCAATTGGCTTCTCTTCTCAGGATTTCGGGTGTGACATTGCCACCCCTAAAGTTGGGGCGGATTTTGTCAAGTCACCTGGATGCCTCTCGTCTTCCCCCCATGAAACATGCGAAAATGCGTCGCAACGGAAGATAGGGTCTTACCTTGTGAAAAATGTATATGAGCATTATTGATACTTGAGATATGCTGCTGAATTCTTCTCCTCAATTCTTGTGTGGACTGTCCCACATAGACCTTACGACACGGACAAATAAGAGAATAAATGATGTTCTTCGATCTGCAATTGATAAAATTGGAAAGAAAGAATTTACGTGAGTCCAGGGGGTTGACAAAATCCTTCGAGGGACACATCAGGGGACACACCGAACATTCCCCACAGGGATAGGAACCCTTAATCCTTAGTCCCCTCCCCAGGGGGACCGCTGGGCGTACAAAGTGGCTTTTTGATAGCTGATCTTTCAGGTTTTGGGCCTGTCTAGCTATTAACCTTGGTTTGTGGTCCAAAAACGGTTTCAGGCGGGGCTCAGAGCTCAAGATGACCAGTATGTTTCGGATATGACTCCACTGATTATTGTACCTAGTACATACCCCCAGTTGAAAATTAGACCTTGTTGTTTTTGGTTTCAATAGGTTCGTTCTTGGGGTGTCCCGGGCCCTACGGTAAGCTTGTGAGATAATTTTGTTCGGATAATTCCTACCTTTGAATCTCCCTGTCAGGTCCAATGCGTTCCTCCTGAAGTCGGACTGTAGTGTACAGTTTCGTTTTAAACGGATAAATTGTCCCACCGGGATACCAGACTTCAAGTGTTGAGGGTGGAAGCTTTCATAATGTAGAAGGCTATTTGTAGCCATATCCTTCCTGTGTAAGTCCATGCATAAATGATTGTTGAGCAGTGAGATCTTCAAATCCAAGAAGTCAACAGATGTCTGTGAGAGAGTAGACGTTAGAATGATGTTAAGCCTGGTATTATTCAAATCCCTTATGAATTGTTTACATAGGTCCAACGGCCCCTCCCACAGGAAAATGACATCGTCAATGAAACGGTACCATCCCCTCACATGTTGTTGGTATACGTGCGATGGCTACACGCATGCACCCTCCCACCAACCCAAAAATAGGTTGGCGTAGAAGGGCGCACACCGTGCACCCATCGCCGTTCCTGACACCTGCCATCAAATGTAAAATAGTTATGCTTAAGGATAAACTCTAAAAGGTCCAGTAAAAAGGAATCAAACCGCCTATCTCCCATCGAGTTCCTGTCTAGGAACGCCGCAACTGCCCGTAAGCCATCTTCATGGCTGATGTTCGAATATAAGGACTCCACATCGAGTGTAATCAACCATGTATCCTCAGATAATGATGTGTGATCCATTTTGAACATGAGGTCTGTGGAGTCCCTAATGTAAGACGGCAAGTCAAGGACCATGGGCTGGAGGAAGAAGTCCACAAAGCTGCATGCATGTTCACAAAGACCCCCGATCCCTGACACTATCGGTCTTCCCGGGGGGCGTGTCAGCATATAGAACCTTGGGCAGCATATAGAACGTCGGAATTATTGGATGTACGATGACCAAAAAGGTGTGTTCTTTTTTAGTAATGATTCCTTGGTTCAATGCTGCATCAAGAAGGGTGGAAAGTTTCTTAGCAAAGACCTGTGTAGGGTCAGAGGGAAGTGTGTAGTAATATGTCCGGTTGCCAAGTTGCCTGTATGCCTCCTCCAAATACGCCTCTATAGGCCAAAGGACTATATTACCCCCCTTGTCAGCTTCCTTAACCAGGAAGCTGGTGTTGGACTTGAGACTCTGTATTGCCTTCCTTTCCCCCCAGGAAAGATTCTCACCACTAAGTGGAGCCGTGTGTAAGTTTTCAACATCCATAACAACACTGTTATAAAAGATCTGAAGTGCCGGAATTAAGCCCAAGTTGGGCGTGATTTGTGAAGGGGTCCTGAGTGTGCAAATCCTCCTACCTGAAGAACTAGGGTCCTCATTCTCCTGCAGAAGATCAAGTAGGTCCTGGAGAGTTTGACGTTCCTCCCGGGGGACAGTGTCCAATATTGAGGGCTGGTGATATAAGACTTTAAAGGCCAATTGCCTGCAAAAGAGATAAACATCTTTAATAAATTCAAACTTGTCCAGTTGTTGCATGGGAGAGAAGGTAAGGCCCCTCCCCAGTACAGAGGTTTCTTCATCACTCAGTGTGTAATTAGAAAGATTAATGATCTGTAACTTACTCCTCTCTACATCACCTCCTGGAGATGTGGAACCACCTAAGTTCTGGCTGATTTGAGTTGTTTCTTGTCTTTCTTGTACGCGGGTGACTTTTCCTTCGAGCGTAGGCCCCTCTTTCTGGGGTTTAATTGAGTGTTTCTGCCCCCGTCTGATGTGCCCTCTCCCTCGCTGGTGTCTGTAGATAAAAAATACTCACTGGAAGAGGGTTCTGTGGCCGATGTCTTCCTGCCCGTTTTCGGATAGGATCTCCGATTGCCCTAGTGTGTCCACCTATAGGCTGAGCCTCTGTCAAAGTCATTTTTGTCCCTGCGAAGTTTCTCTCTCTTTCCTTTTAGTACATCACATTCCAATTTATCAATAGTTTCCTTTAGTTGCATTTGAAAAGGCTGTACCATGGATGCCTGTTCAAAGTTACCCAATTTATTTTCCAAAGTCTTGATTTGTTCTCTGATACGGGTCAGTAATTCTCTATCCTGTGTCAGAAGCGTGTGGATGAGAATATTGGAACATTGTAGGAGACTTTTCTCCCAAACCTCCTTAAAATCTTTTTCAGGTTCCCAAGATGGGAAAATTTGTACCCTCAATCCTCGGGGCGCTATATTAAGACGCATGTACTCCTCCAAGCTTTTTATATTCCAATAGACCCGAGTTAGATTCTTATGTGCATCCAATAGGTCCCTTGTGACTGTCTTAAACTCACTATCACCGCTGGTGCTCATCAGGAACCTCCAACAAAGAGCCCACCTGGCTCGACCAAATCGATTCCCTGGACCTTAAGTCTATATTCAACAACAGAATCAACAAAGAAAAAGTAATTAAATAGAAAACCCTAGTGGGTAGTTCCAGCGTGCATAACCAAAGGAAAAATCACCACGTGTAAAGGTGGCGGTGCAAAACATGTAAATATTAAAGGACTGGTTAGCACAACCCAATACAATATAAAATAGCCTTATGCATCAAGGATAAGCATGAGAAAACAAAACAGAAAGCGATGCACAAAAGCGGCTAATGCATGAATACTCAAAATGTACACCAAAAATGCTCAATTTATTGATTTCAAAGACAAAAAAACCATACAAAGACATCTAAAATCATTTAAAACAAATAATGTACATAGAAAAGACTTGTGTGGAGATCCCGGTCTGGGTCAACCACAACTGACCTCTAATCCAGACAAGGGATGCTGTCTAAACACCTCTACCCATGATTAATAGTATGAAAAATGTAATATGTATTTCGTATACCCTAACCAACAAAATTACAAGTAATGGGCGATGGAAGGCCCCAAAATCATCCTGCAATGGTAATGAAACAAACATATAAAGTGCAAAGTGCTGCAAATGAGACACCTGTCAAAAACCCCCTGGTGTGTGAACCAATGTAAATTTTCAATATAAAGTGCAAGGTGCAAATGGCAAAAAAGGGGGAGATTGAAAGTGCTGATCCTGTGAATCAGGGTTGGGATCATACGGCATGTGATGAATTGTAGAAAAAAATCCTGTAAAGCTGGTAGAGCAATGGGAAATGAGGCGGGATGCGAGGCGAACGGCTCCCCACGTGTATCGTCGTTCCAAGGACGACTTCCTCAGGGGTTCCCCGAGGCCCGCCGGATGCACGAAGTCCACCGGCCTATTCTAGTGAAGGTAAGCGTGAGTCTGTGACACTTTTTAAAAAAATGCGTCGTTTTTTCCGAATCCGTCGGGTTTGCGTTCGGCCACGCCCCCCATTTCCGTCGCGGGCATGCCAGCACCGATGCGCCACAATCTGATGGTGTGCCAAATTCCGGGCAATACAGGTGAAACATCGGAAGCAAATCGGAAATATTCGCGGAACCAACATGATCTTTCACTTGGGGGAGGGGGGAGGGGAGGATGGGGGGGGACGGGCGCAGGGGAGGGTGGACGGGAAGGAAGGGGGAGTTGTGGAGGGGGATTGCGGGGGGGAATGGGGGCGAGGACTGCGGGAGCGGGTGGTTGAGAAGTGGATGGAGTCCAGGGAAGGGAGGCGGGAGGAGGTCTTTGTGGGAAAGGAGGAGGAAAGGGATGGGGATTCCGGGGATGTGGGAAAGGGAGGCGAGTTGGTGGGAGGGAAATGGGGACGGGGACTGGGGGGTGGGAGGGGGGAATCCGGGAGTTGGATGGAGTGGGGAGGGATGGAGGGGGAAGGGGGGAGTGGGAACGGACGCGGGGATCGGGCGGGTTTGCGTCACTCTTTTCACCCTTCTTGCGCGGTTGTGGGGGGCGAAGGGGGCGTGGAGGAAGGGATGGGTGGTGGGGGTGGGGAATTTCTGGCGGATCGTAGGGAGGGGGAAAGGTGGGTGGACGCGATGGATGGGGTGGGAAGTGGACGTGGAGGCGGGAGGACGGGGGGGGATGGAGAGAGAGGGAACGGAGTGGAGGATGGGCGGGGGAGGGGGGAGGGACGGACGGGAAGGCTCTTGTTTTTGGGAGGGGAAAAAAAATAAAAAATCGCGAGGGAGGTGGGGCCGGGTGGGGGAGGAGGGGAGGGATTGTTGGGATTGGTAGGAGAGGCGAGGAGGGAGGATGGGGAGGAAGGGGAAGGAGGGTGGGAGGGGAGGAGGGGGGGGGGACGGAGGGAAAAGGAGGAGGAGGGAGGAGGGGAGGAGGAACCCGGGGGGAGGATGTGAGGAAACCGCGAATGCGGGCCCTTAGTAAATGACCTCCCTTGGGGCAGATTTATCAAGCTGTCTGAAAGTCAGAATATTAAGCTTGCCATGGAAAACTAGACACAGTCCCCCTTTAAAATATTCATGAGCACTGGTAAAATGAAAGCTGAGCTGTGATTGGTTGCCATGGGCAACTAGAAATATTCTGACTTTCAGACAGCTTGATAAATCTGCCCCATTATGTTCCATCTAGGTCTGTGGGGTGACAATGTGGTTAGATTATCGGGGTACAGGTGTATATACACTTTTGTCTGACTTCTGACATTGTACGAGCACACTGTTACAAGCATCTCTCTGACAAATATAGATGAGGCAGATCAGAGATGATGAGATGCATGATGCCTATTACATGACAGAGGCTGACAGACAACAAGATTTTCTTCAATTTAGTTTTTATTCAGTAAAAATGAATAAAATACACAAAAACCCTCACATACCGTATATACTCGTGTATAAGCCGAGTTTTTCAGCACAAAAAATGTGCTGAAAAACGTCCCCTTGGCTTATACACGAGTCACAACGAGTTAAAAAATACTTAAAAAATAATAAACTTATATACTCACCCTCCGGTGGCCCCGATCTGCAGCGCTGTCTCCCCCGCTGATGACGTCATACTAGGCGCCGCCCGGGAGACAGCAATGGCGGCGCCCAGCGCGATGTACAGGGGACGGGCGCGGAAGCCAGAAGAGGACCCGCGCCTTTTATTCTTTCTTTCTTCTTTTATTTTATATATACTGAATCCGAATTTATTTCCACCATCTTCCTCATGGTAGGCACATTTGTACCCCAAGATGTGAATCCTTCCTCTCTCCCTTAAAACCATATATGTCCGTCGCCTCTTATTGTTTCTGTAGGCATATTTATTGAAAAAATAATTGATTTGCCACATTCAATTTATAGAAAGAGGATACTAGCAAATTGTCGCAATGTTTCATTAACACTCTTATAGATTCTCTGGATCGTGCACATGATGCTATATCATCCGCGTACAGGCCTAGTGTTGTATTTGATCCTGAGCGAATTCCTTAATTTGGTGTTTAACTTATTGCCTGGGCCAGTGGTTCCATTACCATGCGCGAATTTACTGGCGATAGTGGGCAGCCTTGTCTGGTTCCATTGGATATTTTAAAACCGGATGACATAAAACCCGACAAGGCTACCCGCCCAGTTGGATTGCTCCTCTCAGACCGAATTTTTGTAAAGTGGCCTCCATATATCCCCAGGTATTCTATCAATGCTTTTTCGGCATTTAAGGATAAAAACACACTGGGGGTCGAGGACGTCTGAGCAGTCTGCAGTAGGTCATATTCTTCTTGTACCGTCTCTGGATTGTCTTCCAGCCACAAAACCCACTTGGTCTGGTGATATAACTGTTGGTAATGCCTTATTTAGTCTTAATGGCCAGAATTTTAGAGTATATTTTATATCGCTATTCAGTAATGATATTGGGCGGAAATTTTCTGGTTTATTAGGCAGTTTACCTGGTTTGCTAACGTGATGATAGATGCTGTAAATTTTCATGTGCAATTTGCCCTTTTTTTGCCAGAACTTGTATAATCTTTCTAGGTATGGCAAAAGCTGAGCTGCAAATTGTTAAATGTTCATTCGGTAGTCCACTGGGCCTGGGGATTTATTAATTTTGTTGTTTAACTACTCCCCCTATCTCTTCTGTCGTAAATGGGCTATTTAAGTTCTCTATTTGTTCTGATGAGAAACTTGTAGGTTTATGGTTTTTAGGAAATTTTGTATCTTCGTTGCCGTAGGCTTGTCTCTGCCTTTTCATCTTTAATTGTATAGTTTGGCAGTATGTTGGAAAGCTTCCGCTATCTCATGGATTTTTCTAAACTTGTTCGCGGGGTACGGCGTTTCTATTTGTTCTTGGCTCGATTTAATCTAACTCTCTGCCAAAAGTTACTCTGCTTTATCCCCATTGAGTAGAACTTTGTTTTACACACCTCAATCCTGGGCGTACGTCTGGAGTAATAACGTGGTAACTGCAATCTTATCTCTGACAAAACTTTTGTGCCTCTGGACATGGGCCATTTTATTCCTCTCTTCTGTCCTTCTTAACTCTGAGGTCAAACTTGTCTATGTTGCTCTTCCTCCGTTTTTTGGCTTCTGCACCAATTTTTTTTATAAATCCTCATGAACATTTATATGTGGACCATAATATTTCCTCACTACTTCTGTGTTGTCGTTTATTTAAAAAACTTCATTTATCTCCTTCCACCGGGCTTGAGTTCGGGGGATCTTAATAAGGGTGTTTGTAATCTCCAACCTATATTAGCATTTCGCTTTGGTCCATTCTGCATTTCAGTACTATGGGGGCATGGTCTGACCATGTTATATCCCCAATCGTGTGTGCTAATGCAGTGTGGAAGGATCTCTCTATCTATCAGGAAGTAATCTACGCTGGGTAAAGATCCATGTCTAGGAGAAAAATATGTATGTCCCTTCCTTACATGTTGATATCTCCAAATATCATGCAGGTCCCACTCCGGATAATGGATCCCATTTCCTTTCTACACTCTGTAGAGAGTCCTGACTCTCTGAAGGAGGTGCATTGAAATCCCCACAGATTATTAATCTTCCTTGTTTAATTTGTTAATCTTTTTTAAAACTGACCGCAGGAACTGCATTGCCTGTGTTTGGTGCATATACTGCAGCTACCGTGTATTGCATGCCGTTTATCTCAACGAGACTATCACATAAAAGCCTTCTCTGTCCTTCACACACTCTTTTAATTCAAGTTCGAGAGGACTTTAAGAATACGACTCCTGCTCTTTTACTAATGGAATTTGAGTTGAAACCCTGTGTTGAAAGTCCCTATGTGTTATTCTAAATACAATCTTTAGCTAAAGGTGTAGTCTTGGATGCACACTATATCACATCTCGATTCCTCTACCTCTGTCCAGAGAGCCCTCTTTTATAGGGGAGTCAGACCTCGTAATTTATAGATAAAATTTCAGCGCCATCTATTAATTGCAACAAGACTTTATTTATTTTCCAGGATTGATATTGCCGGTACCCATTCCACACATCATAAACACATAACATGTACAAACACTAAACAAATCCCACATTTCTACCTTATCGGTTTCTCACCGATTGTTACTGGGGGGATTCCTCCAACCTGTTGGATTGTATATATTGGAGGTGCTCAATGACCCTTTATTAGTTTTATTTTTTTTTTTTTTTATCTCTTGTCCTATTTGCTCATTAGATTTAGGCCGCCTGCCTTTAATAATTATGTTATCTTTTTATCCCTTCCTACTTTTCTTCCCCACTGTGTCCATTCGTCTGGATTTTTTCTAACCTGGTTTGTTCTAGCCTTTCCTTTGTTTCAGGCCCCCAGCTTTCAAGTAAAGACTCCAATTCATTTGGTTTATTAATATGTATTGTTGGCCTTTAAACATACACAATAATTAACTGGAAACCCCCCATTTGTAGTCTATTTTATTTCTCTTAAATTTTTGTACTTTCTAGACTCTCTTCTTCTTCTAAAGGGTACTGATAAGTCTCCGAATAATTCAATATTTTGATATGGCTCTGGAGTCTAGATAGTTGTTTCCCTGCTTGCATCAGCTTTCTTTCATTTTAACTAGGTGGAACCTCACAATCGTGTCCCTAGGTAGTTCCGGTTTTACAGGTTGGGTTTAGGTATTCTGGTATTCTGTCGATTGTTTGTCCATGGCTACCTCTTCCGTTATACTACCGATAACATTATTTACAAACCCTCCAACTCCTTATCTCTACTGACTCGGGTAGCCTCTGATTCAATGTTATTTCTGCGGGATCTATTTCAATGTCCCCAAATTGTCTTTCATCATTGTCATTTCGCTTTCCAATCTGTGGTGTGGCCTCCACTAAGCTGTATGTGTTGGCACATCTCTGCTTTCTTTTCCAAACCATCTGTTCTATACCTAGTTCGTCTACTTCTTTTTTAATACCCCAAAGGTTGATCTAAATTCTGTAACAGCGATTTATGATACGTCTCAAACATTTCCTTCATACTTTTGTTATATAGGCGTCCGTTTTGTGTTCCTAACTCTCATTGGCAATTGGTTAAGCTATTTGTCGTTCCCTCCTTTCTAGCATAACTTCTGCGGACTGGCCCTGTCATTTCCATTTTGATGGTCATATGTACTTTGTTTTAACGTTTGGGGGACTATTCTCCTGTATTTCTACCCTTCCTCAATGTCGTACTTTCTGTCTAGTTCTATCGCTGTTGCTTCTTCCTGTTGTCTAATTCTCTGGATATTTTTTTGTTGCATTCCTGGTCTGCGTGCCATGAAATCCTTATTTTTGGGGGTGTTGCTTTTTTTACCTGTGTTCCTGATCCTGGAAGTTCTTCCTGGCCATACATCCCCCCCACTATCTCCGTAGATTCGTTTTGTAAGGTATATCTGGATATTTAGCGGGATCCCCCCCCCCCTCCTTCGTTGTTAACTCTGTATTTCCGACAGGTATAGATGCCGTGTGGATTCAGAGTCCACCTCGGAGTCTGTCTAGGTGGGTATACCAGTGTTTATGGGAGAAATCCCTATCGGGATAGTGGGCTTATCCGCATAGGGGAGATGATACCCTCTGACGCTCAGTGACAGTTTAAGGCCCTTATTAACCTTAATCCTTAATTTTGCTGATTTGGACACAGTTAGGCATATATATTGCTGCTCAACAGTTATATTTATCTTTAGTTAGCAGGTTTTGAGTTAGTTAGACATGCTTAATAAACCTTCTTCCACGCAGATGTCAGTTTACGTTAGGCATGCATTAGACACTATCCATACAGGCTTAATGTAAGTTCCTGCACTGTCTTGTACAAAATTATGTGAGTAATCGGAGAGGAAAAGACTTCTCCATGCATAATATGCGGTTTGCGCTGGTCCGACTTGGACTAGGCTCTTTATCTTTCATATAAAATAGTCTTGTGGGATTTAAGTAGTTAAGCGGGGCAGCGTCCATAGAGTCGTTTCTTCCTGGTTTAGTGACAACAGAGACTGCCAGAATTGGAATAGCCAGTCCTGCTTTACACTATTCTGAAGAATGCTCTATATATTAATCTGCACTGTCCTGTAGGCTCAATTAAGGAGGCAAAGAGAACAGCAATTCAGTGAGGCTTGTACAGGTGATCAGAGGGGTGTATGTCCATGCATCAGTTTAATAGATTAGTAGTTAGTGTAAGTTAGTAGGTTAGAGGATCAATAGGGGGTAGCAATTTTTAGCAGGCTTATGGCAGGGTCTACAGAGGCAGCCTTTTAAGGCAGACTGAGCCGAAGGGGCTTCTGAGAACCCCCCCCCGGAGCGCGGCGCGCCCCACGCCACCCAGACCTCCGTGGCCCCCGCGGGAACGTGCCCCCCCCCCCAGGAGACGATCCACGCACCGGCGCCTATGTGGGTCAGAACCGGGGCCGCTAGGACCCGATTCCCGCCCCAAGACGATCTGCAGGAACCCCCCCGTCCGGTGGCCCGTCCCCGTGACACCAAACGGCAGCCCGCGGGACGCCGCTCACCGCTAACCCCTGGGGTGCCCTTCCCCTTCCCCCCCATTTACCACAGCTGCCTCCACAGTTCCCCTCCTCCTCTTGATTCGCGCTGCTGCTCCCACGAGAAGGACGCCGCTCTGCACCACCAATCTTCTGCCAGCGCCGGCTCCGACCTCTGAAGCTGCCTCTGAGCACCTGCGGCTCCTGCTTCTCTCCGTGGATGGGATCGTCCGGACTGTCCGCGTCCCTTCACCTCCCCTCCTCTCCGGTCTTCCTCTTCTCTGTAAGTATCGCCGCGTCCAGCGTCCACTGATCCTGCCGCGATCCTGCGATCCTGCTTCTGGTGTTCTCCTGGCGTGGAGACTATGTCAGGGGCCATGTGTCAGGTACTTGAGTATAGGGATATGGACTACTAGGTTTGAGAGCCGCAGATGGCCATCTGCATGAGCTAGTGCGCGGCCATGCTTGTGGTCACGCCCCCCCCCAATTTGTAAATCCAATTGGGTTTCTTCTCAGGATTTCGGGTGTGACATTGCCCACCCTAAAGTTGGGGCGGATTTTGTCAAGTCACCTGGTGCCTCTCGTCTTCCCCCCATGAACATGCGAAAATGCGTCGCAAGGAAGATAGGGTCTTACCTTGTGAAATGTATATGAGCATTATTGATACTTGAGATATGCTGCTGAATTCTTCTCCTCAATCTTGTGGACTGTCCCACATAGACTTACGACACGGACAAAAAAGAGATAAATGATGTTCTTCGATCTGCAATTGATAAAATTGGAAAGAAAGAATTACGTGAGTCAGGGGGTTGACAAATCCTCGAGGGACACATCAGGGGACACACCGAACATTCCCCACAGGGTAGGAACCCTTAATCCTTAGTCCCCTCCCCAGGGGGACCGTGGGCGTACAAAGGGCTTTTTGATAGTGATCTTTCAGGTTTTGGGCCTGTCTGCTTTAACCTTGGTTTGTGGTCCAAAAACGGTTTCAGGCGGGGAGCTCAGAGCTAAGATGACCAGTATGTTTCGGATATGACTCCATGATTATTGTACCTAGTACATACCCCAGTTGAAAATTAGACCTTGTGTTTTGGTTTCCATAGGTTCGTTTTGGGGTGTCCCGGGCCCTACGGTAAGCTGTGAGTAATTTGTTCGGATAATTCCTACCTTTGAATCTCCTGTCGGTCCAATGCTTCCTCCTGAAGTCGGATGTAGTGTACAGTTTCGTTTAAACGGATAAATGTCCCCCACGGTGATACCAGACTTCAAGTGTTGAGGGTGGAAGCTTTCATAAGTAGAAGGCTATTTTAGCCATATCCTTCCTGTGTAAGTCCATGCATAAATGATTGTTGAGCAGTGAGATCTTCAAATCCAAGAAGTCAACAGATGTCTGTGAGAGAGTAGACTTAGAATGATGTTAAGCTGGTATTATTCAAATCCCTTATGAATTGTTTACATAGGTCCAAGGCCCCTCCCACAGGAAAATGACATCGTCAATGAAACGGTCACTCCCCTCACTGTGTTGGTATACGTGCGATGGTACACGATGCACCCTCCACCACCAAAAAATAGGTTGGCGTAGAAGGGCGCACACGGCACCATCGCCGTTCCTGAACCTGCCATCAAATGTTAAATGTTATGCTTAAGGATAACTCTAAAAGGTCCAGTAAAAGGAATCAAAACGCCTATCTCCCATCGAGTTCCTGTCTAGGAAAGCCGCAAACTGCCCGTAAGCCATCTCATGGCTGATGTTGAATTAAGGACTCCACATGAGTGTAATCAACCATGTATCCTCAGATAATGATGTGTGATCATTTTGAACATGGGTCTGTGGAGTCCCTAATGTAAGACGGCAAGTAAAGACAATGGGCTGGAGGAAGAAGTCACAAAGGCATGCATGTTCACAAAGCCCCGATCCCTGACACTATCGGTTTCCGGGGGGGTGTGTCAGCATATAGAACCTTGGGCAGCATAAGAACGCGGAATTATTGATGTACGATGACCAAAAAGGTGGTTCTTTTTTAGTAATGATTCCTTGGTTCAATGCGCATCAAGAAGGGTGGAAGTTTCTTAGCAAAGACCTGTGTAGGGTCAGAGGGAAGTGTGGAGTAGTAATATGTCCGGTTGCCAAGTTGCCTGTATGCCTCCTCCAAATAGCCTCTATAGGCCAAAGGACATATTACCCCCTTGTCAGCTTCCTTAACCAGAAGTGGTGTGTGGACTTGAGACTTGTATTGCCTTCTCTTCCCCCAGGAAGATTCTCACCACTAAGTGAGCCGTGTGTAAGTTTTCCATCCATAACAACACTGTATAAAGATCTGAAGTGCGGAATTAAGCCCCAAGTTGGGCGTGATTTGTGAAGGGCGTCGAGTGTGCAAATCCTCCTACCTGAAGAACTAGGGTCCTCATTCTTGCAGAAGATCAAGTAGGTCCTGGAGAGTTTGACGTTCCTCCCGGGGGACAGTGTCCAATATTGAGGGCTGGTGATATAAGACTTTAAAGGCCAATGCCTGCAAAAGAGATAAACATCTTTAATAAATTCAAACTGTCCAGTGTTGCATGGGAGAGAGAGGTAAGGCCCCTCCAGTACAGAGGTTTCTTCATCACTCAGTGTGTAATTAGAAAGATTAATGATCTTTAACTTACTCCTCTCTACATCACCTCCTGGAGATGTGGAACCACCTAAGTTCTGGCTGATTTGAGTTGTTTCTTGTCTTTCTTGTACGCGGGTGACTTTTCCTTCGAGCGTAGGCCCCCTCTTTCTGGGGTTTAATTGAGTGTTTCTGCCCCCGTCTGATGTGCCTCTCCCTCGCTGTGTGTGTTAGATAAAAAAACTATCATGGAAGAGGGGTTCTGTGGCCGATGTCTTCCTGCCCGTTTTCGGATAGGATCTCCGATTGCCCTAGTGTGTCCACCTATAGGCGAGCCTCTGTCAAAGTCATTTTTGTCCTGCGAAGTTTCTCTCTCTTCCTTTTAGTACATCACATTCCAATTTATCAATGTTCCTTTAGTTGCATTTGAAAAGGCTGTACCATGGATGCCTGTTCAAGTTACCCAATTTATTTCCAAAGTCTTGATTTGTTCTCTGATACGGGTCAGTAATTCTCTATCCTGGGTCAGAAGCGTGTGGATGAGAATATTGGAACATGTAGGAGACTTTTCTCCCAAACCTCCTTAAAAATCTTTTTCAGGTTCCCAAGTGGGAAAATTTGTACCCTCAATCCTCGGGGCGCTATATTAAGACGCATGTACTCCTCCAAGCTTTTATATTCCAATAGACCGAGTTAGATTTTATGTGCATCCAATAGGTCCCTTGTGACTGTCTTAAACTCACTATCACCGTGGTGCTCTCAGGAACCTCCAACAAAGAGCCCACCTGGCTCGACCAAATCGATTCCTGGACCTTAAGTCTATATTCAACAACAGAATCAACAAAGAAAAAGTAATTAAATAGAAAACCCTAGGGGTAGTTCCAGCGTGCATAACCAAAGGAAAAATCACCACGTGTAAAGGTGGCGGTGCAAAACATGTAAATATTAAGGACTGGTTAGCACAACCCAATACAATATAAAAGAGCCTTATGCATTAAGGATAAGCATGAGAAAAAAAAACAGAAAGCGATGCACAAAAGCGGCTAATGCATGAATACTCAAAATGTACACCAAAATGCTCAATTTATGATTTCAAAGACAAAAAACCATACAAAGACCTAAAATCATTTAAACAAAAAATGTCTACATAGAAAAGACTTGTGTGGAGATCCCGGTCTGGGTCAACCACAACTGCCTTTAATCCAGACAAGGGATGCTGTCTAACCCCTTACCCATGATTGATGTATGAAAAATGTAATATATATTTCGTATACCCTAACCAACAAAATTACAAGTGATGGCGATGGAAGGCCCCAAATCATCCTGCAGTAGTAATGAACAAACATATAAAGTGCAAAATGCTACAAATGAGACACCTGTCAAAAACCCCCTGGTGTATGAACCAAGTAAATTTTAATATAAAGTGAAGGTGCAAGTGACAAAAAAGGGGAGATTGAAAGTGTGATCCTGTGAATCAGAGTTGGGATCATACGGCATGTAATGAGTTGTAGAAGAAAATCCTGTAAAGCTGGTAGAGCAATGGGAAATGAGGCGGGATGCGAGGCGAACGGCTCCCCACGCGTATCGTCGTCCCAAGGACGACTTCCTCAGGGGTTCCCCGAGGCCCGCCGGAATGCACTGAAGTCCACCGGCCTATTCCTAGTGAAGGTAAGCGTGAGTCCTGTGACACTTTTTTAAAAAAATGCGTCGTTTTTTCCGAATCCGTCGGGTTTGCGTTCGGCCACGCCCCCCATTTCCGTCGCGTGCATGCCAGCACCGATGCGCCACAATCTGATCGCGTGTGCCAAAATTCCGGGGCAATACAGGGAAAATCGGCGCAAATCGGAAATATTCGGGTAACACATCGGGAAACCGCGAATCGGGCCCTTAGTAAATGACCTCCATTGGGGCAGATTTATCAAGCTGTCTGAAAGTCAGAATATTTCTAGTTGCCCATGGCAACTAATCACAGCTCCCCTTTAAAATATTCAGAGCACTGGTAAAATGAAAGTGAGCTGTGATTGGTTGCCATGGGCAACTAGAAATATTCTGACTTTCAGACAGGTGATAAATCTGCCCCATTATGTTCCATCTAGGTCCGTGGGGTGACAATGTGGTTAGATTATCGGGGTACAGGTTATATACAACTTTTGTCTGACTTCTGACATTGTACGAGCACAATGTTACAAGCATCTCTCTGACAAATATAGATGAGGCAGATCAGAGATGATGAGATGCATGATGCCTCTTACATGACAGAGGGTGACAGACCAACAGATTTCTTCAATTAGTTTTTATTCAGTAAAAAATGAATAAAATACACAAAAACCCTCAACTACCGATATATACTCGTGTTAAGCGAGTTTTTCAGCACAAAAAATGTGCTGAAAAACGTCCCCTTGGCTTATACACGAGTCACGACGGTAAAAATACTTAAAAAATAATAAACTTATATACTCACCCTCGGTGGCCCGATCTGCAGGTGCTATCCCCCGCTGATGACGTCATAATAGGCGCCGCCCGGGAGACAGCAATGGCGGCGCCCAGCGCGAGTGACAGAAGGCGGGCTCGGAGGCCAGAAGAGGACCCGCGCGGACATCGGGGGAGCAGCGCTGCAGATCGGGGCAAGGAGGGTGAGTATATAAGTTTTTTTTTTTTTTTTAATGCTGGCTGGGCTTGTATAATACTGGGGGCAGGCGTGGGCCGTGCGGTTACTACGGGGGCAGGCTGGGCAGTGCATTATAATATGGGGGTGCAAGCTCGGGACAGTGTGTATTACTAC